>CM036763.1:8152500-8217500 GCA_020796225.1 Arion vulgaris
TATGCCCTAACCAGGGTTTAAAGTCTATGCCCTAACCGTAGTTTAAAGTCTATGCCCTAACCGTAGTTTAAAGTCTATGCCCTAACCAGGGTTTAAAGTCTATGCCCTAACCAGGGTTTAAAGTCTATGCCCTAACCAGGGTTTAAAGTCTATGCCTAACGTGGTTTAAAGTCTATGCCCAAACCGTAGTTTAAAGTCTATGCCCTAACCAGGGTTTAAAGTCTATGCCCAAACCGTAGTTTAAAGTCTATGCCCTAACCAGGGTTTAAAGTCTATGCCCTAACCGTAGTTTAAAGTCTATGCCCTAACCAGGGTTTAAAGTCTATGCCCTAACCAGGGTTTAAAGTCTATGCCCTAACCAGGGTTTAAAGTCTATGCCCTAACCAGGGTTTAAAGTCTATGCCCTAACCGTAGTTTAAAGTCTATGCCCTAACCGTGGTTTAAAGTCTATGCCCTAACCAGGGTTTAAAGTCTATGCCCTAACCAGGGTTTAAAGTCTATGCCCTAACCGTGGTTTAAAGTCTATGCCCTAACCGTAGTTTAAAGTCTATGCCCTAACCAGGGTTTAAAGTCTATGCCCTAACCAGGGTTTAAAGTCTATGCCCTAACGAGGGTTTAAAGTCTATGCCCTAACCAGGGTTTAAAGTCTATGCCCTAACCGTGGTTAAAAGAGCACAAAAATGAAGAAGAACATACGCCAGATGTCGATCTATCTCTGTTGCTCTCATTAAAAAAAGTCTACCAAATCATGTATCCATCTCCAAATTAGTATTTATAAATAAGATGACTTCGTAATCAGTTTTGGCTAAGATGATGATATGACATGGTACAGTAGAGAGATATGAACAGATGACTTTATTATTATAGTTCGTTCCAAAATTCGTGATCATCTTTACCGACCGATATAAAATCATCCACTTGACAGAAATTCTTGATTTTTGCATTTTTATAAGGTAACAGTGACGACGTTCCAAAAGTATTTTTGCCCACCCAAACCTTTAGTTCTGTAAGAATTTTATTATATGTTATTACTAAATTTACCGCGATGTTGATCTGGTATACTTGTCGAAATTTTACAGTACGATTGTCAAGTTTGTCTATAACTAAGTATTTCCGTGTTCCAAATGCAATTCAGTGCACGTCAAAATCAGGAATCCCGTGGAATTAATCAGTTCACAATGTTTCCTACGACTGTCTTTGGGCGTATGTACGCGACGTTTACTTTCATTTATAGAAGTGGAAGGTATCATTTGTTCACAATGTCACCTTTCTTTTTATAATATGTAATAGGAATATGCCTTTGCAATCATTCGCCACCATTTTGTGTATTACTGTAAGTTCTAAACTTTGATTATCATTTTGTTGTGCTTATGCAAAATTATATAACAAAACACGTTTTTCATCAACTAAGCTACCTACCAATTAGTTAAACATGGATTCGTAACGTCGTGAGGTATATAAGACTGCATGCAAAAATTACTTGTATCCATCAGATAGATTTCGTACAAATTAAACCTTAGTGTGATCACGAGTTTTGGAACGAACTATAGTCTTCAGAGTAGCTGGTGGCGTCTGTGGCCTAGAGGTTAGTGACTCGGTCTATTAACCTCGACGTTCCGAGTTCGAATCACGCTGCGGACAGTTTGGTTGCAAATTGTTTCGCGTAGATTTTAACAAAAGGACGATGACACCACCCGTTCAGAAAGCAATGACTAACTAATGAACGTAATAATGCCTAGAAAAATCACAAACAGCGTTAAAAGCTGGGGTTGATTCGCAAAGTCATGTAAAGGATATGCAATTCCCTTTTTCAGACTATCTAACATAAAGATAAAGATCCTACATTGTCTCATTCTAAAAACCTAAAGCAAAAGGATTACTTTCATTGCACCGGGATTTTTACATCGGCTCGGTTCCTCTCCACAGAAATGACAAGTCACCTGCCAAGAGTATTGCATAAAACACGAACTCTGTAGCTCCGTAAAATCTTCTAGGAGTATCTGGAAAAAATTCAGGTACGAATAGAAGACGTCGTCCACGTTCGAACCCACGATCTTCGGAACGCAATGTAGAGCTTAGCCATAGAGACCACCATGTCTCATTCTAATTAAACAAACATGCAAAAAAAAAAAAAAAAAAAAAGAACGAATGCCAAGTTATAATCACACACACACCTTCAGCTTAAAAATATGGAAGCTTTCTCAGCCGGAACAATAGAATGTACCCGACTTTCATCCTTACCTGTACCTGAGCGTCTGACATACAACACCATCTGGTTCAGACATGATCCAAGGTGTTTTTGTTCGGAATGGACAGGGGAATTCTCCAAAATAAATAGTTGCTCAGCTCAAAGACAAAGGAAAACTGCCTGAAGTAAACAAAAGTAACAGTTTAGGAAAATGGAAGTCGTTAAGCCATCATAAAAAGTCGGCGTGGATATTGATGAAGTCGAGACGAGAGCTTGTATTTATACAAAGGTTGTTGAGGAAACTACAGATGTGTTACTGTGCCATCTTTGGAGTCGTTAGAAGGACATGACGGCGCCTTCTGTTGATTTTCATAATTTAATTCTATTTCTTTGTTTGTTTTTCTTATCGCCTTCAATCTTGACATCAGTATTCTAAGTAAACAATATAACAAATGTAGATTGAAATAACTGATGATAACGCGGCTAAAATACATAGATAATATAATAATATTAGGTTAGATCGGGAAATAAAACAAAAACGCACTAGAAACAGTGAATATGATTTGAACATTGGTAGGCAAGCAAAATGCAACAAATTAATGGAGAATGACTAATACAATAATGAATACATTGCAAATATTCAACAACTGGTGTCTACGCAAAAACCACAAATAGGGAGCTAATGGAGAGAACGAGACAGATTCCAGTGAACCAAGAAGTGAAGACAAGATAATGGCGCTGGATAGGACATCTTGAGAAAAACCGGAGGAAATAAACCAAAAAGGTCATTTTCTTGGAACCCGCAGGACAAGTGAAAAAGAGGGAAGCCTAGAAATGCAGGGAGAAGAGATTTGGAGGCGGAGATTAACGATATACCGGAAACTGGAAGGAGCTGCAAGATATAGTTAAAGCTAGAAAGCATGAGTTGGCTTAAGGTTATATGATTCAATAGGCGTTCAAAAGACACTAGAGAGAGAGAGAGAGAGCGCAAGAGAGAGAGAGCGCAAGAGTGAGAGAGACAGAGAGAAAAAGAGAGAGAAAATTTACAAAACAAATGATAAATTTAAATTTGGAATAAACATAATTAAAAGGTAAATACATCATAAAAGAAAACTAATGCAGACATACTCCATTGAAGTGGAAGACATTGAAGTGGAAGACATTGAAGTGGAAGACATTGAAGTGGAAGACATTGAAGTGGAAGACATTGAAGTGGAAGACATTGAAGTGGAAGACATTGAAGTGGAAGACATTGAAGTGGAAGACATTGAAGTGGAAGACATTGAAGTGGAAGACATTGAAGTGGAAGACATTGAAGTGGAAGACATTGAAGTGGAAGACATTGAAGTGGAAGACATTGAAGTGGAAGACATTGAAGTGGAAGACATTGAAGTGGAAGACATTGAAGTGGAAGACATTGAAGTGGAAGACATTGAAGTGGAAGACATTGAAGTGGAAGACATTGAAGTGGAAGACATTGAAGTGGAAGACATTGAAGTGGAAGACATTGAAGTGGAAGACATTGAAGTGGAAGACATTGAAGTGGAAGACATTGAAGTGGAAGACATTGAAGTGGAAGGCAAAGGGTTCAAGAAAGAGGATGCCCCAGGAAAACCCTGAAACAATCTTTGCTGAGAGAGTCACGAAATGCAGACATTGAAGTGGAAGGCAAAGGGTTCAAGAAGAGATGCCCCAGGAAAACCCTGAAACAATCTTTGCTGAGAGAGTCACGAAATGCAGACATTGAAGTGGAAGGCAAAGGGTTCAAGAAAGAGGATGCCCCAGGAAAACCCTGAAACAATCTTTGCTGAGAGAGTCACGAAATATCGGGATAATTCCATGGAAGGGATAGAGCGAGTTACCAAGGACAGAGTGGTATGGAGAAATTACTTGCATACCCACAACGGTATGAGCGAAATAAAATAGGTAACTGGGAACAAGTAGCAATGGGTTTGTTTGCATCTTGTGTTTATACTATCTATAGACATGTACATAGAATATCGAATCAAGGTTAGGATACGATTAGACACCTTCGGGAAATTCTATCATAAATAGGATGCAGAAATTCAGACAATCATGGTGGCAACAGAGAAACTGTTGAACATCAGAGTATCCACAACCTGTTGTATTTTTGACAGATGCAAAATCAGCACCCCAAGCACTTCAGTCCAGAAAATTGCCATGTTGCCGACCCTACTGTCTAAACTGTGCAAGCAGCGTAAGGTCATCTTGAAGTGGATACCGTCTCACTGTGGAATACCAGGAAATGAAAAATCAGACTGACTGGCCAAGGAAGGTGCTGCAGAAGAGCAAATGGATGTGCCAGTTATCTACCACCAAAAGAAAAGGATGATTAAATCAATCAGAAAGCCACAAATACCAACACAAGACGATTACTATAATATGAGCAGATTGGAACAAGTTGTCATTCTACGCCTTAGAACAGGACACAATCGGCTCCGCAGCCACATGTATATAAAATTTAAGATTGGCAATTCAGCCATGTGTACATGTGGACAGGCACATCAGACTGCAGAGCACATACTTCAAGATTGCCCCGAATATGATACACTGAGGCAAACTCACTGGCCTAACGAAACAACAATGGACACAAAACTACACGGACCTCTGTGAGAGCTACAAAAGACACTGAAGTTTATACAGGAGACAACGTTGAATGTACAGACAATATTTCAAGCGAACGAAAAGAAGGAGGAAGAATCTAGACGCACTTGAAATATAGATCGAGAAAATAAAGAACTTGAAAACAAACATGATAGACTATCCTGAGAACAAACATATATCAATAATATCAGACATGGGGGACTTGACGATGGACGGATACTGGAAACGTTCATCTGTTTCTCATCAACTGTCTCTTGGATTCGACAAGGTTAATTCATACCGAACTTATATACAGTTTGAGTTCTAATTTCCTTGCATTACAACTTCCAGGAAGTAAATCAACTTCCTTGGATTACATTGAGAAAAAAATAATGAAGTGGTTTGGCCACTTAATAAGAATGCAATCAAACTCCACTGTATACAGAGTCTTCTACAACAGAACGTCGGTAAAGAAGGCGAGAGGAAGACCATGAAAAAGATTGTTAGATGGCATAACAGAATTCTGTCAAAAAGCAAAAATAGCTATCACCCAAACTACTAGAGAATCGCAAGACAAAAATCAGAAAACCACGAGACTGGACAACAACCCCGGTAAACAACCCCGGTGACGACAATACAGAATAACTCTAACTGTACTAGCTAGATTGGGACGTCTGAGGAGCAGAGTTATGAGTGTGTGTAGTCACTGGAACCGTTAGCATGTATATCCTTCGACATGTATTGGGTGATGCTCAGCATCTATGAGTCCGTTCAGAGGTTTATGCCGTCGGTTTAGAAACAACTAACTAATGCCGATAGAAATTGCATTATTTCAGAGCATATAAAGTTACCTTTTCTCAGTGCATCTAAAATTACTAGCCTTCAGTGCATCTAAAATTACCAGTCCTCAGTGCATCTAACATTACCAGCTCTCATTACATCTAAAATTACCAGCTCACAGTGCATCTAAACTTACATATTCTCAGTGCATCTAATTACACTCACAGTCATCTAACATTACAGCTCTCATTACATCTAAATTACAGCTACAGTGCATCAAACTTACATATTCTCAGCATCAAATTAAATGTCTCGTACATCTAAACGTTATCGTACTTTTAAAATTAGAAGTTCTCAGGTCATATAAAATTAGAAGTTCTCAGGCCATCTAAAATTACCTGTTCTGAATGCAACTGGGATGAAACTGAGCACAATATACGTCGCTGCACTCAGGACGCCAACATAGGTGCATAGTCTCTGCTATTTCGCTGAAAATTTTCTTAGCAGCTCAGGAGACGACTTCGAATTTTTCAACTAATAAAAAAGTACGGATACCCATTTTAAGCAGGATAGATTAGAGAGTCGTCATACCTGAGCGTCAACAATGCAGATTAGTGCATTAATCAAGTCTATTGACAAGGTGCTGTCTCGACTACTCGATGTTGGAGTGAGTAAAGCTGTACGTTGGAATTATAGAGATAGAGATATATACAGAGAGAGAGAGAGAGAGAGAGAGAGAGAGAGAAAGAAGAAGAATGAAGAATATGTATCTTTGTGACTGGAGGAGACACTAACAATCGGTGAACGGAGAGAGCGCCACTAGCAGTATAAACAACACATTGAATGTTTGATTGATTGATTGATTGATATAACCATCATAATCGCACTCTGGTGAGTAACCATGTGTGTTCCGACCTCCTTCTTACACATGAAGATCTCAGCGACAGTGCACGAACTCCGTAGAACTGGCGTGAGTCCGCGATGTAATTTAGAAGATGGGGAAAATATTTAGTATGTATTTTTTACAAATTAAATTTAAAAATAAAATTTGCCTTGGCAGGGTTTCAACCTTTCTTCTCGATGTTTTTGAACTGTCAATAGCCTTTTTACTTGCTTAACTTGAACACGGACCTACGTTTTATCGTCCATCTCCGATAGGACTTAGAACTTGATCTCACCTACACTCAAATCAGGGATCTCTGGAATGTATATCCCGAATGATCCGGATATCTCCACGAGAGAGCGAACCGAGCATCCTTTGAAGAGAGACGAGTGCTCAACCTCTGCGCCACAGGCTCAGAAAACAACAAATTGACTAAACATAAGCTGGACAATGTGTGTATACTATGCAATGTTGGTACTGTTAAAAAAAAAGCATTAAGAACCTGCCTTGACCACCAGGAGGTATTTCCTATATCGGCCATGTTCTAAGAGCTGGAGAACTACCGAGTTTTTAATTAGTGTTGCTATTTCCTGTGTCTGTCCCGGAGATCATCCCGACTCTGCTTGTGTTGCAAGGGATCATCGACATCTTTGAAGCCAAATTCTCATTTACACTGAACCAAAATCCCCATTTACACGACTGTGTTTGAAGTGAACAAACATCCAGTTAACTTGGTAGCTCATCTGTGTAAACTATTTGGACTTTGGCGGTTTTCCGGCTAATTCGGCTTGTTAGAAACGCGAGCCTTTAGTTACATT
This sequence comes from Arion vulgaris, assembly GCA_020796225.1. Classification (NCBI taxonomy): domain Eukaryota; kingdom Metazoa; phylum Mollusca; class Gastropoda; order Stylommatophora; family Arionidae; genus Arion; species Arion vulgaris. The sequence continues at coordinate 8,159,774 of CM036763.1, forward strand.
GTAACAACAGTTACTAAAAGAAAAAGTTTACAAGAGAGAAACTATTATACGGCGCTATTTACCGAGCCGGCAGTCGAGGGCGATGTCGCGGCAACTGAAAATGTGTATATTTACTACTAACTGGTGGAAGAAAGCGGATTTCAAGTTTTAAAATCTCGAAATAGTGTTGGTAAAGCGATTGGTTTCTCAGTTTATTTTGCCTTGTCTAAAATTCTTTTCTTTCTGTCTTGTGCCAGTTTTTATTTCTAATTGTGTACGAATTAGTAACAAACTTAAATATTTACAGTTGTTTGAAATAATTTACTTTTGTTTTATATTTCTCTATCTATTGTCTAATCCTTTTTGCCTTTCAGTGTCAGGTCGAAAAAGGAGACACATAGAGCAAGCCTCTCTATGCACCTTGTCTTTCTTTCTCTTCTTCAATCCTGATTTGCCTCACAGCTTCAGGGCAAGAAGAGTTTTCTAGCTCGGACTTTTGTGTGTGTGCTTCATAAATAGTGTCTTTTGTCGCCTCTGTTATTTCTTAGTTACTTTTGTTAAGTTCTCGAAATTGTCGAAGTTTTAAAAAAATAAAGTTTAAGTAAAAAAAAAAAAAAAAAAGGAAAAGTAAAGGAACCTCGTGGTATATAGGGCAATACAGTGTTAGACCTGTATCGTTCATTGACCATTGTCACACGATGGGTGATGTGGTCAATCTCACGCCGGCCGCCTTTACTTTCCCAGAGCACGTCTGGTACCCAATTGAGGCTGGGTCGATCTGAGAGCCGTCGCGGTCGGGAAAAATTCCACGCCCACTGCGGGATTTGAACCCGGATCACCAGCCTTGAGAAGCGAGTTCACTAACAACTACGCTACCGCGGCTCTCAAAGTTTAAGAATGCACACAATTATCTCAAAATTATCATTGAAACAAAACTGAATCTGATCAGCTCGTAACAATGAATTCAATGTTTGATTACATTTCTGCAGTTTTTAAATTGTAAGCTATTCATACTTTATTCGAGACTACGTTATTAGTGTTGTTCATTGAAGATATGTAAGGATCAAGAGGCGATGAAATAGCGCAATGCGTCAACGTTCGCCTATCCACTTGGATACAAGAGGGTTGTGGGTTCAATCTCACACTCGACGTTCTACACACGAGGAAAGGAATTGGTCCCCCTACCTCCTGCATCCTGAGGTTTAGAAATATAAATTGACATTAACTTCATACCCTACAGTCACCTCTTTGCCGGGATGTCTTCTTTCATAATGGTTTACCCCAACTCTTCGTGCAGGAGTTACTTCTGGATGGATCTATTTGTCATCTTCTCTGTCCTTGGTATACGGAGGAATCTTCTGTGCCTATTTTTTTCAAAAACACGTAAACATTTTGCCCTGCCTTGTTAAATGTCCATGATTCACACCAATAAGTTGCCACTGGGATATGCATGCTCTTATTGTTCTGATCATGCAGTTATGCCGTTGAGAGAAGTAAAGACAAAACTATTAAACTGTACATACATATTTCTAAAAATATTCTTTCATCGTCTAGATTGTAGATTTGTCAAAGTACTTCCTAGCGACTTATCAAGTGTTAACAGCATGTACAATCATAGACCCACATGAACGTTAGGCTATGTCTTAACCGTGTCATGAACTTACTTCTATAAATGAATTACAGAGAATAAACATGCTTGACAATCATCTAAGAACGTTACAATGATATGTCTTTGTGTAACATATTCATAACTTTGTTAGAAATAAACTGAACATCTGCACGCATTTTTTCAGGTGTAAATACAGCACATTCGCTGATCAAACGCCACTTTCAGTTGTGCCCCGAAATATAAAAAGAACAAACATTTATCTCCTGTGTTTATCTGACTCGACAGGTTTTCGAGCCATCTTTTCACCGTTCATATTCAAACGGGTACATTTTTTGTGCTGATTCCTGCACAGCTATCGTGAAATCTCGTCACTTATCGCATATGAAAACGATGCTGTTTAGCCCGGAACGACATTTGACGATAAAACGGAAGTTAATCTGTCGTCAAGTATAGATCGTTTTCTCCACTTTACATTGGTTTTCTTTTTTTCAGAAAGAACAAGAGCTGAGGAGAGAGAGAGAGAGAGAGAGAGAGAGCTATAGAGAAAACGAGAACGAGAGACAGTGAGTGGGGGAGTTAGAGTGAGAAGGAAAATGGACAGAGAGAGAGAGAGCGATAGAGAGAATGAGAGCGAGAGATAGACTGTGTGAGGGAGCTAGAGTGAGAAGGGCAATGAACAGAGGGAGAGAGAAAGAGTGAGCGATAGAGAGGGAGAGACAGTGAGTGAAGGAGTGATAAGAAAAATGGACAGGGAGAGAGAGATAGGGAGAGAGTGAGTGAAGAAGTTAGAGTGATAAGAGAAATGAACAGGGAGAGAGAGCAAGAGAGAGAGAGAGAGAGAGATTCGCATTAAGTCAGTGACAAAGACTAAGTCAGAGCATAATACAGCAATAGAGAAACAGAAGATGTGAAGAAGAAAGATGTTAGTCGATGGAAAATACGAAAAAAAGAATTGATTTAAGTGATTGATTGATTGATTGATTGATTGATTGAGATAACTATCATTGTTGAACCTGCGAGGGTCACGACAATTTTGAACAATTGTGAAATTTGTGATCGGAATTTAAAAACATTAAAATAAATAAGGTTTGCCCTGGCAATGGCTCTGCATCCTACTTTTGTACACCACTATAGTGGATGGTAGTGTGATTGACACGAACGGTACATCACTATAGTGGATGGTAGTGTGACTGACGCGAACGGTATGCCACTATAGTGGATGGTAGTGTGATTGACACGAACGGTACATCACTATAGTGGATGGTAGTTGATTGACACGAAGGGTACATCACTATAGTGGATGTAGTGTGATTGAACAACGGTACATCACTATAGTGGATGATAGTGTACTGCGACAACTGTATGCCATTATATTGGTTCATGGTACGGATTGAGTTAAACGTCCTTAAAGCGTAGGAAGATTGTATTTTAGGTTAATGGTAAATCTTTTCCCTGGATATGGACGAACTAAGACACAGTGGCCTTCTTTGAATCCAGCACATTATCTATTGTGTATATCTGACTTTGAATCCCGCACATTATCAATTGTGTATATCTGACTTTGAATCCAGCACATTATCTTGTGTATATCTGACTTTGAATCCGCACATTATCGTTGTGTATATCTGACTTTGAATCCCACACATTATCTATTGTGTATATCTGACTTTGAATCCCACACATTATCTATTGTGTATATCTGACTTTGAATCCCGCACATTATCAATTGTGTATATCTGACTTTGATCCCACATTATCATTGTGTATATCTGACTTTGAATCCCACATTATCTATTGTGTATATCTGACTTTTATCCCACATTATCATTGTGTATATCTGACTTTGAATCCCGACAATTATCTTGTGTATATCTGACTTTGAATCCCGCACATTATCATATGTGTATATCTGACTTTGAATCCCGCACATTATCTATTGTGTATATCTGACTTTGAATCCCGCACATTATCTATTGTGTATATCTGACTTTGAATCCCGCACATTATCTGTTGTGTATATCTGACTTTGAATCCCGCACATTATCATTGTGTATATCTGACTTTGAATCCCACATCATTATCTTTTGTGTATATCTGACTTTGAATCCCGCACATTATCTGTTGTGTATATCTGACTTTGAATCCGCACATTATCAATTGTGTATATCTGACTTTGAATCCCGCACATTATCTGTTGTGTATATCTGACTGAATCAGCACATTATCATTGTGTATATCTGACTTTGTATCCCGCACATTATCAATTGTGTATATCTCTGACTTTGTATCCCGCACATTATCAATTGTGTATATCTGACTTTGAATCCAGCACATTATCAATTGTGTATATCTGACTTCATCGTTGTCATCCCTTTTAATCAAATCACATTCATTTCTAGTTTAAAAATCCATGGCCATCGTTAAAATAAGGCCGTCTGGTCGTGACCTCCGATAACATACGACATGCGGGCTCACGTAAAAATTCTAGGAAATAAGATCACTACTGTCTCGTGATTCTCGCATTCCAGCTTTGTTGTATATAGACTAATTCATTTTAACAACATTACAAAAGGATCATTCTAGGTTATATTGTGTTATAAGTTGAATTTAAAACTAAGGAATATTGATATTATTAACATTTCTCATCAATAAGTAACCATGAATATATAGAATGGAGTAAAATTGCAAAAAGCGTACATTGTTCCATCAAATAATACAAAAACCAGTTCCCCATTAAACAGGAATTATCGATTTTCCGTCTATTTTCTAGTCAACATTAAGTTGCCGTGAGCCACGGTTCGGTTTTGTCGTGAAATCGGAAATACCCGTTGATTTCGACGGACTTTTATATATGTTTACCGAATGCTATGAGGATGAAGAGGATGTCGGTATTGGTACAGCCTGAAAAGAACGACATTCAAAATACGCAAAAAGATTGATTAATCAAGATCGAATTGGCATGTTGACCACTGGTCGTGCTAGATTGCTAGCGGTAATCGAAGCACATTTTCGATCCGAAGCCTGGCTAAGCTCTTCGCTCAGTGCCATGGACATCGTAACCCTTCGGTGCCACGAACACCGTAATCTGGGAATATGTATCTTTCTGCCAGTCCGCGAATTGAACCGCCGACTCACAGAGGACTTGTCACCTGTAGTCAACGCTACGAACACGCTTGCAACGGGCATCGGAGCACATGACATGTCCGAGTGCTATGATAGTCCCATATAACTGGTAACTGATCAAACATATGCACTTTTTTCCCATTCACCTGTTTTTGTATTTGTATAATTTTCAAATATTTGATGACGGAATAGACATATTTCTACAATACAGTCTACCTTGTATTGTTGTATCCATTTTCGACATTTCTAAAACGTTTATTACGACATTACTGTGAAACCTGCAAACATCTACCAAAGCTCTTGAAAACACTAAAGAAAACATCGATATTAGTTGAACCTGTTTTTATGCTAACTTTAAGAAGTGTAGAATTCGTTAAACACGGTACAAACCGTTCATAGAACTGGTTCCCTTCTGTTTGAAACACTGGGAGAATAAATAAAACACTGTTATTTTGAAACTGATTAAAATATTTTCTCTTGCAACAAAACTCGTTTTAAAATCCTTTACAAGTCGCATAAACAATTACAACAGTGGAGTCCTCTCTACTCTCACTTCACGCACGTGAATTTCTTTCTTATTTTAAAAGTAGTGGGAGACTTGTCTGGTGATTTATTTGTTTGTTCATGGCATTTTAGAAATTGATGAGTTGTAATGAAAAACACATCCACTCAACAGAAACGCTTAAGAGAGAAAACATCTTCGTCTCGCCTCATTCGCAACAGCCGGAAACAATTTTCGATGTAGTTACTTGCTATCTCTTTCAAGATTCTGCGGGAGAGTCGTTGTGAATGACTTTCGATACTTACACATATTGTTGGTGGCATTTTGTGGTCGTGTTTTAACACTGAAGAAACGTAGCTCACAGTTCTTATTTTAGTCTGTCCGAAGATTGATATATAACACGTCGCCTGTTCGAGTCTCTTCCTTGTAACACTGTCCTCAATGGCTGTGTTTGTATTCAGCGTTTTTCTACATGTTAGTCGTTCGATGATTGATGTGGCAGTCGTCTAAGCAAATCTGTACTATATCCTCGGTGCTTCTCTTTTCGTTTTATATTCTTTCTTTTTCTATTTCTTTCTTTTTCTTCTTTTTCCTTCTTATTATAGTTTCTTCTTCTTCTGTATTCGTTATCGTTACTCTTCTTCTCCCCCCTCATTTTTATTTTCTTCTTCTTTCTTTTGTTATTTCTTTGTATTTCTTCTCCTTCTGACTTTTAAATTTTTTTTTTTCATTTCTCCTCTTTTTCTTCCTTTTTCTATTCTTCTTTTCATCTTTTTCGACTTATTTTATTTTCTCTTCTTTTTTCTATCTTTTTCTTCTTTCTTCTTCTTCATTCGATCTTCTAACTTTTCTTCTCCTTCTGACTTCTTCTTCTTCTCTGTCTTGCATCTTATTGTTTCTACTCTTTTCTTGTTTTGTCTTTATATTTCCTCTAACATATTTTTTTGTTTTTCTTCATTTTCTATATATACTTCTTTCTTTGTTTGTTTAACTTCTTCGTCTTACATTTTCTTATTATTTCTTCGTTTTCTTCTTCATATTCTTCTTTTTCATCAACTGCTTCAACTTTTTCATTGACGTGTTCTTTTTATCTCTTATTTGTCTTCTTCTTTTCAATTCTTCTTCATTTATTCCTTATATGAAAGAACCCGTGGCAGTTTAAAATCGAGAACATCAGGTTGGAAATCCGCTGCCTGGGCAAAATTTAATAATAAAAAAAAAAAAGATAAATAAAATTTCTACCAAATATCTTCACCATCTTCAACTCACACCGGGACACTCGCCGGTGCTACAGAGTTTGTGCACTGTCGCTGAGATCTCCATGTATAAGAAAGAGATCGGAGAACACATGGTTAGTCACCAAAGTGCAATGATGATGGTCCTATCAGACATTCAATCATAACATTCTTTACATGCTTTCATTTTTTTCTTTATTCTTATACTTTTTCTGTCTTTCCTTCCTTTCAGGGCGGTTCATCAATGAGGGCCAGTGGGGCCCGGCCCCACCAATAATCGAAAGGAGAATAACTTCCCGGAATAGACAAATAATAGTAAATACTCCAAAAACCATGATTTTTTTCAGAAAATATGTGTCTGGCCCCACCAAGAAAACTGACCACGAGCCGCCACTGCTTCCTTCATTTGTTACTTTTTTCTTTTCTCCTTTTATTTTTTCTTAACCTTCTTCGACTTCTTTGTGTTAGCACTAATCTACATTTATAATTTGAGTCTTCTGATTTCTACCCTGCTTTCAGTTGTTCCTTTGCGTTCATGTTTTATTGTTCAGACAAGACAGTACGATGATTGGTTAAAACAATACAAGTTTACTGTAACTGGGTAATTAGACTATGCTATTAAAATATATTAAAACAAATATAATATTTCCTACTTTTGCTTAGAAAAAGTCCATAATTTCTTTCATATACTAGAATTGATTTATTCTCTCTCTCTCTCGATCACGCCCAAATTGATGTACCAGACATCCCCATAAATTCTATTCATGTGAAAATCTGATTCATGCAGTCTTAGTATTGGTGTGTTTTATGTCACATCTTCAGAACCATTAGAAGCTCTGGTGCTTATCCTTCGGCGATGTGTCCGGTTCTGTGAGTTTAAGTTCTTTCTGGATAGATCTATTTGTTCTCTTCTCTGCCCATAATATACGGGCGACTCTTCTGTAACATACTAAAAAGCACATAAATGTTTTTCCACTGTCTAGTTAAATGTCCATGTTTCACATCATATCTTAAAGAATTATTTCTATTTATGACCAGATTAGTCGAGATAGACAAGAGCAGACTAACAGAAGGCCACTTGATATCAATACGTACACCAAATGTACAATCAAAACAAGTTTGTCAGCAGAAGAGAAATGGTGGAAAGGTGAAAGCGTTACTGTAATGTGCAAATCGTTTAACCGTTGATGTCCATGATTGATGACAAACAAAACCGTTGTAGAACACTTCTTTAACTTTGTTATATGTTTTACTTACATACAACTACATGCTACTTTGAACAAGTTATAGGTATCGTATAATCAAGGACAGAGAAGATAAAATGAAAGTTATTAAAAGCTGGATTTACCTTGGTGTTATATACCTGACTTTTTATGTTGTGTTAGTGTTCACGACATAATATAACCAAAAATAGATTTGTTATTAAGTTAGCACGTAGGGGCCTAACAAACCGATGTGCAACGTATAGATGTATAGACTATAGAAGAAGAAGTGAGCACGTTTTAAATAGGTTTTAATTACCTTTAATACACACACAAACACACACAGTGAGAGAAACTCGATTTTTCAGAACTACTGTCTATTCTCTATTCTCTATTGTCTATTTCCAGGTGTAAGATGGAGTTGGCTGTCCACTCTTGCCGTTAAGCGTAGGGAGCTTTGATTTCCGTTCTAGGGCCAGATGAGTCGCCCTTGTTGTGTTATATCCGTGTTTATTTAGTGTAGTCTTGATATTGTCTATCCTTTCTTTTCTTGGTCTTCCCTTAGCTCTAGTGCCCGATCTCTTTTTATTGTATGCTGTTATTGGTGGTTGGTTGTATTTCATTCTCATTTTATTCCAAGAAAAAGATTGATAGACAATATCAAGACCACACTAAATAAGCATGGATATAACACAATAAGGGCGACTCATCTGACCCTGGAACACAAATTAAAGATCACACCACGACAAGTGGACAAACAATTCCATCATCCACCTGGAGACAGACAATAAAATAGTTGTTGGTATAAACCAATTCATTAATAAATTCCTGACAACTGTTCTCTTCATCAGTGTTAACTATTTAACAGATTTGATTGATATCATGCTAGTATGTATGTCTGGTATAAATGTACTAAAAGATAATTGTTAACCTTTAACCTTTAAGGTGGTTTTTCTCAACGATCACATTCTTCTCTCTAAGACAGTGGTTCCCAAACTTTTTAAAGTCGGGGTACACATTAATAAATAAGATGCAAAAAGCAAAGAAATGTAGAAATATTTGGAAAATGCTACGCACCTTTATTCATCATTTAATTTCTGCCTATAACAGAGGCGGCTCGTCATTAAGGGCCAGTGGGGCCGGGCCCCATCAAAAAGTAATTTATAACGTGTATTTATTATTTAATAAGTTAAAATATAACAACCTAAAACCATGATTTTTCCGAAAATGTGTGTCTGGCATCACCAACAAAAATGATCACGCGCCGCCACTGGCCTATAAGAAGCATGGGCCTGATGTGTTTTGGCGATTATTCACCCTGGGGACCGCTGGCACTGCGTTGCCGACCACTGATCTAGGATTTCACACCTAGGAATGTCACCAGGAACACTGGTGCGCCTGGGTACACCCTTTGAGAACCACTGATCTATGAAGACTTGAGTTTAAATTTCGATTTGACTAGAACGTTCTATTTTAGTTTGGAAAAAGAGGAAGACTCAATCTTCTTTAAGACGCAGCTGTTTATATTGATGACCGAAACTGTGACAAGTGCAGACGATGGAAACCAACAGATTCACATTTGTAACAAATGCTTTAATTGTGTTTTAATCGGCTCAAGCACTGTCGTCGCCGTCGTCTTCTTAAGTGCTTCAGGCTGTAATACCTTCCTGTAACAATTTTCGATCTGTGGTTTGCATGTTTTGCAAGAATTGAACATAAAAACGTGCTTTTGTTGTTTCGTCGTATCAGAACATTCGATTCAAACCAAACGTAAAAACACTTAGTGGTATTTTAAAGCTCGCAATTTTGATCGCCTTTAAGTTGCTTTAAATTTTGGTGTCTTCTTTTACATCGTTTGATAATAAGTGTCTAATCGTGCGGTACAACCCGGAGCATATGAGAGTTAACGGAAGATGCGATAATGTTTGAAGGCATCAATGCAGATTTAGAGCTTACAACCTTGTACTATACGGTTGAATTTATTTTAATCTCCCTGTCAACTTTTTCTTTGATTATGGGTAATGTGATTTTTTTACAGACATTTATGATATATTCAAGTTAGACAGACTTTTGATCTGTTGATTGTGGATAGAAGGTAGGAGAACTAGCAAAACTTATTTATAATGAATTCCCGTTCATTCCAGTCCAACAGTGATAAACAGATCTTAAGCAACATCGAGCATGACTATGGAGATCACCGCTGCCTTCATAGATCTCTTGTGGGTGGCTGACTCATTCTAGGTCTTGTATACTGGGTATAGCAATGTGAAGTGACGAGAATTTCATACCTGCAAATGGCTACATATATTTTCCCTTTTTTTCTCTTCATAAAAACAATATTCAAACACTGGACAAATGTGCAGAGTATTTTGAAGATGTGACCTCTTATCGGGTTCAAGTAGAGATGTACCCTGAAACGAGATATTGTTTGTTTTATTGATTGATTGATTGATTGATTGATAGGACCATCATCATTGCACGTTGGTGGATAACCATGTATGCCCCGGTCTATTTCTTACACGGGAAGGTCTCAGCGGCAGTGCACGAGCTTTGTAGCACAGGAGAGGGTCCCTATGTAGTTTTATAGATGGTAACAATCAGTGGCGGCTTGTCATTAAGGGCCAGTGGGGCCGGGTCCCACCACAAATAATGTATAACGTGTATTTATTATTTTATAAATTAAAATATAGCAACCAAAAACCATGATTTATCCGGAAAAAATGTCTGGCCCCACCAACAAAAATGATCACGAGCCGCCACTGGTAACAATATTGTGGGAATTTAAAACAGATTTTTGTTAAACATTTCGGTTAGGCAACGGATTTGCTGCATAATCTTATTAATTTTCAACTGTGTGGCTAGCTTGGGCTGTGTGACTAGCTTGGACTGTGTAGCTAGCTGGGCTGTATGGCTAGCTTGGGCTGTGTGGCTAGCTTGGGCTGTGTGGCTAGCTTGGGCTGTGTGAATAGCTTGGGCTGTGTGGCTAGCTTGGGATGTGTGGCTAGCTTGGGCTGTGTGGCTAGCTTGGGCTGTGTGGCTAGCTTGGGCTGTGTGGCTAGCTTGGGCTGTGTGGCTAGCTTGGGCTGTGTGGCTGATCCTTTACTTGTAGATCTAAATTACAAGTATTCGGAAATTGGAGTACGAGGAAAAGAAAGAAAGCCCTCACTAAAAATCAGTCAGGGCGCTATATTAGACGCCAGGACTAGTCATAAATTAAGCGGACGAACGAAAAAAACCACATAAATTATTGAAAGATTAAATCGACAAATGAGAGTTTGGTGTAGCTACCCAATTCACATATTAATTAACGAAATATAAATCACATCTAGAATTAGATATGGAAATATTTATTAAGTCATCAAATTAAATGTTGAAGGAGAAAATCTAATCGCGATTACACATCGTCGAGATAATAAATATTGAAATATCTATTAGATCGATATATTAAATATTGAAATATCTATTAGATCGATATATTAAATATTGAAATATTTATCAGATATATATACTAATGAGAGCCGCTGTAGCGTAGTTGTTAGTGAACTCGCTTCGCAAGGCTGGTGGTCTGGGTTCAGCTCCCGCAATGTGTGTGGAATTTTCCCGACCACGACGGCTCTCAGGTCGACCCAGCCTCAACTGGGTACCAGACATGCTCTGGGAAAGTAAAGGCGGCCGGCGTGATGCTGACCACATCACCCATCGTGTGGCGACGGTCAATGAAAAATACAGGCCTAACGCTGTATTGACCTATATACCACGAGGTATAAAAGGGTTCCTTTACTTTACTTTTTTATATACTAATGTTTAGATGATAAAAAAGAATTTTATTTTGTAACAAATTTACAAATTAAAGAGATATTAAACAGCTAAAATATGCACTTAACTTCTTGTGGATCAAACGCCACACTAAAGGGCGTTTTTACTCTAAAAAATATTTGCCCTGGCCCACTAAGAGTTAATAGACGCCAAATCAACAAACTAGGTTTTGAATGAGATATCAAAACAAATTATGGATTGAAATGAATATATAAAAAGTGAAATTTAAGAATGAAAAGAGGTATCAAATAGCTCAATTGCTGAAAAAATATATCTGTGAGATTTATTGATTATTGTTAAACAAAGCTGACTTCCAGTGCGCTAGGAGAAGTCTTATGTTATTGAGTCTCTCATTACACCCCAGAGAAGTCTTATGTTATTGAGTCTCTCATTACACCCCAGAGAAGTCTTGTTATTGAGTCTCTTACACCCCAGAGAAGTCTATGTTTTGAGTCTCTTTTACACCCAGAGAAGTCTTATGTTATTAGTCTCTTTTACACCCTAGAGAAAATCTTATGTTATTAAGTCTCTCATTACACCCCAGAGAAGTCTTATGTTCTTAATCTCTCTTACACTCTAGAGAAGTCTTATGTTTTAGTCTCTATTTACACCTCCAGAGAAGTCTATGTTTTGAGTCTCTTCTACACCCCAGAAGATCTATGTTTTGAGTCTCTATTCACCTCAGAGAAAGTCTTATGTTTTAATCTCTCTACACCCAGATAAGTCTTATGTTATTGAGTCTCTCATTACACCCCAGAGAAAGATCATATGTTTCTTAATCTCTTTCTACACTCCAGAGAAAGATCATATGTTTCTTAATCTCTTCCTACACTCCAGAGAAAGATCATATGTTTCTTAATCTCTTCCTACACTCCAGAGAAAGATCATATGTTTCTTAATCTCTTCCTACACTCCAGAGAAAGATCATATGTTTCTTAATCTCTTTCTACACTCCAGAGAAAGATCATATGTTTCTTAATCTCTTTCTACACTCCAGAGAAAGATCATATGTTTCTTAATCTCTTCCTACACTCCAGAGAAAGATCATATGTTTCTTAATCTCTTTCTACACTCCAGAGAAAGATCATATGTTTCTTAATCTCTTTCTACACTCCAGAGAAAGATCATATGTTTTTAATCTCTTCTACACTCCAGAGAAAGATCATATGTTTTAATCTCTTTCTACATTACAGAGAAAGAACATATGTTTCTTAATCTTTTTCTACACTTCAGAGAAAGAACATATGTTTCGTAATCTCTTTCTACACTCACGGGAAAGATATTATGTTATTTAGTCTCCCACCAACAGATGGATAAAGGTATGCATGCTGATGGTTCTTATAGCCCGCTGGTTATTCTCATTGCGAATCTGTGTAACATGTTTACTGTATTATATTATATACTCGTATTAAGCTGGGTGGGTGTCTGGACAACGCATAATCAACGCATTTTTGACACAGTCATTGATAAAAAATACAACAGAAAACTGTAAACTGAACAAGCAAAATGTAAGTAAACACGAGTAATAGTTTTCAAATTGCTTGTATGAACTCGTTTACCCGATCGCTGTGATGGAACAGTAAGAAGAAGCACACGTGCAATTTATGGACGCAGCGTGAGTCCGTGCGCACATTTACACATGTTAGCGTGATAAGTCTATCATATTGTTTATTTTCTTATTTCCTGTCGACACATTTTTTCCAGTATCATTCTTCGCTTTGTTGCACATTTATTCCTTCAATCACTTGTCCAACCCACAAGGTCCCCGGTATATGAGAGTAATGAGAAACAACTATCTCATCTTACATGTAATCGTATTACGGATGATGTATGCCGCGGTGGTAAATGAAGTTGTTGAAGTGATAATTAGACAGTGGTAAAAGAAAAAATGTTGTGTTTAATTCTTTGTCCAGATGAATTCTTTTGTAAACTTTGTTGTGTTTTACATATACAGATTTCAAGCGTAAAATAAGTTATTTGTCATGGGCGAAACTCACAAATTTCTGTCTAAAAAATGGTATAAAAACGAAGGATTGACTTCATTGCAACGTCTTTTTCCATATGGTTCCGTCTCTCTTTCTGCAGAAGTCGCAAGCCCCCTGTTGAGAGTGTTGCGCAAAGCAGGAACTCACTAGCTCCAGCAATAATTGTATGCAACATTGAGCATGACTATGAGGATCACCACTCTCTCCAAGATCTCTCGTGGGTGGCTGAGCAACAGGCCACGCATACGATTATCATATCAGACTCAATGAATATACTTAAATGATTGAATCTAGACGTTTGCGCACGGAATGGGTGGACATCACTCGGAGATCACATCTCAAGACACTGACTTGGCTGTACCGTGGCCTCAGATAAGAAACGGCCGGCGGGCTCACGTAAAAAATTTTAGGAAATAAACCACAACTGTCGCCTGATCCTCGCTTTCCAGTGTTGTTGTATATAGAGAACTTCATTTTAAAAGAACATAACATGCAAAATCAAAGATATATTATGTTACAAGTTAAGTTTAAAGCTAAGGAATATCAGTATTATTTAACATTTTTCAGCAATAAATAACAATGAACTCAGAATTGATTAAAATTGAAAAAAAAGCGTGCAATGTTTTATCAAACATATTAAAACCAGCCCCATTAAACAGAAATTTCCGATTTCCCGTCTGAGCTAGTCAGTCTTATGTTGCCGAGAGCCACGACTGTACACATCAGGATATTCTGGAATGCTGGGTAACGAACATACTCCATTAGGAAATACGCTACTACCGCTCTCCTCACTCACGACTCCCCAAGTCTGGACTTTGTTCTTATATTTCCTATGCATGGAAGATGTTCAGACCTACCCCAACTAGTTTCCTTTGTCTCGACAACGGTCAACACGATGTTGACATAGCTTACACACCCAGCACGTGTTGCCAACATGAACTCAACATACATTTAAGATGGTACGTTAGCATTCAATCAGCCGTAACAGCATCATCAATTTATTGGTCTATTTTTCGCTTCGCAGCTTTTTGATTTTCTGCTTCAGGTAGATGTAATAACTGTTTCATAACTGCCTGGTCGGTCTCTGGTCTATGCGTACACAGAAATCATATATTTTATAGAAAACACATTGAAATTGTTGATATATGTTATTCCAGTAGTAATAATGTGAAATGTTGGCTAGCGCAAGCTGTCGTGAACCTCCACAGCGTCATGTCGCTAGTGGTTATCGTACCTCAGTCAGTGTGTATTATCGTAAACTTCACATCGTCATGTCGCTAGTACGTATAAACTTCATAGTGTCATATCTTTAATAGGTTTATTGTAAACCTCCATATCGTCATGTCGGTAGTAGGTTTATCATAAACCTTCACATCGTCATGTCGGTAGTAGGTTTATCATAAACCTTCACATCGTCATGTCACTAGTACGTTTATCACAACCTCACATCGTGATGTCTCTAGTACGTTTATCATAAACCTCCACATCGTAATGTCACTAGTAGTTTATTGTAAACCTCAATCGTCATGTCGCTAGTAGGTTTATCGTAAACCTTCATATCGTCACCTCGTGAGGCAGGTAGACACATCCTGAGTTGGATACAATCAAAGCACTGGGAAATTTATTTGTCGGATCATCATCACTGCACATCGAACCAATTAGTCCATAGGTTCTCTGATCTCCTCCTCAGTATGTTCTCAGCGTGTGGCAACTAACGACAACGGTTCTTTGTTGGTTTACTTTTCTTCTTTGGCCACTACACTAGTGTTCTTGTCTAGCTACACCACATTTGACTTGGAATTTTTGCAGTCTTTTTAGTGTTGTAGATTCATCAATATTACTTGAAACATGTACACATCCTCTCTCTCTCTCTCTTAGGGAATTTAAAATATCACCCTGATCCATTGCTCGCCCGATTTTTACAGCAGCCTAGTGACTCTTTCTTGTTGACTGATTCTTGTCAGCCTAGACCTCCTCCCAAACTACAACCATTAGAGCCCAACATATGCAATCTTCCTGGGCATACTCATTGAATCAGTTCATATTAACATGTATTTTTTTTATCTCCCAGCAAAAACATCTTCTCCAACTTCACCTTTTGTTTATGTCATAGCCCAGTTTTGAATACAGTGAGATGTGTAGTGCGCCACATTGTACTATCTTTACTCGACTGTTAAGGGTAAAAATATATGTATCATCATGAGAAAAGTTACCTAACTGTCAGCTGGAAACGCCCTTGGAATTTGTTGATTCCCGAGGTATAACCAGAAGATAAAACTAGTTGTATGCATTTTCTCCTGAATCAGGGGATAAATATTGTGAGAGCCCGCACTGGAAAACAAATAAAGCAGGACTATGGCCCTGCCTGTTTATTGTTGCAAGCCTCAGGTAACCACGGGCCCTCGTCTACGTTTATAGACCTCGCGTGCGGTTCGTCATTCCGGGTAGAGCAATGATGACGTCGACGGAGGAGTGAATCAACAATTAGTATGCATATATACAAACAAAGCTTCCGCCAAAATAAGCCGATATACGATCTGCGGGAAGTTAATTCCGTTATATGCAGCTGGAGATGCGTATTAATGTTGGTTTGATGCTCGTGAGAACATTTATTGCACAAGTTGCCCTTTCGGTTATCATCAAAGATCTAGTGTCTGTATACTCAATGCGGGACATTACGATACTTGTTTCATAGATGAACCATTTGTGTATACTTCTCGATTAACCGATGTACTCATAGCTGAACCACATGTGCACACTTCTCGATTAACCGATGTACTCATAGCTGTATCATTTGTGCATACTTCTCGATTAACCGATGTACTCATATAACAGGATATTGTATAAATTCTCTCCAAAAATGATAAATTGTTAACATTTTGACGGCTGCAGTCTATGTTACAGTTATTATCAAATCATTATCTAACAGGCTAATTGTTCTATTTTTAATTATCTTGAATATTGTTTGTCTTATTTTTAACTACGGAATCTGGAAAACTTATTCATTATCATCCTGTGCCATGCCGGCTGATATAGCGATATTGTATTCCCAACAAGCGTCTATACTGACTACAGACTACCAGTTTGAATGTTGACTTTATTCCGTGACAATAAGCTACGTCGTGGATCGATATATTGTGCGTCCATATAGATTTAGAGAAAACACAAAACTTTTATATGTTTTTTTTATATACTTCTATCTCATCCTTTCATATGTGAAATTATTTTCCATTTTTCCATTTTTTCTTGTTTTTCTTCTTCTTCAAACGCTCGATATCGAACACTTGTTAAACCACTCTGTGTGATTTGTATGTGATCTGAGTATAAGAGAAATTGTACGTTGTGCCAGTTAAGCGTCTACAAGTAGGCCAGAGTAGCTAGAGTAGCTTAACTGGTCCTACATCAGTCGCCTCTTACGACATGCCTTGTAGGTCGCAGTGGAACAATTCTTTGCCGGCACCATACTGGCAATTTGTTGTCTTCAAATTCCGTTTACTTTTGTTTCGTTGTGAGTCAGATATGATTTCCTCTTAACTGGCATCTGTGTCATTTTCTCTACAGTGTAACTATTTTTTTTCCCCTCAACTGTGTTTAAACTTGTTATTTGACCACGAACTGTTGTTGAGGTTTTCGTAATAGTTTGTTGGCTTTGGCTTCGTGGTTTAATTTTTTTTTTAGCAGGAAACACAGTTTGTTCTGTTAGTTTTTTGTAGTTCTTTCTCCTGTCGACTTGGGTCAACTAACTGAACGATTAGAATCCCATAATATTTTAGAATAACATTCTTCTTTAACTTTTAGACATCATCTTGACAATGTCACGAGCAGGGTAGTTGTCTGCTCTAAAGATGTGCCACGAATCTATTACAACATCAAAGCAGAGATGAAGATTGAATCACGTTGATGTAATCATAATATCATCTTTAAATAGTTTTCCTGAGTAGAATTATGCCACCCAAGCAGTCTTTCGTAATTATTTTTCTCTGTCGCTCTTCTCTCTCTCTCTCTCTCTCTCGTTATCAGATATCTCGTCTCAGCAGCCGTCATGCTCAAATCATAAGTTACATCATGAATCCTACTACTCCTTGCACTTTGTCTTCTCTTTGTTGGGATGCCTCCTCCTATGATGGTCTTCTCCAACCTAGCGATGACGTACAGTCATAAAGTGGCAAGTAGACGTAGAGTGGCAAGTAGACGTAGAGTGGTAAGTAGACGTGGAGTGGTAAGTAGACGTAGAGTGGTAAGTAGACGTAGAGTGGTAAGTAGACGTAGAGTGATAAGTAGACGTAGAGTGGTAAGTAGACGTGGAGTGGCAAGTAGACGTAGAGTGGCAAGCAGACGTAGAGTGGCAAGCAGACGTAGAGTGGCAAGCAGACGTAGAGTGATAAGTAGACGTAGAGTGGTAAGTAGATGTAGAGTGGTAAGTAGACGTAGAGTGATAAGTAGACGTAGAGTGGTAAGTAGACGTAGAGTGGCAAGTAGACGTAGAGTGGTAAGTAGACGTGGAGTGGCAAGTAGACGTAGAGTGGCAAGCAGACGTAGAGTGGCAAGTAGACGTAGAGTGGCAAGTAGACGTAGAGTGGTAAGTAGACGTAGAGTGGTAAGTAGACGTAGAGTGGTAAGTAGATGTAGAGTGGCAAGTAGACGTGGAGTGGTAAGTAGACGTAGAGTGGCAGTAAACGTAGAGTGGCAAGTAGACGTATAGTGGCAAGTAGACGTAGAATGGTAAGTAGACGTAGAGTGGTAAGTAGATGTAGAGTGGCAAGTAGACGTGGAGTGGCAAGTAGACGTGGAGTGGTAAGTAGACGTGGAGTGGCAAGTACTTATCTTTCCTTTGTCATTCTCTGCTTCTTTGCCGTATCAGGTTTAACTGATGATCGGTTTCCGAGATAATGCACGCTCGGTCGCTTGACATGCTGTGGTATTATAGAGTTTTAAAATGTATGTAACTATCAATCCATCTTTTTCTTGGTCTTCCCCTTTCTCTTTATGATTCCATTTTCAGGTTGTACGCTCTTGCAGCTGGTGTATTCGGGCTCACTCCCACCAAGTGGCCAAATTATTTGAGTCTCTGTTTTTCACTAAATCTAATAGCAGGTGTTGTTCCGACTGTTCTTCTAATTTCCTCATTTCTTATATGGTCTCTTCTTGTTTTATTTACTGCTTTACTCAAGCATATCATTTCACATGCTTACAAAGGGTAATTTGAAAAAAAAAAATTTTCCGATCCAGAAGCACTTGAGCTTTTCAGCTCTTCGGCTCGGTGCCATAGACATCGTAACCCTTCGGTTCGGTGCCACGAACACCGTAAATCTGGGGAATCTGTGGCTTTTTCTGCCATCCCGCGGAATTGAACCCGAACACACAGAGGGATAGTCACCCGTAGTCCAACATGCTACGAACACGCTGGGCAGACGGGCTACAAAGGGTATAAAACTGAAGGATTGACATCATTGGACCGGGTTTTACCCCATATGGCTCCACATAAATGACACACCATCCGTAGATAGTATTGTACAAAGCACGGACTCCGTAGCTCAGACAACAATACTATGGATCTCTTGAAAAAATGCACTGGTAAACAGAAATACGTGGTCCGGATTCGAATCCACGAACTCCGGAACGCATGGTAAAAGCTTAAGCACTTCGTCACAGAAATCCGCTTATAAACTGCAAAACATTCAGTGTGAATTAAACGAGCAAACATTCTATGTGGTAAACTATCAGATATATAAGATATAATATATAATAACACGTGCGTAGAAAGTCTGACACATGCAAGAGGTTTAAATATCCACGTTTGTGGTTCATATAATGTTACACACACATCTTATGATTAGTTATATTTCCACAGGCATGAAGGAGTGACTTGTGATCTCTGCTAACTGAACAGACAATATAATGAAACATATTATGATTGATAGCTCCATCATTGCACTTCGGTGAGTAACCACGTGTGCTCCGATTTCTTTCTTAGACAGAAAGATCTCAACAGTAGTGCAAAACTCCGTTGCAGCGGCGAGGGTCCCTGATGAAATTTAGAAATAGTGAAAAGATTTTGTAGGAATTTAAAAAAAAAAAAAATGTTTAATGTATTTTGTCTGGACAGCAGCTTCTCAGCGTGATCTTCTTGATTTTGTAATTGCCAGGGCTTCTTTTATGTGTTCCACTTGTACATGGACCTATGCTTTATTGACCGTCTTTGATAGGACTAGAAATTCGATCAGGAATCTCTAGATAAATATGCCGATGTCTCCACGAGGAAGCGAACTGAGTACCTTTAGGTGGAACTAAATCAGATCATGTTATGTTATGCGGTCAACGTCATGGCACATTGGGGATTCCCATTCGTGCTCTGTTCTCCGTTGCAGCAGCCATCCCAAAGTCCATTTGCTCACAGTACCCATGAGAAGTTGATTACTATATCGTCTCTCTCTCTCTCTACCACGAAGACGACACAGATCACGTTAAATTTACATACATACAAAGACAGCATTTAGTTATTGTTTACGGAACTGGTGTTATAGCATTTCGAGCAGAACCATAGGTGCTCTGTCTTCCCCAACAAATGTCGAAGGGTATCCATATTGATGGTTCTCGTGGCTCTCTTGTGAAACACATTTCTGAGTATTCCCACATCAGTGTTTTTCAAAGTTTTTCGCCGTGTGTTTTTACGGGACCACAAGGAGAGAGACTAATAGTAACACTGTGATATATAAGGCATGTCGTAAGAGGCGACTGAGGTAGGGACCTATGGAAGCTATCCTAGTAAATAAAAAGCGTCACAGAATTAGGATTGCTGGCCTACTTGTAGGCGCATAACTGTACAACGCACAATCGCTCTTAGACTCAGATCACATACAAATCACACAGAGTGGTTTAACTAGGGGTCGATGTGGAGCGTTAGAAGAAGCAGTAACAGAATAATAGCAGCATGAATTAAAATAATAACAGATATAAACTGTATCCTGAATACAAGTTTCATGTGTTTTTAAATCATGTGCGTATGAATCAACGGAATGATACTGTAATTCAGAAACATATTTTTTTTTCTTAGAAATTCTGATTAACGTTAAAGCCAGAAAAATAAAATAGGGCCACAGAGATGTATCACACGGGCACCATGACGTCCGCCGCATTGGACAGTTCTGCCTCACAGACATTCTGTTGAGTATTCGCTGTATCATGTCTCCAGCACTCATTCTTATTTAGATATATGTTTTAGTTTATTTACTATTTATTGTATCTATGTATCTCCTTGAAAAAGTCCTATGATCGAAACGTAGGATTATCGTTAGTTTTATATTTAATTAAATGTTTGCTTAATTATGTGATACAATACACACGCGTCTTTGTCCATAAACGTCAATTTACTTAGTATAACCGCAGCCTACCCACGGTTGTCTCCAGATCTGGTCTGGTCTGACCACCTCACATTTGTAGATTTCTGTACTTAATCGCTAGAGAGATTCAACTTTAGTTTACAAAAAAAGCGAGACACATAGAAGTAGACATACTAGTACAGACAAACATATAATTTGAATAAATTACATATGTATTACTTCTCAACGTTCCTCTGGTTTAAAAAAGGGTTTAAAAGCCGAAGGATTAATTTCATTGCACCGGGTTACCCCATATAGCTCGGCCCCTCTCCGCAGAAATGGCACGCCACCTGCCGAGAGTATTGCACAAAGCACGAACTCCGTAGCTCCGGCAACAATCCTAGGGTCTCTGGAAAAACTGCACTCGTGAACAGAAGGTCGCGGTCCGGATTCGAACCCACGACCTTCGACTCGCAAGGCAAAGGGCTTAACCATTCAGCCACAGAGACCGAGGCTAAGTCGACCTGAAAGTTGTATGGAGGGGGAAAAATCTAACTACTACTGTAGAATTTGATTCTTGGATCACGCACCTGCATAGCAAGTACACAACCACTACGCTGTCGCGTCTCTTTTATACATGTATAGTACTGTTATATATTCTCTGTTTGTGGATCAGCAGGGTTATGCAGAAGACTAGAGGAGTAAGTCTTGATCATAAATCCAGAAGGAAGAACCCTAAGATAGTTGGTGGTTATGTGTGTGTTCCATTACATCTTCTAGGATCATCTGCAAACCCTGCTTTGATTCCAAAAGCATGGACTTAATATTTCATTTGGATGAAACAGTATTGTAGAGATGGGTTTGTACAAAATGGGCAAGATACATTCCCCATGTCAGCTGCCCAGGTTAGGCAAATGGTAAAAACTAGCTGATGGCCAACTTATGTGGAAACACAACATTACGCAAAAGTGCAGAATCTTTTGAAAGGAGACTTAGTGATGAGCTGAAAGACAAGAGAGACAAGCGTAACTCAGAAGTGTCACAGTAAAACACTAGTAAATTGACTGTCAATGTAAATGACGTCGAAAAAGAGACAAGCATAACCTCAGAAGCTGTCACAGTAAAACACTTGTAAATTGACCGTCTGTAAAGACAAGAGACAAGCATAAACTCAGAAGCTGTCACAGTAAAACACTAGTAAATTGACGTCTGTAAAGACAAGAGACAGAACTTAAAGCTGTCACAGTAAACACTAGTAAATTGATCCGTCTTAAAGACAAGACAAGCTAACTGAAGCTGTCCAGAAACTAGTAAATTGACCGTCTGTAAAGACAAGAGAGACAAGCGTAAACTCAGAAGCTGTCACAGTAAAACACTTGTAAATTGACCGTCTGTAAAGATAAAAACAAAGGTCATATACATATACATATTGGCTACACACATATTGTTTTGGGAGCAGAATTCAAGCAGTTTCTGATCATTATCTTTGATATTTTCAATGCCATGATGACCCAGGCATACTGGCCATGACTGGTGATCAGATCCTATACGTGCATTCAAATCACCCATTATATACAGTTGATCCTCTACTGGAAATGAATTAACGACACTATGTAATGAGTCATAAAACTTGTCTTTATGTTGTGCAGACATATCTATATATTTTCTCTGTGTTTCTACAGTTAGAAAGCTACACTTAACCAGAATGTTCTAATATATACTGTCTCAGTACGTGAGAACTTATGAAGGAATATTAAACATGTCTAAGACATTGCTCAATGTTTTGGCTGGAGATGCAGGCTGGTGATGTTATCATACTAACACTACTTGGTGGGGCGAGTTCTGATACCCATCTAGATGGCACTGTTAGAAGCCAATGTGAGATATAATATTTACAAATGTCAAAACTTTCTGAATTTATATTCATGTAATATTCACATAACAAAGAATTCACGAAATATTTGTTTTGAACTTTGGAACGATAAATTGTTTTGTTATTTATTTCTCGTTTTCGTTTTCTTTATTTACATTTATCTCTGTTTTTTTATTTGCCATCCTCTTCTTCTTCTTTGCGTTCATTCTTTACGACCAATTTTAATCACTCTTTGTGATTCGTTTGATCTTGCAAGAACGTGTGTACGTTGCACATTGGTTTGGTAGGCCCCTAAACGCATATATTTCTACACGTTTAGGACACATGCATTCGATTTCAGCCAAACCTCCTTAGTCACCTCTACGACATGCGTGGCAGGTAACAGTGGTTCCATTTTTTCCACCACAAATTTGGGCCCCGGTAACCACTGGGGGTTTACTTGCTATAAAATTAAAATAAAAGTAACAAATTCATCGTTAAACTACTATGTGTATTTGTGCTTACTGTGTTCTACCTGTATTTATCTTTGATGGAAAGTTCAAGGTCAGTGATGTGGTCAGCATCAGAAGGATCCCTTGTACTTCTTAGTGATTTTATGGTACCATACTTAGAATGGGTAGACTTGTTATCAGTTACAGCCTGATAAAGTCTCACTCCAACTGAAACATTTGGTCATGGAGCCATGAAGCTAAGAAGCAAGTGTAGTAACCTCTAGGGCAGGGGTGGCCAATCTTTTCAGCAGGCGGGCCAAATTTCAGAAATAATATTCCTGCCGGCCATGCACTTATTTAAAAAACAAAACAATTAAAGTAAACAAGCAAGCGCTCTACAACTTCGACCACATCGTCGCTTCTCAGTAGGTGAGATCGGGGTCAAACGCTTGCCTGGTTTAATGTTAAAACCACCACAAGAAATAGGTATATTTTTTTTTTTGAAGAAAATAAAACATATCTGAGAATCAAACATATTAATTAGACAATTTAAAAATATTTCAAAGTGAGACATCTGACTTTGTTTTGTAGAACTAAGTGCATTAAAATTGATCTCGATTGATGTTGTCGCTACAACACGCCAACACTTTTTCCAAATGAACATCAATAATTCATGTTCTCACTTGTGATTTGATGTGGTTCATGCGACTAAAAAACTGTTCACACGCATAAGTGTTTCCAAATAGCGAAACCATTGACAGAGCATGTTTGTAAAATGTAGGATTTTATCCTTGTCCAAATAAGTTTTATAGAACTCTTCCAAACCAACTTGATGGAATTTCTTCTTTAACTGTGTATCACAACACATTTCACAATGTTCCATATGTAATTTTCCTGGTAATAAATTCATGTCTACAGCGAATGACGTTGCAAATGCACAAAAAGCACATGATTAACCATAGATTCATAAACTTTTTTGGCCCGCCGCCCACCTTGCACAACATAAACTTTGTAACGCCCTACTCATTATACCAGTTTGACAACGCCCTCCCCACCCCACATATATACATGCTCTATTTTCTCCTTGATATAGCAAATTGATATATATTTCTGTCATGGTCAATTTTTAAAAGATTGAAATAGAAAATTGATGAAAATATGGATCGTGTCAGACGGGCATAAGATAAAGTAAAATTGCAGAATTCATATTTTAAATGATTATTCAATCTCAAAATCATGAAAATAATTTATTTTAAAATATTTATTATTCATTTCTTCTGGAGCCACCGAGCCTTTAATCGCCTGAACTACCACCAAATTCTTCTAAACCCACAAATCAACCCTACCCAGAGCGCTTCAGGCCACTGAAGGAGGCGGTTCCCCCTACTTTGGGACAAGCTGCACTAGACTTAAGAACAGAAAACCAAAATGTGTAGGTTTGTAACGAATGACATCCATCGTAAAGGCGTTGTAACTCAGGTAGTGATTAGGTCGAAGTACGGGTACGACTGTTCTACATGCCGTATGGGAATAACGGGAACGAAACGTACTCGCGTTCTCTACGCAAATCAGACTGATCACAAAGAGTGGAAGAAAAAACACAAGCAGCAAACAAGATTTAGAAACATGACTACAGTATAGTAAAACTTGGCATGACCCGCAGAC
Source organism: Arion vulgaris (assembly GCA_020796225.1). NCBI lineage: Eukaryota > Metazoa > Mollusca > Gastropoda > Stylommatophora > Arionidae > Arion > Arion vulgaris. The sequence continues at coordinate 8,184,513 of CM036763.1, forward strand.
AATCTACTGCGTGTAATGATCGCAGTGAACCCTACCTTGGCTTCTGTACCAATGAGCAGTACAGAGAACTTCCTTGTCCGTTAGTAATAGTACTGTCCAATTCTGACTAAACCTAACACTAACCATACAACCAAATAACTTGCTAAACAAATAGAAAAGAAAGACGAAGCTCATAATAAATAACTATCAAATAAATGTAACTCTAATGTAAACAAATCGTCAAATAAACAAACAAACAGAACAACTAATTAATTAACAAATCAAATAACTGACAAATTAGTCAACTTCCTATACAATGAAAGAATTACAACAAAATTCAATAAAAAAAACACAAGTAAAATACACTGCTAAAAAATAGCTGTATCAACAAAGAACCTACTTGAAAACATGGTGAGAAAAAGTAGGCGAAAACGACCATCAGCCACACCCCTACCACCACAAAAAGCCTATCCAGCCCTAAATTTAATCTCATTCAAACTCTACGTAACTCGAGAAAAAAATTGACTTTTGAAATTAATGCGAGATTTGAACTTTTAACCTTCATATCACCAAGTAAATGTCTCACGACCTCGCCAGCTAATATGAAAAGAATTCACAAAAAAACACAAAAAACAACTTTTAACTATGCAGACAAAGTGAAAAAGAGCAAATTGATAAGTATCACCACTACCACGAAAACCACCTCTACCACCACGAAAACCGTCTCCACGACCACCACCACCACCCCCCTCCCCACCACCACCTAACCCTAACCCCAACCCCACTCTACCCCTAACCATACCCCTAACCCTAACCTTAAAACTCTTTAACAATCTTTACGCAACGCTTTTCTATATTGGTCTATGTTATTCCGATACACTTGCTGTCGGTCTCTCTTGGTTATGATTAGTGCCTTTCTGGATTATTTATGCGATCACGAATGTTCACAACTTAACACTTTTACCCCGTATTATTGTTGACATCCAGATGTATTTATTTTGTAATGTATACATACTGTAATTAGCCGTATACTAGTTTTGTGTCATCGTAAGGATTACTGCGGGTAAGTGTATCGACTTAGAAGAACGTAAGGGTTAAGGTCGATATGTAGTTGATAAACTATGTAGTTTATACATTATGTTATTGACTTTGCTCTACAACAAAATTCAATATTAACTGATTTAGTTTTTCCTTACCGTTTTTTAACTCTTCTATCTATGAATTTGATGGGTTTTACAAAACATATATCGAGAAACAAATTATATGATAAAATTAAGAATTAAGCTATTGATAGTTTTGTTTTGTATACATATTGCTAACATATATAAACTAGAGCTGCTGGCAACATCTCTAAGCTATACTGCGGCAATATATTTAAGCTAGAACTGCCGGCAAACATGTTAAGCTGAACTGCGGGTAAAAGCAAAGCTAGACAACTGCGGTAACATAGCTAAGCTCGAGCTTAAATCTATAAAGACGAAAGATTGTCGTCAATGTATCGTTTTTTCATATGGCTTGGTCCCTTTCCGCTGAAATCACACATACTCTGCCGATTGTATTGTATAACGTCCGACTTCTTTAATTCCAGCAACAATATTAAGGATCGCTTGGAAGAATGCACGTGTTAATAGAAAAGAACTGTCCAAACTCTAACCTTTGACCTTCGGGCAGCAAAGAAGCGGCTTAGCTACGTACATCCACAGAGATTCTGAGAACACCATGCTCAGGGTAGACATGCGGGCAACATATAGAGTCTACAACAGCAGGCAACATCTCTAAGCTATTACTGCGTACACTATGCTCAGGCTAGAACTGCACACATCATGTGAATCTTAGACCTGCAGTTACATGTCCGTGTTAGATCTGAACATGCCATGTCTGTAGGCACCATACATAAACTATACCCACGGGCAACAAAACCAGGCTGGATATGTGATCCATGTCAGTGCTGTCCAACGACGCCCGGGACATGAACAAATTATGTAATTTCTTTCGTTAGATAAGTGTCTGAATCTCTGACATTAATTCTGAATATTTTGCATGTGTTTAATTTCAATATAGATGGAGACTGTAGTAAAACTATGTAGAATGGCCTGTACTTTGTTATTGCGTGTTTCACCATATGTGTTAAGTCTAATGAGCAGACAATAGAAAGCCATCTACGAGAAATATAGTTAGCACAGTGAATTATTGACCTTACTTATCTTTTAATTATTTCCTGACTAATTTTGAAATGTTTGTACTTTTTTCGTTTTAGAATGTAAATAAAAAACGAAAGTTCTATTTTACACTTTCTTTGTATTGTCTATACCAGCGGTTCCCAAATTATGCAATACCGAGGACCCACTTTTAAATAAATTTTGCTGCCGCAGACACCCACACGTGTCTCTTTATATGAAAATGGACATGAATTATCTGTGTGGTACAATAGTAAACTTATAGAGAAAGCTTATCATCAATATAAGAAAGAGGCAGTCATCCTTTTTCGGGCATGTGATGAGGAGGGAGGTTTAGAACACATTGTAAAAACCGGTAAAATCGAGGGTAGACGAGACAGAGGAAGACAGAGAGAGAAAAATTTTGGATAGCCTGACTTCATGGCACGGTAGAGCGTCAACATCTGAGTTGATAGCGAACATCAACGACAGAGATTTGTGGAGATCCATGATCGCCTACGCCAGCCGGCACTGCACCTGATGATGATAATGATGACAATAGTAAACAATGTTTTCAGACTGCAGGAGACTTCAAATGATCTTTTATTTTGTCCTGTCGGACATTTAGACTCAGGTCTGGTCCGGGTTCTTTGAATTAACGGAACTAATTTACCACTGTTTTTACACATGTTTTTACAATTTATTTTTCTATTTGAAATGTCGAAGATCATAATATTTCTTCAAGTGCTTAAGGATCCCTTGTGAGTACCTCGTGGACCCCGGATGTCCACGGACCCCAGTTGGGAAACGTTGGTCTATACTATGAAAGCAACACATGACCACATCATTATAGTATGTTTTGATAATTCTAGAAGGAGCGGTGCCCTGAAGAAGAACGAGAGGAAGACCTAGACGACGATGGGTGCAGGATATTATTGACGAGCTGAGAATGACTGCTGCTGACACCGGACATTTTGCACAGAACATAGTTTTTTCAGAGCTACTGTCGTGGGAGCCAAGTTTCAGATAGGACAAGCTACTTGATGATGATGATTACGAGTTTGTTTGAAAGTATGGTAACGTGTAGAACACACACACACACACACACACACATTTCTCATATTATATATCATATATATATATATATATATATATATTATCCTTTTGTTGTTTTAAATATTGATATAATTGTCCACTATCCTCAAAATTACGCTGGAACTTTGACGCTGCTACGGTGTTCATGCACATCTGTCGTTGTGATCTTCCTGTGTAAGAAATAAATATGTACACATGTGATTACTCAATGCAGTGAAATAATAAAGCTTCTTCCTATTAATTAACCGATAAATTAATCTTATATATATTGGAATGTAAAAAAATCTACAAATCTGAGGTGTTCAATCCGGATCAGATCAGATCTGTAGAAAACCGTGGAGGAGGCTGCGGTAATACTGAGTAAATGGGCGATTAAACAAAGATAGGTATATACAGTATTACATAAGTATTGAAAAATTAATGATAAAATATGAAAATAAACAGCTCTCGACATTTCGGTCATATACCTTTATCATCACTCTATGCGAAACTTGCATTGATACAACACGTGCTTGGAGACAGGTACGTATGCTAGTATCAATTTCTCGACAATCCTAGTTAGAATTATATTTTAGTGTATTAAGTAGTCTGTGTATATTGTTATCTTGATAAAAGTCTAAGACCGAAACGTCGAGTTCTGTTTATTTTCATATTTAATCATTAATTTTTCTTTACTTATGTCATACTGTATATACATGTCTTTGTTTAATCGTTTTATATATAAGCACGGACTACTCTTGCAGAACAACATCACACTCCCAGGCCACGATAGCCTGCACTTCGCGTAGATAGAACACCAGTGGCAAACGACAATCTGTTTTTAAGTTTCATTTTCAAACATAAAAACTAGAACATTCCAAGGGAGAATACTAATGTCAGGTTATTTAACTCCACTCTTCCATTGCCTGTTTCCGCTGATAATTGGCTTGTTTGAGCACGGTTCTTGCGTACTGATTAGCCCAGAAGAGCATCAACTTAACACTAATATTAGCCTCAAAGAATTCTCTTTCATCGGCCAGTAACATCCCTGATGACTACGGTACTCCTCCAGCCATGACGGTCGTACTGGTGATGGCAGTTTAAGCGATACATGCCTTATATTACGGAAAATAAATGAATGCCATAATTTTTCAGATTACCACAAACGTTATATATAGTAAGTAAAGTTTATCATGTGAGCGTTTGTAGTTCAAGCGGTAGTCAGCTCGATCACAAACCCAAGCGTACCTGGTTCAAACCCCACGGTGGGCAAGTTTGAAAGCAAATTCGTTTCCGTGGATTTTACAAAAGGTAAAATAGACCTCACCGTTCAGAAAGCAATGACAAACTACTGAACGTATAAGTGGTGCCTAGAAAATCAACGACTCGTTTACTGTGGGTTGATGGCTACGTCCTGTAAAGGATATGCTACGATTTTCATTGTTCATAGTTTACCAAGGTATTTCTGTGGCGTAGAGGTTCTGTGCTTGTCTCTCGTTTCAAAGGTACTCGGTTCACTTCCTGGTGGAGACATCGGGATATTTTTCCAGAGATTCCTGATCTCAATGTAGTTGAGATCGAGTTCCTAGTCCTATCGTAGACGGACGATAAAATGTAGGACATATGTTCAAGTTGAGCACGTAATCTAATAACTGACGCTAATCTAACAACTGACGCTAATCTTACAACTGACACTAATCTTACAACTGACGCTAATCTAACAACTGACGTTAATCTTACAACTTACGTCTAATCTAACACCTTACGCTAATCTTACAACTGACGCTAATCTAACTGACGCTAATCTAGCAACGGACGTTAATCTAACTGACGCTAATCTAACAACTGACTCTAATCTGACAACTTACGTCTAATCTACAGCTTACACTAATCATAACTGACGCTAATCTAGCAACTGACGCTAATCTAATAACTGATGCTAATCTAACAACTGACGCTAATTGACAACTTACGTTCTAATCTACAGTCACACTACAATCTACAACTGACGCTAATCTAACAAATAGCTAATCTTACAACTTACGCAATCTAACCTGACGCTAATCTACAACTTACATCTAATCTAACACCTGCAATCTTAGCAACTGACGCTAATCTAACTAACGCTAATCTAGCAACTGACGCTAATCTAACAATTGATGGTAATCTAACAATCTGATGTAATCTTACAACTGACGCTAATTAACAATTGTAACAACTGACCTAATATAGCAACACTCTAATCTCAACTGACGCTAATCTAACAATTGAAGTAATATAACAACTTACGCTAACTTTACAACTAACATCACATAATTCAACTCACAACTCATCTTCTAACTTACGCCCGATGGTGTTATATTTCTTCACATTCGACAGATTACCAGAAGAGACAAAACCTACAGTCTCCGACTCAACTAATTGCCCAATCGCTTTGTTCACTCCTATCGCGTGCTCTCCCAACACGATTACTTTGATCTGGCTAATGATGACGATGCATCTCTGTGTTGAGTTCCAGCTTCATGGACGGTCCACATTCGACACGATCTGTTGAAAATCGCTCATCCAGTAAATATAATTTTTTACATCCCAACAGCAGAGAACAGTAGAGAACTATGAGACTTTTCGGCATATTATTGTTCAGATGACTGGTTAGTTTTCAGTTATTGTGTGAGTGGATCGGGTCGTCTTATGGAAGGTGGAACATGGTTTGAGGGCTAAGCGATGTCCTCCAACTAATTTGTCAGGACAAAGACCTCGTAAACGTTCACTCAGAACAGCATCCCAACAAGACGTGAAAGCAGTAATGTCGATCCAAGACGCGGTGGATTCTATGTCTCTACGCCCAGATCTGACAAACTTCTGCCCCTGGGCACCTAAGGCACGAAGACAAGGACAGCTTGACTTCTCAAGGAGTAAATGATAGAGAGGGTGCTTATGTTAGGGGTCAAAATATTCTTCATGAATATGAGCTATAGAAATAGTGTTGGTATCATATCCTGCTGCAAGGCATACTCTGTGTCGCACAGTGGTGACAATTTTAATAGGCCTTAAAGACTGGACAATAACAATGAAAACATAGAAAGATACAAATCTTTGCGATTTCTTAGCATCAATTTCAGGTATCTTCTATAAAGACCTGGGGGTCAATGTAGCGTAGAGGTTCGGTGCTTGTCTATCGTTACATAGGTACTCGGTTCGTTCCCTCGTGTAGCTATCGGGATATTTTGTAAGAGATCAATGATCTCAGTTTAGATAAGATCGATTTTCTAGTCCTATCGGAGACGGACATTTTTTTTTTTTTTTTCAATCCAGAAGCACTTGAACTGAAAGCTCTTCGGCTCGGTGTCATGGACATCGTAACCCTTCGGCTCGGTGTCACAAACACCGTAAATCTGGGGAACCTGTAGCTTTTCTGCCAGTCCACGGAGTTGAACCCGCACTTACAGAGGACTAGTCACCCGTAGTCCAACGCGCTACGAACACGCTGGGCACGCGGGCAAGAGACTAACGATATAACGTAGGCTCCGTGTTCACATTGAGCGCGTAAAAGAACCATTGGCAGTATATAATCGAGAAGAAAAGGCTGGAAAGCCGCAGCAGAGCAAAATTAATTAGAAACCAAAATAAAAATGAAATGAAATTTCAACAAAATACTTCCAAATCCTATAAATGACATCGGGGCTACGGAGTTCGTGCACTGCCGCTGAGATCTTCATGTATAAAAATATTTTTAAAGGGTTTTAAGCCGAAGGATTGACTTCATTGCACCGGGTTTTACATCATACGGATCTGTCCCTCTCCACCGAAATGGCATGCCACCTGCCGAGAGTATTGCACAAAGCACGAACTCCGTAGCTCCAGCAACAATCCTAGGGACTCTGGAAAAAACTGCACTCGTGAACAGAACAGGGCCGTCCGGATTCGAACCCACGACCTTCGACTCACGAGGCAAAGGGCTTAACCACTCAGCCACAGAGACCCCTAAGAAATATATCAAGGCACACATGGTTACTCACCGAAGTGCAATGATGATTGTCCAATCAATCAATCAATCAATCAATCAATCAATTAATCTAGAAATATGTAGCTAAAACACTGAATTTTCATCTCCAATTTGGTATTATTGTTACGGATTCAAATTCTAGCAAATAATGTCAAACAATACAGTTTCGGTATGTAGAGCTTCATCAGTGCCAACAATGTAGTTGTGTAAGTGAGAGTCAGAGACACGCAACAGACGACAGCATTCAGTTCCGTTACCATTTGATTCCTCAATCATTGAGCTGAAAAATTGATACACACTTTTGCAAGTTTGAAAAAAAAATTACAAATCTGTGCCAGAGCTACTGTTTAATTACTCTACCGCAGACATTTGCACACAATGACAAAGAACCCATTTCTATGGAGTTGTACGGAGTGCAGTGACAAAAGTTGTTATTCATTTACATGGTTAAAAAAAAATTCGAACATTGATTGCCTGATTGTTATTCTTTTGATGAGGTTTCTTATGGTGCAAACCTTTTTAAAACTCTCATTATTTGTTTGATGTTTCTTTCCTGTGCATGGTATTTTACGCATTCTTCTGTAAAACCATAACTCTGTGGTTTGCAGCGATTTTATTGACCGTGTATTCATTGTCCATGATTCGCTGCCTATTATAAGTATTGGTAGGGGTCTCTGTGGCTAAGTGGTTAAGCCCTTGCTTTGTTAGTCAAAAGTCGTGGTTCGAATCCGGACCACGCGTTCTGTTAACGACTGCAGTTTTTCCAGAGACACCTAGGATTGTTGCCGGAGCTACGGAGTTCGTGTTTTGTGCAATACTCTCGACAGGTGGCGTGCAATTTCTGCGGAGAGGGACCGAGCATATGGGGTCAAACCCGATGCAATAAAGTCAATCATTCGGCTTTAATACCCCTTTAAGTATTAGTTCAATATAACACTGGAGTCATTTTGTTACGCCGTGTCGTTGATAGTGACCTCATGAATTGTATGTTTTTCATTTTCATGAAAGCTACTTTCGTTTGAACTAATCTACTCCTTACTTTATATATGCAATGATATACGATTCTCTTTGGCATAGAGGTTAGGTGCTCGCCTCTTGTTACAAAGGTACTCGGTTCGCTCCCTCGTAAAGCCATCGGAATATTTTTCAAGGGATCCCTGATCTCAGTGTAGGTGAGACTGAGTTACAAGTTCTATCGGAGACGGACGATAAAATGTAGGTCCCGTATTCAAGATGAGCACGTAAAAGAACCATTGGCAGTTCAAAACCGAGAAGAACAGGCTGGAAAGCCGTTGCCCAGGCAAAATTCATAAATAAAATAAAGAATAAACATTATGATAAAATATTTTTACTATCTTTTTTATTACGTAAGGTACCTCACCGGGGCTACGGAGATCGATCACTGCCACTGGGATCTTTATTTGTCAGACAAAATATCGGGGCACATATAGTAACATACTCACCGATGTGCAATGATGATGCTCCTATAAATCAATCAATCAATCACTCAATTAATAATATAATGATATAATTATCTATAATAATAACGATAACCAAGAGGAAAATAGCAATGACGAATATATGTTAATTAATATCATAATCCAAAGAGATCTCAAGAAGATTGGCAATAGCAATCAAGAAGTTAAACACAATGAAGAAAATGTGGCAAAGCACCAGCAAAATACTAAAATTAAAAATATTGAGAGCATGCATTTTCCCAGTGCTACTTATGGTTGTGAATCATGGACCATTACACAAAAAGCAAGAACGGAAATCCTGTCCTTCGAAACTAAATGCCACAAAAAGATCCTACGAATACCACGGACAGAAAAAGAAAGAACACTTGATGTCCTGAAAGAACTAAATGTTAAAAGAGAATTGGCTGATAAACAACATACTATACAGAAAATTAGATACTTTGGTCACATCAAGCGTCACGATGGCCTGGAAAGAACAATATTAGAGGGAAGGGTCCCAGGACGAGAGGCAGACCAAGAAGAAGATAGCTACAAGATATTAAAGAAACCATAAAACCATCAACGAAGTGGGTGAACTGGCAGAGACAGAATGAATTTCAGATGTGCTGTAAAGAGAGCAACGTCCTATAAAGGATACGCACCTTAAGATGATGATGAATATCATAATCATCACACTATACGTCCAGAGACAGAGATTTGTGGAGATCCATGATCGCTTACGCCAACCGGCATGGCACCTGATGATAATGTCCTTATTTAATAAACCATTTAAACCTGGTATGTTTAGTCTAGAGAACACTGCCTTATAAACACACATACACGGTAATGTTCACACATACACACGTTTTAAATAGTCGCGAGTATATTCTCACACAAACACACACTCATACAATCGCATTAACCTTACCTTCTGTTGCTTACGATTTCTGAATAGGTTTCAAATTTAGTCTAGAACTGACAATATTGACATTGTTTTTTCAACATTGAATCTCTGGTTACCTTTTGTAACGCTCACTTCAGAAGACAAGTAACACTGGATAAGATGTATTCATGATCCTGTTTTACTGATTTTTAGCTAAGTTGAAAAGTTACATTCTTTAATAATACACAGTATATCACCTTTCTTTTGTTCTTTTTCATTTTAGTTACTCTACTATGTTATGTTCTTTTACTGATGAAAGCAGGCATGTTCAACATCAGGAAACAGTTATATTGATGTTTTTATTTTAAACTGTGTTTCTTTGTGTGAAGATTATTGTATCTTCATCGTCTACCGTTGTTTATTGTAATGTAGCTTCTTCTTCGCTTCCACCATTTACTTCTTTATCGATATAAAGGAAGACTGTAGTAATGTATTCTTCGCTTCACCATTTATTCTATCGATATAAAGGAAGACTTAGTAATGTAGTTCTTCTTCGCTTCCACCATTTACTTCTTTATCGATATAAAGGATGACTGTAGTAATGTAGCTTCTTCTTCGCTTACATCATTTACTTCTTTATCGATATAAAGGAAGACAGTAGTAAAACTATGTAGCACTGGTGAAACACGAAAACAAGTATGTAGTTTTACAAAATACAAATAATAACAATACACATCAATGTTTCGATCGAAAGACCCTTATCAAGCAAACAATTATTTGGCTTTTGGTCGAAACGTTACTGTGTAATGTTTGTGTTATTGTATTTTGCAAAACAACAGTACTTTTTTAAAATGTATTTCGCCATTTACTTCTTTATATAAGTTTTGTGTGTGGGGGTATGTAGTGATCATGTGTGTGCTTACTCTAAGGCACTTTGTAAGCTGTCATTCATTTTCTTAAGGCTGTTCTAGATGCCGTCGTTGCATCTTTTGCATGGTCTTCCTTTATCGTAAAGTATACCTTATATACATAAACGTTTCAGATTCATCTTTAACACAGTCTCAACAAATATTCAATTTTGAATCATGCTCGCCCTAGTGGTTACCGGGGCCCAAATTTGGGGTGTAAAGAATAGAACCACTGTTACCTGCCACGCATGTCGTAAGATACGACTAAGGAGGTTTGGCTGAAATCGGATGCTCGTGTCCGCTAGTGAATGCTAACCCGAAACAAATGCTTGCAGAAAACGGATGCACCAGGCCGTAAGGCGCATAACATGGTGCAACGACCCTCACAATGAGGAATGGGATAACGAATTCTACTGTCGCCAATCTGCCTCGGAGATTTAGCCACGCAATAAGAATGTCAGACCTACCATCACGAGGGTGGCCAAAACTTACTGCGGGAAGAGGTCGGCACAAACGGGAAACAGAAATCATAGGAATTATATCCTACAGAACTGCCCCCAGAATGCAGACTTGAGAAGAAAGAGGTGGTCCACTTACACCAGCGTCCAAGACAAACTGTATGGCGTGGCTGATAATCTGAGACAGATGGCTGCGTTTATTAGAGAATCCGAAATCCCAATCTAGTGAGAACGCAGAAGAAGTAGAAGAATCATGCTACCTTTTACACCACTGTTTTATTTGTTCTGTAGGGGGTGTTAAAGCCTCATTAGGCTGAGGCAGTTTTTATTTTGAAGACTTCTTCAGGACAACATTATTTCATAACTGCCCTGAATATTATATATTGAGACAAACTCACTGGTATATTAAAATAACACTGGAAAGAAAACTACACAAATCTCAGTTAGAGTTACATAAGACTGTACAATGTATACAAGAGACACCATCGAATATATAGAAACACATAATAACAAAGTACTGTAGTTTTACAAAATACAAAAACAATAACAATACACAGCAATGTTTCGACCAAAAAGGCTTTATCAAGCAAACAGGGGTGACGAATTTCACAACACACTACATATAGACTACGACAGAGATATTCCAACGATCCTAAAATGAAAATATGTGATTAAAATGGGATAACGAAATAAATGCAAAAAACCCTCCAAAAACTCGAATATATAGACACCATTTCAAACGAATGAGAGCAAGGAAGGATACGAGAGATGACATTGAATATATAACAATATTTCAAGAGAACGAAAGGAAGGAAAGATAAACTTTTGCAACATGAAAAACCAACTTGGATCTAGAAGAGTCTGGAAGGTACCAAAAGAGATGGACGAAATGACATTATTGTCTTGCTAGATGACACAATAGTTTTACTTAAGATCAGACATTATTCATGCAAGATTTAAAATGTGCAAATCATTATCGCCCTTCTTATTTCCCTTTATATAAACAGTCGTTTTATTTAGAGCCAAGAACGATAATAACACCAACGGGTTGTTCGTTGTTACAGCCCCTGATATGAAGTGAAGCTTCTGCAGAATGTCACTAGGGACACGCATCTTTCTTGTATTCATTCTCTTCTGTTTCTTGATTCATGCCTTCTTTTCACTTGACTCCACCTGTGTCTACATCAAATATCGCCCTGTTGTAACCAATCGTGGACATCTAATTAAGATCACCGTTAACTTTTACAGACCAGCTTACATCAAATAGCGGTCATTTCCCCGTGAAATCCGACAACAAATTCACAAATGAACTCTTAACCACCCTCGGAGAACTAAACCGGAAAAGCTATCGACAAAGTCTCGCGCAGCGGAAACGGTGTTTGTACAAGTGTTTCATTCCTTAGCTATAGCGCTCACGCGATGGGGTTTCAGAGGAAATATGACGTCTCGAACAACTGGAACGTCTTTCTGACAAACTCAAGATGATGAAGAGAATAAGAGAAAGACACGCCTATGGTTAATATACCAACAGTTTTATTCATTTGTCTTCTCTAAAAACAAAACATATTTGAGTGATCAGTAGGGAGGCAATTAAACCCGCTAGATTTTGCATGTAAACTTTCACAATATATGCAATACACTTGAACATCATTGATAAAACAGGAATTGCTGTTATTGAAAACTTTACCAACCGTTGCTAAAACACAAATTAAGAAAATTTGTTTTTGAAATAATCTGGAAAGAATACTTTTTTTTCCCCAGACATTTCGTCCCAATTATTAATGTATCTTTTTTAGCATGTACACCATATGACAATGTTTACAATCGGCTTTGTTGTATACGCCACATGTTTTCTTGCTGTTTAATATTGGGTGTTTAAAGGGTTAATGAGAAATTATTTAACATATGTCTAATAGATAAAAGAAGTTAGCAGGGAGGTAATCTCTATTATTGTATTGTAGATTCAGCAGTTGGTGATTTCGATTACTGTTCTTTAGTTTCAGCTGGTTTAAAAAGAAAAAGTAAGGAACTTTTTGTCATGCCATGAGGTATATGGGGATAGAACATATTTTTTAAATTAATCATTGGCACACGGTGGGTGATGTGATTAACATCAAGCGGGTTTCCTTTACTTTCCACATCTTTTCTGGTACCCTATTGAAGATGGGCTGGTCTGAGAGCCGTCACTTTGAATATATATATATATATTCATGCTTTGTGATTGAACCTGGCCCACTAGTCTAACATGCGAGTGTACAAACCACTGCGATATCGCAGCTCTCGATAAAGCTATTAGTCATTTCAGTTGTTGTATTTCAGAAGGAGGTAATTTCAGTTGTTGTATTTCAGAAGGAGGTAATTTCAGTTGTTGTATTTCAGAAGGAGGTAATTTAGTTGTTGTATTTCAGAAGGGAGGTAATTTAAGTTGTTGTATTTCAGAAGGGAGGTAATTTAAGTTGTTGTATTTCAGAAGGGAGGTAATTTCAGTTGTATTTCAGAAGGAGTAATTAAAATTATGTGTTACATCCAGCCGAGAGGTCATTACTGCCTGTAGTAGAACAGGATGAACATGTGCCTTTGGAGTTCAATGATCGTATGGCTAGTGCAGTCGTCGCAACACTGTTCCGGTTAGGATTGTTCTTTACGCCTCCGACAGAACAAAACCTCATTGATCTAACCGGGGATTGAACCCAAGTCCTTCGAATGGGAGCCCGCGCTCTAATCGTTCGACCGGACGCTCCACTGGGAGGTAGGCTCAATTATTGAATATTTGATTCAGACGGTAGATAATTTGAAATTGTTGTAAATTAACTCTGCTGAAATATTATTGTCAGTATTTTTCTATGTTAGAATGAACAAAAATTGTATCAGAAAATCACATAAACTATGTCGAGAAATGATAAGATCTCAGTGGCAATGCACAAACTTTGTAGCACCAGAAAGTGTTCCCAAAGTAATTTTAAAGATTGGAGCAATTTGTGTCATATTTCGTCCTTGTGGTGCCGAGACCCGCAAGGGATGTAAAGAAAAGTACCACTGCGACCTACAAGGCATGTCGTAAGAGGCGACTGAGGTAGGTGGACTAGAGAAGCTACCCTACTTAATAAAAATCATCACAGAATTCGTATGTGCTGGTCTACTTGTATGCGCATAACTGGTACAACATACAATCGTCTTAGGCTCAAATCACATACAAATCACAAAGAGTGGTTAACAAGTACTTGATATGGGAGGGTTAAAATACGATGAAGAATGTTTCATATTTTTATTATAATCATCATCAGGTGCCGTCTCCACATCAAAGGTTGGCTGCAATGAATCTCCAGCATCCTCTGTCTTTCGCCTTGGTGTTGAACACTGCCAGACTGTAACCTGTCCATTTCTTAAAGTTTCCTCCCACTTATCTCTCGGTCTTCCTCTTGCTCTTCCTCCCTCAACTTTCCCTCTAGTAAATGTTTTATCATGGTGTCATGTCTTTTTATGTGCCCAAAATACTTTACTTGTCTGAATTTTATTTCTCTTAATAATTGTTTCTTCATGCCTAGTTTTCCTAAAACTTGTTTATTTGTCTGTTTTTCTGTAATGAAACTCTGCCTATTCTTCTATATATCCACATCTCAAATGGATCAATTCTGTCTTCTAACTGCTTGTTCATTGTCCATGTTTCCGAGCCATACATTAATATAGGATATATATAGCATTTGATCATTCTCATTTTTAGCCTGTTTGTGATTTGTTTGGATGTCAGTAACTTTCTCATACTATTGAAATTATCCTTGGCCATTCCTATTCTCTTTTAATTTCTGTTATACATCTGCCATCATCTGTTATCATCTGACCGAGATATGAGAAGCTTTTACTTGATGTAGTAATTCTCCATGTATTTTTATAATATTATTATAATAATATTATAATATTCTTAATAAATTTTAGCTGGACGGTCCGGTTTGCTGCATGCTATTGTCGATATTTAACTGTCAAATGTCTTTTTACGTGTTCAATTTAACTGTCAAATGTCTTTTTACGTGTTCAATTTAACAGTCAAATGTCTTTTTACGTGTTCAATTTAACTGTCAAATGTCTTTTTACGTGTTCAATTTAAACACGAAACTTACGTTTTATCGTCCGTCTCCGTTAGGATTAGGAACTCGATCTCACCTACAGTGACATCAAGAATTTCGGAAAAAAATTGTTCCAATCGCTTCACGGGAAAATAAACTCAGTACATCTGGAACGCAAGGCGAGCACATTAGCTTCATGCCCCAGAGGTTCCCAGATGATGGCAATGTAACAGAAGTCCCCAGATGATGGCAATGTTACAGAAGCCCCCAGATGATGGCAATGTTACAGAAGCCCCCAGATGGTGGCAATGTTACAGAAGCCCCCAGATGATGGCAATGTCACAGAGGTCCCCAGATGATGGCAATGTTACAGAAGCCCCCAGATGATGGCAATGTTCAGAAGCCCCAGATGGTGGCAATGTTACAGAAGCCCCCAGATGGTGGCAATGTTACAGAGGTCTCCAGATGATGGCAATGTAACAGAAGGCCGCAGATGATGGCAATGTAACAGAGGTCCCCAGATGATGGCATTGTAACAGAAGGCCCCAGATGATAGCAATGTCACAGAAGCCCCCAGATGATGGCAATGTCACAGAAACCCCCAGATGATAGCAATGTCACAGAAGCACCCAGATGATAGCAATGTCACAGAAACCCCCAGATGATAGCAATGTCACAGAAACCCCCAGATGACAATGTCACAGAAGCCCCCAGATGATGGCAATGTCACAGAAGACCCCAGATGAAGGCAATGTTAATGATTGAATAACAATAATGATATCAGAGATATAACGGTGAAGCATGCTCATCTTCTGTAGAATATACTTCAACAATGACAGAGGGCGACCATTCTTCTTCTTTGAACGCTCCATATCGACCTCTTGGTAACCACTCTTTGTAATTTGTATGTGATCCAAGCCTAAGAGTTATGTACGTTTTGCTTAGTTATGCGCCTACAAGTAAGCCAGAACATATGACTTCTGCCACGCTTTTATTTATTAGGTAGCTTCCTAGACCCCTACCTCAGACGTCTCTTAGACACGCCTTGTAGTTCGCACTGTTACAATATTGCGCTCCACTTGCGAACATCGGCATCACATGGGCGTGACTACCATTCAGGCGCTAGACTGAAGTAATAGTAGAATTCAAGAGCACATCTATATACAAAGCTGGTAAAAGAGCTCTGTCCCGCATACCATGCTTCCCATTGACACTGCAAGGGTACACAAGTAACATGGTGACATAAGTGTGATGTATGTGATGGCTAATGATTATGTTAATTTTTATTAATTACCACATAGATTAGGGTATGATACAAAATGGCATGGCAAAATCAGCTTTTTAAAGTCTAAATAAAATATAGAACTGCAAGTTATATAGGATTAAAACTAAATTACGAATTTTCAATTCAAATGTTGTATCAATCCTAACATATGGCAGCGAGAGTTGGAAATTTTTGATAGAGAAAGCAAGTTGAATGCATTTGAAAATGGATGTCTGCGACAAATAATGAATATAAAATGGAATGAATTCAGGAGAAGTGATGAAATCAGAGAAATGTCTGGTCAACCACTAGTGACAACTGTTATAAGAAAGAGAAGATGGAGATATGTTGGGCACACCTTGAGAAGAAAGGACCAACGAATATCAAAGCAGGCATTGAAGTGGGATGCAAAGGGTTCAAGAAAGAGAGGACGACCTAAGGAGATCCTGAAACGAACTTTGCTGAGAGAGGCAAGAACTATCGGTCTCAGTTCCATGGAAGATATTGAGCGAGTTGCCCAGGATAGAGCGGTAAGGAGAAATTACTTGCAGGCCCTATGTAACGTATAACGGTACGAGAGGAATTATTATAATAAATTAGGTAGTGAGAATTAGTGATTGCCTGTTTATGTCCTCGTCGGAGTATCGTGACAATCAATAAATGAATACAAGAAAAGAAAGAAATGTAATCATTGTATTGGAGTATCGTAATGACAGATTCTATTCATGCAATAAAAAAACAAACACGTAATCGTAGTGCTGGAGTATCGAAATAATAGATACAATTAACTCTTTTACTCCGCAAGTGTTATACCCCCTGATGCATTCTATTGAAATGTATACTGAATTAGTTAGTATATTTTCTTTGCATCTTTCTTAAAGCTACTGCGAGCCAGTATATGGCTCAGATGGTTGAAGGGTTAATGCAAAAAGATGTACCTTTAATCATTGTGTTTTAGCATTGTAATAACAGATTCAAGGCCTACATTATGGCTTCATATATATTGACAAATATCGTGTATGATTAGTTGTCCATGTTAATAGATATATGTATGTATTATTCATGTATGTATTATTCATGCATGTATTATTCATGCATGTATTATTCATGTATGTATTATTCATGTATGTATTATTCCTGCTTGTATTATTCCTGCTTGTATTATTCATGCATGCATTATTCCTGCATATCTTATTAGTGTATGTATTATTCATGTATGTATTATTCTTGTATGTATTATTCATGTATGTATTATTCATGTATGTATTATTCCTTCTATGTATTATTCATGTATGTATTATTCCTTCTATGTGTTATTCCTGCTTGTATTATTCATGTATGTATTATTCATGTATGTATTATTTATGTATGTATTACTCCTGTATGTATTATTCATGTATGTATTATTCCTGCATGTATTATTCATGTATGTATTATTCCTTCTATGTATTATTCATGTATGTATTATTCATGTATGTATTATTCCTGCATGTATTATTCATGTATGTATTATTCCTGCATGTATTATTCATGTATGTATTATTCCTGCTTGTATTATTCATGTATGTATTTTTCATGTATGTATTATTCCTGCTTGTATTATTCATGCATGTATTATTCATGTATGTATTATTCCTGCTTGTATTATTCATGTATGTATTATTCATGTATGTATTATTCCTGCTTGTATTATTCATGTATGTATTTTTCATGTATGTATTATTCCTGCTTGTATTATTCATGCATGTATTATTCATGTATGTATTATTCCTGCTTGTATTATTCATGCATGTATTATTCATGTATGTATTATTCCTGCTTGTATTATTCATGCATGTATTATTCATGTATGTATTATTCCTGCTTGTATTATTCATGTATGTATTATTCATGCATGTATTATTCATGTATATATTATTCCTGCTTGTATTATTCATGTATGTATTATTCATGTATGTATTATTCCTGCATGTATTATTCATGTATGTATTATTCATGTATGTATTATTCCTGCTTGTATTATTCCTTCTATGTATTATTCATGTATGTATTATTCCTGCTTGTATTATTCATGTATATATTATTCCTGCTTGTATTATTCATGTATGTATTATTCATGTATGTATTATTCCTGCATGTATTATTCATGTATGTATTATTCATGTATATATTATTCCTGCTTGTATTATTCATGTATGTATTATTCATGTATGTATTATTCCTTCTATGTATTATTCCTGCATGTATTATTCATGTATGTATTATTCATGTATGTATTATTCCTGCTTGTATTATTCATGTATGTATTATTCATGTATGTATTATTCATGTATGTATTATTCCTGCTTGTATTATTCCTGTATGTATTATTCATGTATGTATTATTCATGTATGTATTATTCATGTATGTATTATTCCTGTATGTATTATTCATGTATGTATTATTCATGTATGTATTATTCATGTATGTATTATTCATGTATGTATTATTCCTGTATGTATTATTCCTGCATGTATTATTCATGTATGTATTATTCCTTCTATGTATTATTCATGTATGTATTATTCCTTCTATGTATTATTCATGTATGTATTATTCCTTCTATGTATTATTCGTGTATGCATTATTCCTGCATGTGTTATTCCTGCATGTATTATTCATGAATGTGTTATTCCTGAAAGTATTATTCCTGCATGTGTTATTATTGTATGTGATGTTATTGTATGTGTTATTATTGTATGTGTTATTCTTGTCTGTGTTATTCTTGCATATGCTATTATGTTGCAGTGAGCACAGCAAAATGCACATTTTAATTATTTTCCTTGTCGAAGTACACACTTTAGGTGTGGAGGCTGTGTGATTTTCTTGCACTTGTAAATATAATTAGAAGCAGTTATGATACAAATGTCAGAAAAACGTCAGAACTGGCACTTAACATTAATTTATCAAAACGCAAACAATAAACTTGTGAAGATTTCTTAAAACAAACAGTTCCATAGTTTTCTGACACAGTATCTAGGCGCTCCATGTACTTCAGTCTCACGACAACAGGAAACCATCTCAGGACATCTCCAACTGTCTTTGGTACTGGATCATTGGTTGAGCCCCCGCCGAGAGCTTTCGGTACGAGTGGTCTGGGCAAACACACATGGGTACTCTCCCAGACTCGTCGACGAGGACCAATCAAATCTCGTCTACTTTATCAATCACTGGCTCGAGTTTAGCCCATTTAATTACAAGTTCAACTGAATCGAAAACATGAAATATAAACTAAAAAGAAACGAGAGATTGTAACAGAAAAGATTTGAGCAAAACTTGTGCGACATTATCATTGATGAGTAAACTTGTTCAGAACTTACAAACAAACATTACGTGGAGGTTACACATTTTGCTCAACTTTGAATGGATTTTGTAGACAGTTAATAGAAACAGAAAAACTTTAAAAATAAGGTTTGGTTTGACATGAAAAATAAAATCATTTTCTGCGAGGATGTTAGTTAATCATAAGCCTTGTCAACTATAAAAGGTTTTACATTTGCCTGTGTTCCAAAGGTCTTCGATTCGAATCCAAACTATGCCATTCATAAGTAAATTTTTTTTTTTCCCGGAAGCAAATATTTTGTCACTATCTATTTATTGATCACATTCACTGACTCCTTGTTCACTATCTATTTATTGATCACATTCACTGACTCCTTGTTCACTATCTATTTATTGATCACATTCACTGACTCCTTGTTCACTGTCTATTTATTGATCACATTCACTGATTCCTTGTTCACTATCTATTTATTGATCACATTCACTGACTCCTTGTTCACTATCTATTTATTGATCACATTCACTGACCCCTTGTTCACTATCTATTTATTGATCACATTCAATGGCTCCTGATGCTTTTCTTTCCCGGAGAAACCATTAAAAGCCCTTTTCAAATGGCTGATGTTAAACCTCCCTTATTCTCTTCTCTTCATAAATCAGTATGACATATGAATAAAGAGAGACGCAATAAATAACTAGATAGCATAATCTCTGGAGACCACAGAGATGTGGTTTTACAGGAGAATGCAAAGACTCAGTTGGACTATTAAAATGACAAATGTGATAAAGAAGTCACGGCAAAGATAAAACTTCACCCGAGGGGTTACTGTGACCCACATTTGGGGTGTAAAGAATAGAACCACTGTTACCTGCCATGCATGTCGTAAGAGGCGAGTAAGGAGGTTTGGTGAAATCGGATGCACATGTCCTAAAC
Source organism: Arion vulgaris (assembly GCA_020796225.1). Classification (NCBI taxonomy): domain Eukaryota; kingdom Metazoa; phylum Mollusca; class Gastropoda; order Stylommatophora; family Arionidae; genus Arion; species Arion vulgaris. The sequence continues at coordinate 8,205,015 of CM036763.1, forward strand.
ATGTAGAAGTCTATGCGTTTAGGGGTCTACCAAATCAATGTGCAACGTATACACGTTCTTGGCAAAGATCAAACATATCACAAAGAGGGATTAAATTTGGTGGTAAAGAACGAACGCAAAGAAGAAGAGGAGGAGATAAAACTTAATATCAATATAAGAAGAAAGGCAATCATAATTTTTCGAACATGCAGTGAGAAACAAGGTCTTAAACACACTGATACAACCAACATATTGACTAGGAGACCAGACGAAGAATTATATAGAGAAAGTTCTGAGCAGCCTGACTTTATGGCGTGGAAGAGTACCAAAATTTGAATCACGAATAAGGACAGGCGTTTGTGGAAGTGCATGCTCGCCTACACCATCCAGCATGACAAATGATGGTACATTCTTATATCAATTCTTATCTTTGTAGGAGCTCTTTGTTTGTTTGTTTGCAACTGAAGTGTTCTATATTTATTTAACTTGTATACACGTACAACAAGCGTCACGATGGCCTGGAAAGAACAATACTAGAGAGCAGGGTCCCTGGACGCAGAGGCAGACCAAGAAGAAGATGGCTACAAGATATTAAAGAAACCATGAACATGACCATCGATGAAGTGGGTGAACTGGCCAGAGACAGAGTGAATTTCAAATGTCCTTCAAAGAGAGCAACGTCCTATAAAGGATACGCACCTTGATGATGACACTTACAACTATTATATAAAACGATAATAACTATCTTCATCTGAATAAAAATGATAACTTTACTAACAATTGTTATCCATATTTGAATGTTTATTCAGCATAACAAGCGTGTTCCACTCTTGGCTGTGCATCCAGCAAAGTTTGGGGTAGTTAGCCTCTCAAAGACAAGGCGACAAATTAACCCTTAGAACACACAATCCAACCCCCACCTCCAGTGGTGTGACCCGGAAAGTTTGAGAGCGAGATCTTAGACAAACGGGGCTCTAGCTTGCTTAGGGAGATAGACTACACTAAGTCAGTTTTGTGTAAGTCTTACTTAGGGAAGCGAACTAGATTGAAAAGCATGAAAAATGAAAATTGTGACATATCCTTGACAGGACGTAGCTATCATCAACAGTAAACGTGTCGTTGATTTTCTAGGCACCACTTATACTTTCAGTAGTTTGCCAATGCTTTCTGAACGGTGAGGTCTATTTCTACCTTTTGTAAAAATTCCACGGAAACGAATTTGCTTCCAAACTTACCCACCGTGGGGTTTGAACCAGGTATGCTAGGGTTTGTGATTGAGCTCACTACCGCTTGAGCTACCGGCGCTCACATTGAAAAGCATACAGAAACAATATGTGTTGGCATACAGGTCTGTACGCTCCTAACTGGCAAAACGAACTCACGATCTAAGGCTCAAATCACATACTGACCACACAGAGAGAGAGCGAATAGAGAGAGAGAGAGAGGTTTAACTAGTGGTTGATGTAGAGCAAACGAAGAAGAAATTTTAATGAATGTATATTCGAGGATATAGACAACTAAATAAAGTTAAGCAAATTCCAAGCAGCTCTTATTTGAAAGAATGATTACGCACATAGTTGTTTTTACATGTTCAACAGTAATTGGGTCCATCCGCTGCGGCACTGCTAGGTAATAGCCCGGGAAAAAATTGAAATAGCTAGGGTGACTCACTTTGCTTTTTTTTTTTTGTTAATACCTTGCGGCAAAGTAACACTTGTTTAGCAGTAAATAATTAGTTAGTTGACTCCTCGACACTCATTTTGGCAGCAACTTTTCCAATTGTCCAAGTTGTGTAGGTTTTTTGTATGAATGTCGATCAAATTCATTGAAATGTAAAAGAAATCCTCAAATATTTCAACAGTCAACTCTAATATTGAGCCGATAACTGATGGGAAACCTGACCTAGTTTAGTTGGAAGGGGCGGCTGGAATTTATAGTTGTTTGATGAACACTGCAAGCTTTTTTAGCAATTTCTCAATTTAGTCTATGTTATTTATTGATGAAAAATATTCAAAATTTGATATTCTTTAATATAAACTAACTTGTAACATAATATAACTTTGATTTAGCATTTTGTGTTGAATTTAAAATGACTTCCTATATACAATCAATACTGGAATAGAGGTCACGTGACCGGTTGTGGTCTGATTTCTAGAAATGCCTGCGTGCCAGCGTGTTCATAGGCGTTGGACTGTGGGTACTAGCCTCTGTGTGAGGGTTCAATTCCGTGGCAGGCAGAAAAGCCACAGATTCCAGATTCACAGTGTTCTGGCACGAACCGAAGGTTACGATGTCCATGGCACGAGCCGAAGAGCTGAAAAGCTCAAGTGCTTCGATCGGAAAAAAATTTCCTAGAAATTTGACCTGAGTCCTGACTGTCTCAGTTTATAGTTGACTTTTCACCATCTTCTAAATTATATTAGAGACCTCGCCGTGCTAGAATTCTGCACTGTTCGAATCGTTCTGTGAAGATATCAAGCACACATGTTACTCACTAAGTTCATGAGGATAGTTTATGAATCAATCAATTGTCGAGGACAAGACCATATTCGTATTCCCCATGACGTTCACAATTGTCCGTTGTTAAACATTACTAAATTTTCAAAATTAATGTAAAACACGCTTGTCAATTTCTATATCGACGTTAACTCACGCTAATTTCTTCAATATGTGGTTCTGCTCGCCGCTTGACAGGAAGTCGTCACTAACACATGCGAAACGAGTATGAAAATGATGAGACCACGGGGATAAGGAGCATCCCACATCTGCGCACCATGACATCGACCGGGATTTTCCAAATGCTGCAGTGCAAGCAAACAAGCTTCCTATAAGCGACATAATATTTATTATAACAAATGTTGACCTTAAACATGAATTCTCAGAAACTTGTAAACATCTTAGAAAAACTTCTTGGGTGGCTGTCGTCTGTGTTTGAATTGAGATAAATAACATAATGTTTCTATTTACCCTAAACATCAATAGTTTTGGTGATGCAACATATGTTGTGTAGCCTATAGTCTAGTTGTTATGATATAGCAGTGAATGGAGATAATTCTCGATGAACGGTGCCTGGAAGAAGAGCGAGAGGGAGATCTAGACGACGATAGGTGCATGATGGTATTGCCATACTGAGAATGACTGCTGCTGACGCCGGCCATCTTGCATAGAATAGAGAGTTTTTCAGGGCTGTTGTCATGTGAGAAAAGTTCCAGAACTGACAAGCTACTTGATGATGGTGATGAGTGAGTACTAGTGAAAGTCGACTGTCCTTGTCATGCGGATGTTTGCGGCAATGAGAGATCGGACAAACTTGCACCAGCAGCACTGATTGTCGAGGAGTTGACGATGGATAATGGGGATGTTCTTATGTCTCTTCTCGACTTCCTGTTAGATGAAGACATTAAAATAAATGTTGAATCGATCCAGTGATTAAAGGAGTTTGGAGTTACTCCTTGTACAAGTAGACCTAGATACATGAGGGGCAGAGTGAGGAGTGTGTTGAACGAGAGAGCCACAGGCGTTATCAGTATGCATTACCTTTCGATCTCTGTGGTGTAGGCACTGGGTCTCTGTAAGGGCCCTACGGTCAAGGACCAGTATGGTTACTGTGAGGAATAAATGAAATGACAGACTACATTGCAAAAGATGCAAAGATAACAATAACAGTAATAAGGAATAGAATACTAAGAGCATGCATATCCCCAGTAGCAACATGTGTGTGTGAAGCATGGACTTATAACAATCATCATCATCAAATAGTTTGTCCTGATCAGAACTTTGCCACCCCAACAGTCCTCAGGAATTTCTTCTCTCATAGGCCAGATGTCCTGCCTCTGCAGCCGTCATGTTCAAACCATCAGTTACATCCTGAATCCATCTTCTCCGTGGTCATCCTCTTCTTCTCTTTGCCGGTATGTCTCCTTCCATGATGGTCTTCCAGCCCTTCATGTCTTTTTATATGTCCAAAATATCTCAATTTTTCTCTTTCTTATTTGTAGCATCAGAAAGTTTTCTTTGATTTTGAGTTCTTTCTAGATAGATCTATTTGTTCTCTTCTCTGTCCAAGATATACGAAGAACTCTTCTGTAACACTTATATTCAAATGCACATATATGATTTTCCACTGCTTTATTAAATGTTCATGCTTCACACCCATACGTTGCCATTACAGTAATACAGTAATAAAACAATACAGTAATATAACAGTACAGTGGTAAAACATATATGTGCTTTTGTTTATAAGGGTTACAGGAGTGTCCTACGTATACGATGAACGCAGAAGAAAAGAAATAGATATATCCAGAAAGAACTCAAGATCAGAGAAAACTGGAAGATGCTAAAATCATAACAAGAAAAGGGAAGCATTTTGGACACATAAAATGCACGGCGGGTTGAAGATGATCATTACAAAGGAGACATGCATATATAAAGAGAAGAGGAAGACCACGGAGAAGATGGATCCAAGATGTAACTAATGATGTCAGCAGAACGACTGCAGATGCGTAACATCTGACGAATCTGATTAATACTGAGAAAAGTTCTGCTTAGAACAATCTAATTGATGATGAATATCGTTCATCTGAAGTCTCTATCTGTTTCTGTGGGTAATTGTAAAGAATACTATTTCTAATGAAAGTCTGACAAGACATCCACGCACTAAATTATTTGCTGGCGTTCTGTACTGGAGGACAGCGTGCTCAATCTTCATCATGTGCTGTTAGAAAATATATAGTTGTGTTAGTGTGAGCTAACAGTAGTTGTCGCTAGAAAATGAGATACATCTAGGGACGGCTCGTCATTAAGGGCCAATGGGGCCCGGCTGGTCCGGCTACACCAATAATAATGAGTAACGTGTAGTTATTATTTTAGAAATTATTTGTTCATAATTAAAATCTTTTTTAAAAATGTTGTTCACATCACGTTATTTATCACATTGATTAGTTTTATGGGCGTGGCAAGCTTAGAGGTGAGCGGACCACCCAAATGTGCAGAAAAACTGAAAAGCCCAGCATAGGCTTGAATCCAGTGCCTGGTGGAGCGACGAGGAGGCGTGTCAGACGTAGGGGTGAGGGGATCACTCAAATATGCAGAAAAACTGGAAAGCCTAACAGAGGCTTGAATCCAGTGCGTGTTTCCGCTTGCAGGGAACTACTACTGCCTTGTAGTTTGATTGGGGCAATCAAAGACTAGCGGAGTAATCTGTACACAAAACTGGACGACAGGCAAACCAAGTAGTCTAAATAAAGACCGGTAACATGGGCAGATGACGCTCAACAACCCGGAAGGGTAGGTCGTCTAAGGGTCGCTACCCTAACAGAAAATAGCAACCTGCTGCCTTGCAGGTCGGCTGCGGACAGTCAAAGGCTAACGGAGAGCAAACCCAGTAAACGCTGGTTGAAATCGAACACGTCGCCGAAGGACAAGCACTAAAGCTTCAAATGGTACCGAAGATGTGACGTAAAAATACGTTCTTGGCAAAGGATGTTTATATATCACAATAAGAATTATCAAAATGCCCGAAAAAGAACGATCGAGAGAGAAAGAGATCTTGCACAGTTCACAACTTTACCTAGCAGATTATATATTAAAAAATCACCAAATATGTATGTAGTCGTGTGGTCTCATTCGTAAGTTCATGGTTTGTCATGCGGGTGACTCACGCCTCGAAGGATGCCAATTCACATTCCAGCGAATTTAAAAATAAATTTCTCTAGGCGGTCATGTCGTTTGATGTGTCCGAAATATTTAATTGTCCTTGATTTTATGTCATTTAATAGCCAACTCTCTTAAATCTCAAGCTATTGCAGAATATAAACATTTGTTCATTTCTCGAAAGAATTTCTTGAACTTCCCGGAATAGACAAATAATAGTATATGCTAAAAAAACGGATTTTCTGAAATTTTTGTCGGGCCCCACCAAGAATAATGACCACGAACCGCCACTGGATACATCATACACAAGTTGGAAACATTGAAAAATAAATGTTTTAAAAAATCCTTCAAATTTTCTGTTCAAATACGATTGCAAATGAAAATCTTTTAAGACGAGCAAATCGTTCATCATTGGAGACCAACATTAATTAAGACAGTTCTTTGGCGGACAGCAGTTGGTAAAAGATCTGAACGTAAAAGAGAAAGCACGAAGGTGAATTGCAGAAATAAAGTTGAAACATTACGGGCGAGATGAACGAGAAGAGGTACATTGCAATATTGCAAAGGAGCAAAAAAAAAGGGATAAATAAATATATAAAGTGAAACAATCGACGTTTCGGTCACAGGTCTTTATACAAACACGAAATACTAAATAAACTAAAACATATATCTCTAGATAAGTATGAAGACACTAAAATATATTAACTGCAATCCCGATAATCTAGTGTTTTTATATGTTACCTTGAAAAACACATATGACCGTATCGTCGAATGTTGTGACTTTATATTTGTAATTAGTCTTGCTTTTGTAATACATACTGCAATATACATATCCTGGTCTGTATCGTCCTTTTTCAGTATTACTGCAGTCTCCTCACAGTTTTCTCCAGATCTGATCTGATCCGGTCTGACCACTTTAGATTTGTAATTTGTCATATACTTCCTTACCATATACTTCCTTACCATATACTTCCTTACCACATACTGCCTTACCACATACTGCCTTACCCCATACTGCCTTACCACATACTGCCTTACCACATACTGTCTTACCACATACTACCTTATCACATACTGCCTTACCACATACTGCCTTACCAAATACTGCCTACCTATGTTCTTACCACACTGTGACTATTTTTGTATATTGCTCTGATATTGTCTGGTAGTTGTCCCTTGATCCCATAGTTTTCTAATGTTTCCTAAAGAATACTTCTATCTATTCTGTCAAATGCCCTTTCTTGATCAATGTATGTCATTTGTATCACACAAAAATCTGATATATCTGTTTAGCGCTAATTTGTTTCTTTGACTTGTTATCACATGTTTCCTGGAATCAGTGCTTCTGGGAATTTCGTTCTTAGAACACGTCTCTACAAGATTAAAGTCAAGCCACCTTTTCATGAGACACAACCTCTCCACCACAGACTGAAATTTAATGGTTAAAATAAGGCCTATGACCATTGAAATATAGGCACTATAGAACTCACAATTTTGCTTGTTATTATTTTTTTTCCCGATCCAGAAGCACTTGAGCTTTCCAGCTCTTCGGCTCGGTGCCATGGACATCGTAGCCCTTCCGTTCGGTGCCACGAACACCGTAAATCTGGGGAATCTGTGGCTTTTTCTGCTATCCCGCGGAATTGAACCCGCACACACAGAGGGGTAGTCACCCGTAGTCCAACGCGCTACGAACACGCTGGGCAGACGGGCTGCTTGTTATTATAAGGCACATGTAGCGAGTGTTGTGTATAAATATCGCCTGTGTTTGCCGGAGCCCTCTATGGTAGCAAAGAATAGTAACACTGCGACCTACAAGACATGTCGTTAGAGGTGACTGGGGTAGGGCCTATGGAAGCTACCCTAGTTAATGAAAATTGTGGCAGAAATCGGATGTGTTGGTTTACTTGTTGGTGCATAACTGGCACAACGTACACTCGATCTTTGGCTCAGATCACATACTAATCACAAAGAGTGGTTTAACAAGTGGTCGATATAGAGCTTTTGAAGAAGAATGGGAAGTATATGGAAAACACGTGTTCTTATTATTTTAGCTTGAATGTTGGTCAACATGTTTATAAAGATCAAACGATTTTGACAGTTTGGAGTTACCCGTTGTACAAGTCGAACTGGATGCCTGAGAGGCAGAATGAGAGGTGTGTTTAATCAGCAAGCCACGGGAACCATCAGTATCCAAACTTTTCGATATCTGTTGGGAGAGACTGAGCACCTATGGGTCTGCCCAGAGTGCAATGACGTCAGTTTAGTAACCAATAACCAATGTTAATAAAGAACAGTAAATCTAATATTTGTACATGAAATAAGAGTTATCTTACCATGTCCACCCATAAAACATCACTTTTCTTACGTTTATCTGCGAAAAACAGACAAAAAATAATGTGAACAGATGTTTCTCACATATACATTCCCGCATACTGACAAACTGTACCAATCATTTATCAAACAGACATCAAGATTGTTCACATTAGCAATCATATTCGCGCCAGTCCAGAGCATCTAGAACCTCATAGGTCACAAACAGGAAAGAACTAGAAAGCAAACCAAAACCCATCTATTTTCATTGTCACAGATTATGGCCATCTCCTGAATCCACAATTGGTTTCCACGTGTTCACACGCCCGTCCTTGTTTTGATAAATTGTGTACCTGAAATGCCAAAACAATAGGGACAGGCTGTGTTTATCGTGAGCATTGAATGGGGAACATTTGCTTTTTAGTGGTATCAGTCGTGAGGTAATTCCTTGAGCGAGCTGTTGAAATAATCCACAAATCGGAGATGTCTTTTAGTCAGATGTCTGTTTGCCAGCAGCACAGAAGCGACCAAATTGAGATGAGGTTATCTCGGAGAACGTCCGATGTCCTATTACGTACAAAGGAAATATTTCCTGCTTCTAACCAGAACTTGCTGTATAAATTGCCAGCTTTAACGTGTGGTTAACATCGTGTATTAGAGAACACGTCCTTTCATTAAAAAAAAACCGCAATCGTTCATGATTTAATTACGTGTTCATCCGAACATACTCTTTTATGCTTCAATATCAAAATACAGAAACACCGGAAATGAATTTCTGCTCCTTTGTTGATTGAGGATATTCTATAACAAGTAATGCTGCTGCCTCTGGATTGTTTTATCTGAAATTGTCTAAAAAAATAATATATTATGAAATTATTTCTTCTCATTTACATTTGTGAGCCTTAAATGTTTTAATTTTTTTTTTAAAGCAGCTTTCAATACAGATGAGAACAAAAATGTCTTCCTTTCTGATATTTTTAATTTTTCTTGGTAAAATATGTATAATTCTTTCTTCTGTTTTACATTGGATTTCTTGGACTATAGAACAAGCAATAAAGAACAACAAATCAAACTTTTTAAAAAATTCTAGAGAAAATTTAGAATAATCTGACAATAACAAAGGGAAAAATAGATATATTCTACAAACCTTTAACATTAAGGGAAAAAATAGATATTTTCTACAAAACCTTAACATTAAGGGAAAAAATAGATATTTTCTACAAAACCTTAACATTAAGGGAAAAAATAGATATATTCTACAAAACCTTAACATTTAAGAATATTGGCTTAGGAATATTCGCTCATAAACAAAATCATGCACAAGATACTGAAATATTGTTCAGCACAGTAACTGTATTGGGTTGGAGATAACAGTAATGGAGAGCGTGGTTCATACAAGACGTGATAAAGGACGACCACCAGGACGAGGACAACAGAACATTAAAGACACATTGGGGGAGGCGGAAGAACTTGCTGGAAATGAAAATCTGTGATTTTATGTCCGTTGGAATATTTCGTTCGTAGTCTATATGTAGTGTCCTGTGAAATTCGTCACTCCTGTTGTATCGTTTGCTTGATAAAGGCCTTTTGGTCGAAACGTTGCTGTGTATTGTCAATGTTTTTGTATTTTGTAAAACTACAGTACTTTGTTAATTACGTGTTTCGTCATTTCCCATAGTTTCACTGCAGTCTCCCGCTATATCGATAGAAAATCTACACGAAAAATTAGTAAGCTGTGGAGAGCAAACTAGTGTATCAAGTAGGAAACAGCGGATTCCATAAAAAGAAATTGGGAATAAATTAAGATGCAATTGACACAAATTGTGAAAAATGAAGGATTTTCTAGAAACAATTGTGTAAAAGCTTTGTGCAGTAAAAAAATTTATTAAAACTTAATGACAAAAAAACATATTACGCAAAAAAACCAACAAATATTCGTTAAAAAGTATCATGCAGCTGAGATATTAATGCTTTAAAATGTGCTTTCAGAGGTGAGTGATTTTATCTAAACTTTAATTCTGTTGGTTGCTATATTTTGTAAAACTACACTGGTTTATTGTTTATTATTTGACATCTTTTATAATTTTGCTGCATTCTATTACATTTTGAGAGCAATAGCAGTACAGCGATTAGTGCACTTACCTTTTATAAAGAGGGTTTCGGTTCCATGCCCAGGTGAGCAGACGTCGTGTCGTTTCAGTAACCAGTAACTAATTATTATCTCGTGCTGCTCCTTCCCCCACCTCCCCCTATCCCCTCTCGTTAGTGAAAAGATAACATTCTCTCACTTCATGATGAAAATAATACACAACGAGTTTTTTAACGTTCGTCCGTTATACATGCAGTCGTTGTCATGCCATCTAGTATGCGGTCTCTGCTTTCTTTCCATATCACAATTGTCTCTCACCATTCAGGCTAGTCTCACTACGGCTTCAGATGTGCTTGTAATTTATATCCCCAAATAACGGATCAGGGTTTCCTGTCGTTCGCACCATCTGCACACCGATAATTGTGGGCCAAAGCCTAGCATCGAATTCCAGAATCTCCACTGCACGTGGTGATCTTGCTATCAGCTTAGCTTTCGGTAACCCCATATGAAAATGAAAATAGCTGCATAACCTTTACAGGACTTAGCCATCAACAACTAGTCTTCAATTTTCTAGACACCACGTATACGTTCAGTAGTTTGTCATTGCTTTCTGAACGATGAGGTCAATTTTTATCGTTCGTAAAAATCCAAGGGAACAAATTTGCTTTCAAGCTTGCCTGCCTCGGTGTTTGAACCAGGTACGCTTGGATAGTGATCAAGCTCACTACCGCTTAAGCTACAGACTCTTACAATATGCAAGCCCATGTACAACGATAAATTATAGATTTCTTGACTTATCAAATACATATATATTACCTTTCCAGTAACGTTGTATATCATTTGCACTACTCTACCTCGCTCGAGTGGTTACCGGGGGCCAAATTTGGTGTGCAAAGAATAGTACCACTGTTACCTGCCACGCATGTCGTAAGAGGCGACCAAAGAGGTTCGGACGAAAGCGAATGCACGTGTCCTAAACGTGTAAAAGTCTATGCATTTAGGGGCCTACCAAACCAATGTGCAACGTATACACGTTCTTGGCAAAGATCAAACATATCACAAAGAGTGATTAAAATTGGTCGTAAAGAGCGAACGCAAAGAAGAAGAAGAATACTTTACCTTACATACTGTGTGGTATGTGGTAAGTGTTTCAGACCACAAAACATACATTCTTTAATCTTTGTTTGTGTTTATGCTGATCCATGAAATATAAGGTTATGTATTAAAGATGTTGCTGTAAAAGATGGATTAAGACAGATGTTTAATTTCTCACGCAATGGCTTGTATGTTATTTATATTTATGCATTTGTTCTTTGATGTGAGCGCTTGTAAAATGTGTTTACTCAACAACAGTTATTGAAGATGAACTGTGAGAAATAAACCTTCCACATATCCTTGATGCTACACGAGACAAACATATACATTCACAACATCATCTGTTGTTCGTAAACAGGCTTGTCAAATTAAGATAATCTCACTCGACATTCATTGACTGTAGCCAATGCTCCGGGCATCACAACAAGCTTCTCTTCGGCGCAATGCTGTCAGCAGACACAGGAATGAGTACAACGTCAGCAGCTGCTGCTACTTATCAATGATCACATTCGGTATACATTACGTAAACAAATCTTTTCTTTGGGGAAAGAAAGGACAGCGCAGACGACATTTTTAATTATGCTAAATACAATTCGCTGCCATTCGTTACAGCGAAGTTGTTCAACGTGACATCTCTTAGTGAGCTTTGCCTTCGACTTTCTGTTGTACACTTCTCGAAGGTACCAGCATGGAATGCCTATCTATCCTTTGAGACATTTGCCAATTTAGATTAACACGTGTAAACAAATTTCTCTGCTGTAAGAATGGACGGCATTCGTAAATAGTCCGTTGCGGAACTGACAACAGCAAATTGCTCCATCACGGCACATGAGATATTACTGCGCATGTTGTGTATGAGCTATCATGGCGCGAACTCCTCTCACGCGCTTAGACTTCTGTTAAAGATTATTTCTTGTAAGAACGTGGCGTCATTAGGTCCAGGTTGCTTTGCGTTTAAAGACTTCTGGAAACTCATTTACAAGATAACAAAGAATTGACAATGATTTAAGTGATCCGAAACTGCGCGCTATTGTATAGTAAACACAAATGGTATATTGTATCACCAGGCATAACGTTCGTCATCCGTTGAGACTGAGCACCCATGGGTCTGCTGGGAGTGCAGTGACATTAATTATGGGATTTAGAAACGAACTTTCTTACTAATTTTTTCTACTTTTGCTTTTTCAGTTTTCTGAGCATCTGAAGTACATTGATGTAGATACCACCCGCCTACGATCATTTCTCCCAGCATCTGAAGTACATTGATGTAGATACCACCCGCCTACATTCAGTTTTCTGAGCATCTGATAATTGATGTAGATACACCTCGACTACATTCAGTTTTCTGAGCATCTAAG
>CM036763.1:8220000-8497500 GCA_020796225.1 Arion vulgaris
ACGAGACCTACGTTTTATCGTCCGTCTCCGATAGGACTAGGACCTTGATTTCACCTATACTGAGGTCAGTGATCTCTGGAAAAATATCCATATGGTCCCAATGAAGGAAAGAAACGAGTAGATTTGGAACGAAAGTCGAGTATCTAACCTATTCGCTTCATAGACCGATTATTAGTGTAATATTCATAATTCTTCCAGTACCGATATACGTTACATAGGGCCTGCAAGCAATTTCTCCATATCGCTCTATCCTGGGCAACTCACTCAATCTCTTTCATGGAACTGAGACCGATATTTTTGCCTCTCTCAGTAAAGTTCGTTTCATGGTCGCCTTGGGTCGTTCCCTTTTTCTTGAATACCTCTAGATTCCACTTCAGTGCCTGCTTTGATATTCTTTGATCATTTTTCTAAGGTGTATCCAACATATTATTAGTAATGGGGAAACTTTAATAGAGAACGTAGAAGACGTCGAAGAATATTCTTGCACTATCCCACTTCATTACATTCACCGTAAACTTGGTTAACGATAATATCAGTGATTCTCAGTATTGGAGGCTAGCCACCCCAGACTCGTGAAGCAGTATCAGAGGTGGCGCCTATCTTGTTATTCCAGTTGAGGGGTCTCTCTGGCGTAGATTTTAGGTGCTCCCCTCTTGCTCCTCGTTTTGCTCCCTCGTGGCGTCTTCGGGATATTCTTTTACAGAGAGCACTGATCTCAGTGTAGGTGAGTTCGAGTTCCTAGTTCTATCGGACGATAAAACGTAGCTGTCGTGTTCAAGTTGAACACATAAAATAAAAAACCTTAGCTTTCAGCACAGAGATGAGCAGATCGAAATCCGCTGCACGGGATAGATAACTTAAAAATCGCACGAGTGGTTACCGGGACCCAAATTGGGGTGTAAAGAATAGAACCACTGTTACCTGCCATGCATGTCGTAAGAGTCGATTTAGGAGGTTGGGGTGGGGCTGGCTACCCACACCGTAAAAAACACTAGATGGCTACAGAACGGAGAGCAAACCGAGTAAACGCTGGCTGAAACCGGACACATCGCTGAAGGATATGCACCAGAGCTCCAAATGGTGCTGAAGATGTGACGTAAAACACACCAATGCTAAGGCTGCATGAATCAGATTTCCACATGAATAGAATTTATGGGAAGATCTGGTACATCAGTCTGGGCGGTGATCGCGAGAGAAAGAGATAGATAGGTTAAAAATACAAATAAATTCACACAATTTTTCATAATTTTCCAAATTACATCGGGGACCTTCATTGGTACTACGGAGCTCGTGCCCTACCGCTGACATCTTCCTGTGTAAGAAAGAGATCAGAACCCTCTTGGTCACTTACCAAAGGGCAATGATGATGGTCATATCAATCATCAATCAATCATTCAATCAATTAATCAATTAATCCAGTTAAAATTCGTTCTTTTATTTTTTTATTAACACTGTAATTTCAATTTCTAAAAAATAATCAATGAACATGATTTATTTTAACTCTCCCGTGTGGTACCGGGGCTCGCATGGGGAGCAAATAATAGTACCACTGCAACCTACAATGCATGTCGTAAGAGGCAACTGATGTAGGCCCTAGGATGCTACCCTAGTAAATAAAAAGCAGCCCAGAAATCGGATGTGCTGGCCTACTTGTAGGCGCAGAACTGGCACAACGTACAAACGCTCTTAGGCTCAGACAACATACAAATCACACAGAGTGGTTGACAAGTGGTCGATATGGAGCGTTTGAAGAAGAAGAAGAAGATTTTGACTCATGTTGACTGTCTTCTCAAATTTCTTGTCAAAAAAATAAGTTTAACAATTTAAAAAAAAAAAATGTCAAATCTCATTTCTACTGCAATATATACTGAAATAGCTAGCATACAGGCTCTGCGTCATCTTCAAAAATACTTTAAACCAGTATATCGGCGAAGAAGACCAAAGAGTTAATTCGGTTGGGGAAAATGCGGACAAAAGTTGAGAGGGGTCAGAGTTTGCCTCATCTTCAAGTGGGACTCTAGATACAAAAATTTGATAACCACTGGCTTACAGTCTTAAATAATGCAAGGAGGTTGTGACCTAACTCTACAGATTAAATATCTTGTAAACATCAGATGCAATGTACATTCAAATTACTGTAAAAATTATGTGGCAAATATTTTAAAGCAATTTCTAAACATTGTTTCATGTTTTGAGAAGAAAAGTCATTAGTAATTAATTTTTAAATATATTCTTTCAACGCTAACAAAACTATAGAACATGTATACATGTTTTTTTCGCAGCTTTTTTAGAGTAGAGGCAGATGGCTGGAAAATTGAAACAGTTCATCTCATCTCATAGCACCATACCTGGTATTGATGATGCCAGTATCATGGTAAAGAAGCGGTGGAAGCTGCCTCTACTTGATGGATAACAGTATAAGATATAAGAGAATCAAATATAACATGAAAATAACTTGAACTTTCAGGGCTACTATACAATAATGTGTACTACCAACTCGAAGGAAAAGATCAAGTTGCAATATTAAGGCTTCACACCTGGTACTCTCTCTCTCTCTCTTGCCTTTCTAACTAAGGATGAGGAAGTGGCGGCTCGTTATCCTTTTTGCTTGTGCGACAAGGCACAAATGTTCGGGAAAATCATGGTTTTGGATTAGGCTATATTTTAATTTATTAAATAATAAATGCACGTTACACATTATTTTTGATGGGGCCTGGCCCCATTGGCCTTTAATGACGATCCGACACTGGGATGGGGTATAAACCCTTAGCCAACTCAAGCCAAGTTTTCTTATCTTTAACTATCTCTTGCATCTTCTTTAATGTATTTCATACATCGTTAATCTTTATCTCAAAATCTCTTTCTCTGTGAATGTTTAATTTCATCTGTTTCGTGTTCGCTACAGGTTCTTGAAAATGGAATCTTTTTGCTATATCACTCTCGGTTTTTTTCTCAGCATATGTCAAATCTAGTGCAAACGTCTATTTTTCATCCCTTTGTTCATTGGTATCTGTTTCTTTGTTTGCATAAGTTTCTCATTTGTGACCCTACCATAACATCTCAGTCCCTCTTCTCTGCTTCGGCACCAGTTGATAAATGTGCAATGCAGGCTTGAAAAAATTATAGATATGAACTTGTGATTAATGTTACGGACAACGTGATGATAACTTGTTAATGTTAGTTATAAATGTCTGCAACGTATGAGGCATAAAAATAAGAGAAATGTTTGTAGTCAGTACATGGACGCAGACAAGTCCACATTAGGGTCAGGAAACAAAATGGTCAAGACCTTGCTCCATCTACTACGTATTTTATTCGTAGAACAGTCTTCTCTGCTTAAAATGGCAAGCAACAACATGGTTGTCACCGTGTTCTTATGTCTGACATGCTAGAGAGGAAATCCACCAGAAGATCTTCATCGTGCTTTCGAAGTTGTAAAATAGTCTGGGCATAGTTCCATGAGAAGTAGACATCTGATCAGTTCCAGGCCTTGCACCCACTCCACCTTAAGACAAACAGCCCTCTTTGAGTTTAATTTTTTTTTCAAGTGTGTATGTTTATGCGTTCAACAAGTCGTCTGGCATGCAGGAGATATATATATATATAAAGGAAGAATCTAAAATGGACGCTACTGCACAGTCAAAATAAAGCAAACTGTGCTCAGGACAAAGTTTGCAAAACTGGTGGGAATGTCAAAATAATACCAACTCGTTCACAGACGAAAGTAAGGCAATATTATGGACAAAACAGTACGAACTGGTTCACAGAACAAAATAAGACAAAATTATGTGCAGGACAAAACAGTGCAAACTGGTTCACAGAACACAGAAGGCAAAACTATGTGCAGAACAAAACAGTACAAACTGGTTCACAGAACACAGAAGGCAAAACTGTGTGCAGGACAAAACAGTGCATTCTCGTTCACAGACGAAAGTAAGGCAATATTATGGACAAAACAGTACAAACTGGTTCACATAATAAAGTAAGGCAAAATTATGTGCAGGACAAAACAGTGCAAACTCGTTCACAGAACACAGCAAGGCAAACTTGTGTGTAGGAGAAAATAGAGCAAACTCGTTCACATGTCAAAATAGTGCAAACTCGTTCCATGTCAAAATAGTAAACTCGTTCACATTCAAATAGTGCAAACTCGTTCACATGTCAGAATAGTGCAAACTCGTGCATGAGACAAAATGTTGAATTATGCTGTAATGTATTTTAAAACATTTTGTTATTGATTCTCCTTCCTCTTTGATTAAACTGTTGGTTATTATCTTAACTTTACTATATCCTTTTATTACTAGACAATCTCAGCTGTTGTTGAAATGGCTATCTATTTCTTTTCTCTTGCTCTAAATCATAAACTTCAACAGCTTCCAAAAGAGAAAGGTAAAATATTGGGAAGTTAGTTGTACCAAATATTTTCTACTCATAATTCTTTGTAAAATTCTGTGTATTGAAATTCTTCATATGATTTATAACTGACTTCTCCGTTGTAATAAGATGTTCATATTAATTGTTGTCTGTTGATGGTTCACGGTTGCAAGTAATGATGTTCTATGATAGAATACATCTTTTTGAAATATATCTTTCATTTAATTAGCATGAATTTGAATATTCGCTTTGTAGATTTGCGAGCCATGGGGGTCTCTGTTTGTGGAGGTCTTTGCTTGTGGGGGTCTCTGTTTGTGGGGGTCTTTGCTTGTGGAGGTCTTTGCTTTTGGAGGTCTTTGCTTGTGGAGGTCTTTGCTTTTGGAGGTCTTTGCTTGTGGAGGTCTTTGCTTTTGGAGGTCTTTGCTTGTGGGGGTCTTTGCTTGTGGAGGTCTTTGCTTGTGGAGGTCTTTGCTTTTGGAGGTCTTTGCTTTTGGAGGTCTTTGATGTGGAGGTCTTTGCTTTTGGAGGTCTTTGCTTGTGGAGGTCTTTGCTTATGGGGGTCTTTGCTTTTGGAGGTCTTTGCTTGTGGAGGTCTTTGCTTTTGGAGGTCTTTGCTTGTGGAGGTCTTTGCTTGTGGGGGTCTTTGCTTTTAGAGGTCTTTGCTTGTGGAGGTCTTTGCTTTTGGAGGTCTTTGCTTTTGGAGGTCTTTGCTTGTGGAGGTCTTTGCTTTTGGAGGTCTTTGCTTGTGGAGGTCTTTGCTTTTGGAGGTCTTTGCTTGTGGAGGTCTTTGCTTTTGGAGGTCTTTGCTTGTGGAGGTCTTTGCTTGTGGGGGTCTTTGCTTGTGGAGGTCTTTGCTTGTGGAGGTCTTTGCTTTTGGAGGTCTTTGCTTTTGGAGGTCTTTGCTTGTGGAGGTCTTTGCTTTTGGAGGTCTTTGCTTGTGGAGGTCTTTGCTTTTGGAGGTCTTTGCTTGTGGGGGTCTTTGCTTGTGGAGGTCTTTGCTTGTGGAGGTCTTTGCTTTTGGAGGTCTTTGCTTTTGGATGTCTTTGCTTTGTGGAGGTCTTTGCTTTTGGAGGTCTTTGCTTGTGGAGGTCTTTGCTTATGGGGGTCTTTGCTTTTGGAGGTCTTTGCTTGTGGAGGTCTTTGATTTTGGAGGTCTTTGCTTTTGGAGGTCTTTGCTTGTGGAGGTCTTTGCTTATGGGGGTCTTTGCTTGTGTGAGTCTCTGCTTGTGGAGGTCTTTGCTTGTGGAGGTCTTTGCTTGTGGAGTTCTCCTTGCTTGTGGAGGTCTTTGCTTGTGGAGTTATCCTTGCTTGTGCGTTCTCCTTGCTTGTGAGGTATCTGCTTGTGGAGGTCTCTGCTTGTGAGTTTCTGCTTGTGGAGATCTTTGCTTGTGAGGAGTCTCTGCTTGTGGAAAATCTTTGCTTGTGGAGATCTTTGCTTGTGGAGGTCTTGCTTTGGATGTCTCTAGCTTGTGGAGATCTTTCTTGTGGAGTCTCTGCTTGTGGAGATCTTTGCTTGTAGAGTCTCTGCTTCGAGATCTTGCTTGTGAGAATCTTTGTTGTAGGAGTCTCTGCTTGGAATCTTTGCTTGTGGATGTCTTTGCTGTGGAGGTCTCTGCTTGTGGAGGTCTTTGTTGTGGATGTCTCTGCTTGGAGGTCTTGCTTTGTGTAAGTCTTTGCTTTGGAGTCTTTGCTTTTGGATGTCTTTTGCTTTGTGAGGTCTTTGCTTTTGGAGGTCTTTGCTTGATGGAGTCTTTGCTTATGGGTCTTTGCTTTTGGAGGTCTTTGCTTGTGAGGTCTCTTTGCTTATGGGTCTTTGCTTGGTGAGTCTCTGCTTGTGGAGGTCTTTGCTTGGGAGGTCTTGCTTGTGGAGTTCTCTTTTGTGGAGGTCTTTGCTTGTAGGAGTTATCCTTGCCTGTGAAATTCTCCTTGCTTGTGGAGTATCTGCTTGGTCTCCGCTTGTATGAGTTTCTGCTTTGGAGATCTTTGCTTGTGGAGTCTCTGTTGTGGATCTTTGTTTTGGAGTCTTTGTTGTGGAGGTCTTGCTTGTAGATGCTCTCTTTGAATACTTTGCTTGTGAGTCTTTGCTTGTGATGTCTCTGCTTGTGGAGATCTTTGCTTGTGGAGTCTTGCTGTGGAGATCTTTGCTTGTAGGAGTCTCTGCTTCTGGAGATCTTTGCTTGTGGAGATCTTTGCTTGGGAGTCTCTGTTGGAGATCTTTGCTTGTGGAGGTCTTTGCTTGTGGAGGTCTCTGCTTGTGGAGGTCTTGCTTGTGATGTCTCTGCTTGTGGGGGTCTTTGCTTGTGGAGTCTTTGCTTGTGGAGTTCTCTTGCTTGTGGAGTCTTGCTTGTGGAGTTATCCTTGCTTGTGGATTTCTCTGCTTGTGGAGGTTCTGCTTGTGGAGGTCTCTGCTTGTGGTTTCTGTGTGAGTCTTTGCTTGTGGAGTCTCTGCTTGTGGAGATCTTTGCTTGTGGAGGTCTTTGCTTGTGGAGTCTCTTGCTTGTGGATGTCTCTGCTTGTGGAGATCTTTGCTTGTGGGGGTCTTCTGCTTGTGGATGTCTCTGCTTGTGGAGATCTTTGCTTGTGGGAGTCTCTGCTTGTGGAGATCTTGTTGTAGAGTCTCTGCTTCTGGAGATCTTTGCTTGTGGAGATCTTTGCTTGTGGGAGTCTCTGCTTGTGGAGATCTTTGCTTGTGGATGTCTTTGCTTGTGGAGGTCTCTGCTTGTGGAGGTCTTTGCTTGTGGATGTCTCTGCTTGTGGAGGTCTTTGCTTGTGGATGTCTCTGCTTGTGGATGTCTCTGCTTGTGGTGGTCTCTGCTTCTGGAGATCTTTGCTAGTATGATAAATTTGCTAGCTGTGGAGGTCTCTGCTTGTGGAATTGATCTGTTAACTGTGAAGGTCTCCGCTTGTGAGATACATCTGCTAGTTGTAGATTTCTCTGCCAGCTCTGCTAGTGGGATATATTTGCTAGCTGCGGAGGTAACTATTTGTGAAATATATCTGCGTGTTGTGGAGGTCTCTGTTTTTATGATAGATCTGCTTGCTGTGGCGGCATCTGCTTGTGGTGTTGATGTGTTTGCCTCTAGCTTCAACTGTACTTGACTCTTTACCCGCATGTCACATTCGAAATATTTCTCCAGTTATCCCGTTTTTAACACATATTAGATCGCGTTCCTAGTTCTTTTGCACATAATAACAATAATAATAATAATAATAATAATAAATCCGTTCGTACCGTTATACGTTACATAGGGCCTGCAAGTAATTTCTCCATACTGCTCTATCCTGGGCAACTCGCTCAATCTCCTCCATGGAACTGAGACCGATATTTCTTGCCTCTCTCAGCAAAGTTCGTTTCAGGGTCTCCTTAGGTCGTCCTCTCTTTCTTGAACCCTTTGCATCCCACTTCAATGCCTGCTTTGATATTCGTTGATCATTTCTCCTCAAGATGTGTCCAACATATCTCCGTCTTCTCTTTCTTATAACAGTTGTCACTAGTGGTTGACCAGACATTTCTCTGATTTCATCACTTCTCCTGAATTCGTTTCATTTTATATTCATTATTTTTCGCAGACATCTATTTTCAAATGCATTCAACTTGCTTTCCATATCTTTAGTCATTTTCCAACTTTTGCTGGCATATGTTAGGATTGATACAACATTTGCATTGAAAATTCGTAATTTAGTTTTAATACTATATAACTTGCAGTTCCATATTTTATTTAGACTTTTAAAAGCTGATGTTGCTTTGCCAATTCGTATAATAATTTCTTTTTAACATTTCCTGTGCAATCAAAATTGCTACCTAAATAGGTGAACTGCTGTGTTATTTCCTATTGGAGATGGACGATCAAATCTCATATGTTCACTGCTAGTACGTAAAAAAACACTCGGTAGTACACAATAGATAAGAACTGGGAAACTGCTGCACTGGGAAATACCATTAATATTATTTAACATAAAATTCCTACAAGTCTTCACCATCCTTAAAAATAACGTTGGTGGACTCACCGCCAGTGCTGCGGAGTGCTTGCTCTGCCGCTGAGATCTTACTATGTAAGAAATAAAAGCATAGTAAACATGATTATTATATAAAAATGTTGGAAATCTTTTCAGACTTGAGAATATTAAGTACTTGTCACTTCACATTACTAGACTTGTGTGCATATATTATATGTGTAACTACACACTACTCTCATAGATTATATGTGTAGCTACACACTTCTGTCATATATTATATGTGTAACTACACACTTCTGTCATATATTATATCTGTAACTACACACTTCTGTCATATATTACATGTGTAACTACACACTACTCTCATAGATTATATGTGTAACTACACACTTCTGTCATATATTATATGTGTAACTACACACTTCTGCTATGTACTATATGTGTAACTACACACTTCTGTCATATATTATATGTGTAACTACACACTTCTGTCATATATTATATCTGTAACTACACACTTCTGTCATATATTACATGTGTAACTACACACTACTCTCATAGATTATATGTGTAACTACACACTTCTGTCATATATTATATGTGTAACTACACACTTCTGTCATATATTATATCTGTAACTACACACTTCTGTCATATATTACATGTGTAACTACACACTTCTGTCATATATTAAATGTGTAACTACACACTTCTGTCATATATTATATCTGTAACTACACACTTCTGTCATATATTACATGTGTAACTACACACTACTCTCATAGATTATATCTGTAACTACACACTTCAGTCATATATTATATCTGTAACTACACACTTCTGTCATATATTACATGTGTAACTACACACTTCTGTCATATATTACATGTGTAACTACACACTACTCTCATAGATTATATCTGTAACTACACACTTCTGTCATAGATTATATCTGTAACTACACACTTCTGTCATACATTGTTCGTTTCACTACTCACGATTGGTGTATTCTCAAAAGATAATTTTTTCCCCAATTATTATTTCAAATGTGAATGTTATAATGATTCTAACAATTTCTATGCAAGACTGTGGCATTGGGTGCTATCACGGATATAAATTGTGACGAGAAAAGATTGCTTGAATAATCGTAATTCATGAGGAAATAACGCCATCTTGGTGGACGCTAGCAGGACGAACGGTTGATTCGTAGAAGACATCGGCCAAGACCCTCAAGGAAATATTGTAATGTTTGAAGTATTGTTAGCGTATAATATTTTAATAACACAATTTTTGACCCTGGATGGTCCTCGTTTCGTGTTCAAACATTAGACTGTCGTGTAGGCGTCTGTTGAGCAACGCGCTTCCCGCCGAAACATTTGTTGATGACGTGAACGAAGAACAATCGCGCGCCAAATGTCAGCGCCGCTCGTTCTCGTTCTTAACGTCCTCTATCATCCTCCATTTTTTTAATCTCGCTCTCATTAGGATCTCATGTAACCTCTGAACCGGCGGGGTCGAATCACATCACCTTCTAACATACAGTCTTCCATTATTCCATAAAGGGCCTGTTTTCCGCTAGAATGTTCTAATCGACGCCTCAATCTACAAATTGACTGCCACGTTTAATTGGCATGCGCCTGTGTATGAAGCAATCTGGATCGCTCAAAAGAATAAGTCCCGCGTCTTCTCTCCCTTGGGAAGCCTTCATTAAATTTCATGACTCTGCCCCTGCACGCCTCTACTGGCACCATGAAAGAGTTAATTAACAAGTTCCGACATCGGACGGGCTTTTCCGGCTCCGTTACAGACGTTACGCCCGCGGTAAACAGCTCTGCGGACAATCGGGGAAACTTGTCTTTATTATTATAAATGTTTGGTGTGAGATTGGCCAACTTGGTATTGGACTTTCAAATGAGTGCAATAGCTGAACTTTGTCGCTTGATCACCGATACGTCTTCACTCCCACGGGATTTTCTGGCACAGGTTCTTAAAGAAATCCTGGCAACTATCTTAGACATTTTTCCTCATTTCTTGTGAAAAGTGGGAAAAAAGTGATACATTGTGTAGCATAGCTGTAGTGGTTTGCCATTTGCTAGACACATCCTGTTTTCTTCTTTATTGTCATTGCAGTCTGAATGTGGCCAATGTGGTGCCAGTTAGAAAAGGCAATAGAATCGGATTGAATTAATAATAGCCAAATCACCATCTTCACACAAACCATTCTGTTTGCTTCAAGTATTTTTTTTTAGACAGTCAGGCGTACACCCTAACAACTGTCAAAACCAGCAGAAGCATCCCCCACTCCCCTTCCACGTACAGTTTCTAAACCAGCCCTCTCTTTCTCACGCACCAAAGTAATAATTCATACACGCTCCCCTAATATCAGCTGAATGCTTTATATAAAATATGATACCTCCCACTTTAGACGTATCACTGTTGCTATCAACAAAGAGAACAGAAGATATATCATCGCTCTCACATCATGTTAGAACAAACAGAACAAACAGCGACTATGTTTACTCCTTGAAGTATTAGAAACTTCTGGGATGATTGTTTGTACAAGAATCGAAGGTGTTGAAAGTGTGCGAGTTTACGGAGGCAGTGTCGATTGAAGGTAGTTTCTTAAAAAGAAATTGTGCAACTGATATGGTCTACTAGATCAACAAAAGTGGTGCCTTGGTTCTATAACCACATGTACAAGTCTGTATTGATTACTTTTATAAACATGTCTTTGTACAACTTCTGTATGTTAGCATTTAGAAGCTTTGTGGTCACATACGGATGCGATTACAGTCTGAGTCTCAATAGAGTTAAGATTGAACCCCACTTCAGAACAAGCAAGTCAACAAATAAACACACAAACAGACTGTACAACCACCGGAGGCGAGCTTGTAATTTAGAATACGAGCCCTCGAGGCTAGAGACAAATTTTCTCTTAGATTGTCGACTGGGATCCTTCTAGAATAAACAATATTCAAAGTGTTTCGCAGGTGTTAATAATACTATCACAACACGTGCACAAGTGCATAGGCTGCATCTTCATAGGTTTTGGCACAAACCCTCACCATCTGAAAGAACCAAATTCACGACATATTGTTCTCAGTGGGCCTTTTCACGTAGAAATATATAAACGCGGTATCTAAGAATGCTTTTCATCATGCAGGCAAGTATAAACACCAACAGACGAGCCCGCTAGCGAGGGGTAGGAGACTTTATTGAGTGTTTAGTATCATGCACAAGAAATATTCCAGACTGATGTTGGAGTACATCAGCTGAGTACATGACCAGTCCGGAGCGGTTTATTTACTCGCGGCTTTTGTTTTTTCTACAGTGGAGATGCTTTTTTGCCCCTTGCTACTGTCAATAACTCCAGATTCGGAGACCCTGAGGGGATTCGAACCCAAGCCACGAGACTCCCAGCTGTGCGTTCAAAGACACGTGCACAAAAAGAGGTAAACAAATACGAGGGAAACGGCGTGGGCAGAGACGGGAAAGACTTGAATTTCAAACATCACTGGGTATAGAAATGAAAGGCATGTTACTGGCCGTATCACCCATCGTCTCCCCTTGCCTTTATTATTTCCAACTGTTTGCATGCTCCTCGGGGGCAAGGCTTAACATAGAACACAGCCAATTAAGGCAATGAAAATGATATTCAACGTTTGTTCTCCTTCCAAAACTCCAGTTAAATGTTTCCGAGAGACCGTTTACGATTGTTCTTGAACAATATAGAACTGGCTTCAACAGTTCCCATAAATCTGCTGCTTGATTCCACTTTCAACGTGTGAAAGTTGCTATTTAAATTAAAACTCGAAAAATTAAACACTGATACGGTAGATTAGCTTCAATTAATGCTTTCAGAGGATTCAAGCTCAAAGAAAGAAATGTCAATCTCTTTGTTTTGTCAGATTCAAGAAGTTAAGTCCAGAAAATAATTGGGCACACATCGGGGATCTGATAAGAAAGAGTCTCACACATTGAATGTGTTTCTATGGTTAAATCGGTCTATTACTCGACAAAGAATCTCATTTTTGACTCGATAGACAGCTGATAAATTACAACTACAAATGAAGATAACTGTTGTCAGAGTTTGTCCAAGCGAGATAACAGCTCCAACTTAGTCTTAGTGTTGATTTTTTCCTTCACCCGGGGTTGATTTCATTGTTGTGTTGTTATTATAAATAGAACATGATTTCTCTTGATGTTTGTTTATAAACAGATTTGTAAACACAACCAAACGTTCATATTGACTTTTATGTCTTTCTTCAGGTCAAGCTCCTCCCTACGAGGTCATTACTTTGTTGTGGTGGTGAAGATTGCGTGCTCCAATGATACAGCGGGCCAAGATGGCTGGACTTTTTGGCCTTTAGGCTTTATCGAGACCAAAGAGTGTGAGCTTTCATTAAACGCCAAATTGCACATTAAAACCCCTTAAACAAATTCCGAGCTATCGCAATCGAAAGATTGATGGCGCTTCGAGCTTTACACATTTTCATGTTCACTAATCGAAAACAAAGATTATTATATACCGTAGCTGTGTGTTATCAACTGTACTATACAGAATTGCGGAGAATGACAGAACAAGATATTTCAGAACTTTCCACCTTATGCGTGTTCTAGCCAAATGCTATATCTAATCAGGAATTGCATGCACAGTGTCAACAAGAGAATATGAACACCAACATCCAAAAGACGTTAGAGACGAGTCGGACACGTGATACGCATAGAGACTAACTCTCTCCCGAAAGATGCACTAAGACGGACACCAGAAGGTAAACGAAGAAAGAAAGACACACAAAAAACAACATAGAGGAGAACAGTAGAACAAGAACTGAAAGAAATGAATCATAGCTGGAACACAAACCACAAGACAGCCAACAATAGAGAAGAAGGGTGCGCATTTTATGCTGTCCTAAGCTCCAGATGCGTCACAGTCTATATATATAGATTTAACACAAACAGTGAATATATCATAGGCTTTGTGGTATCTTGACTTGTCTGGAGAAATTTCATAGAAAACAAGGCTTAGATCTCTGCCATCGTTGCGATAATTTTTCTAAAATGACTGCCAGCAGATCGATCTGTTGATGCGAATCAAGTTTGTCCTTAGCGACTGTGGTGATGGCCCTACCTAGGACCATATATCCAGACATAACGACTCAATATCTGGAATGAGGCGACTTAAGAGTAGCAGTCTTCATATCTCATTTAATTTCACACTTCATAGAGTGTAGTATGGTCTACTGAATGTAAAAATTAAAAGTCTGGAAAAATCTCCCCAACACTTCATAGACGAAAAGAATTGGCCCCCTACCTCCTGCACACTAAGGTTTAGAAATGTGAAGTGAATTAACTTCATACATTATGGTCTGAACAGGCTACGAGAAATTGTATTATTTTATACCAATACTTTAAAATTATCAAACAAAATGTAGTCTGTTAATCACCCTGTGTTGTCGGGGCTCACAAGGGGAGCAAAGAATAGTAACACTGCATCCTACAAGGCATGTCGTAAGAGGCGACGGAGGTAGTGACCTAGAGAAGCTACAATAGTAAATAAAAAGCGTCGAAGAAATCGGATGTGCTGGCCTTCTTGTGCTGGCCTACTTGTAGACGCATAACTGGCACAACGCACAATCGCTCTTAGGCTCAGATCACATACAAATCACAAAAGAGTGGTTTAAAAAGCGGTCGATACCGAGCGATCGAAGAAGAAGATGTCTATTAGTACCCGGGCCCGCCAGAGTGGTTACCTGAGCCTAAGTTTGGGGTGTAAAGAATAGAACCACTGTTACCTGCCACGCATGCCGTAAGAGGCAACTAAGAAAGTTTGGCTGAAATCGGATGCACGTGTCCTAAACGTGTAAAGTCTATGCGTTTAGGGGCCTACCAAACCAATGTGCAACGTATACACGTTCTTGGCAAAGATCAAACATATCACAAAGAATGATTAAAATTGGTCGTAAAGAACGAACGCAAAGAAGAAGAAGATGTGTACCTAAACATGTACAGTATCGAATACGACCACCATAAACTGCTTTCTTCAATGACTTTCAGATTGAGTCCTACTACTTCTATTGCAAATGCTATGTTTACACTTGTCGTGTCTTCATCTCACTGTCAGTCCATGTGTTCACCAGTTGAACTAACTCGCCTACATGAAACGCCTTACTTAAGAATGTTGGATTCCTCCCGTCCACACGATCAAACATCCTCGCCTACCATATGCTGATCACACAAGAATACCACATGGCAACTCAGTTGTAAAGATGTGGGAGAAATCACCAAGCATTAGTCTTATAAACATTGCATTTTTTACATCAATTAGAAAAATTCAACATAACCATAGCAACACAACATTGAATGATTACAGTAAACATCAAATTTACAACGTCAGCTTCATTGTTGTTTTTTAAATGCGAAGAGAAGAATATCATGTAACTATATGTGAAATATATGTGAAATCCCCCTTTCCTTAATATGTGAAATGGTAACCATTTGTAGATGAAAGATAACCATAAAATGTTACTGAAACATAATATGTAAATAAAATGTTACTGAAATATAATATGTAGTTTACCTAAACTATGAAGTGGAGACAGAGGAAGACAAAGAGAGAAAATGTTGGATAGCCTGACTTCATGGCACAGTAGAGAGAGCGTCAACATCTGAGTTGATAGCACGATCGAGTGGTTACCGGGGCCCAAATGGGGTGCAAAGAATAGAACCACTCTTGCCTGCCACACATATCGTAAGAGGCGACTAAGGAGGTTGGTCGTGGGGCTAGTTACCCCACACCGTAAAAAACACTAGATGGCTACATAACGGAGAGTGAACAGAGTAAACGCTGGCTGAAGACGGACACATCGCCGAAGGATAAGCACCAGAATTCCAAATGGTGCTGAAGATGTGAGGTAAAACACACCAATGCTAAGGCTGTATGAGTCAGATTTCCATATGAATAGAATTTATGGGAAGGTCTGGTACATTGGTCTGGGCGATGCTTGCAAGAGAAAGAGAGAGAGAGAGAGAGAGAGAGAGAGAGAGACAGAGAGAGAGACAGAGAGACAGAGAGAGAGTTGATAGCAAACACTAAAGATAGAGATTTGCGGAAAACAATGATTGCCTACGCCAGCCGTCACGGCACGTGATGATGTTGATAAAGTGGAGTAGGAGTGTCTGGCCGAATGGATTAGCGCGCGGCTCCCATGTGGGAGACTCGTGTTCAATCCACGGTAAGGCCAAGGATTTCTCTTGTGGGCATACATGAAAAATCCTAACCTGAACTGCTTCACGACGACTGCACTAGCCATTAAATTCCTCAGACTCACGTTCCACCTGTCCTATACCGGCACACAAAACTATACTATAAGCAGTAACGACGTTTTTAAAATTATAATATGGAGATGCTAACTTATTATCTGTTTACGCGATTCTACTTTTCCTTCTGTGTTCGCTGCAGTATAACCAACACTGCAGTATAACCAACACGCAGATAACCAACACTGCAGTTAAACAACACTATTTATTCACTCTAGTATAAGTAAAAGTAAAGGAACCCTTTCATACCTCGTGGTATATAGGTCAATACAGTGTTAGGCCTGTATTTTCCATTGACCGTTGGCACACAATGGGTGATGTGGTTAGCATCACGCCGGCCGCCTTTACTTCCCAGAGCATGTCTGGTACCCAATTGAGGCTGGGTCGACCTGAGAGCCGTCGCGGTCCGGGAAAAATTCAACGCCCACTGCGGAGCTGAACCGACACCAGCCTTGAAGCATTCACTAACAACTACGCTACTGCGCTCTCTCACCCTAGTATAACCACTTAAACCCCCTTCTTACTCTAGTATAACCACTTATAAACCACTTTTTATTCACTCTAGTATAACCACTTAAAACCACTTTTTATTCACTCCAGTATAACCACTTAAAACCACTTTTTATTCACTCTAGTATAACCACTTATAAACCACTTTTTATTCACTCTAGTATAACCACTTATAAACCACTTTTTATTCACTCTAGTATAACCACTTATAAACCACTTTTTATTCACTCTAGTATAACCACTTATAAACCACTTTTTATTCACTCTAGTATAACCACTTATAAACCACTTTTTATTCACTCTAGTATAACCACTTATAAACCACTTTTTATTCACTCTAGTATAACCACTTATAAACCACTTTTTATTCACTCTAGTATAACCACTTATAAACCACTTTTTATTCACTCTAGTAACACCTATGCGCAAGGCATTTCTCTCAACCTTACAGATGCCTCTGATTAGGTAATTCAACAGGTGTTACCTGTTTGTTTCTTGACCTATCCTTCAGAAGATGTTGTTAATGTCTACGAAATAGGAATGTAGAGAAATCTACAGGATATAGAATTAACAGCAGTTTACCAAGATGTTTATCAAAAGTCTGGGGTGCTACCCTCTCCTCTTCCTTATCACTCCTTATCACTCCTTATCACTCCTTATCACTCTTCTCTATCACTCTCACATCTTTTGAAAATTAACAAAAAAAGCATAGCTTACATTTCCTACATGTAAAATAATGAATAAAATGATTGCTTGTTTAATACTACTTTTATTTAAAAAATGTATTAAAGTAAATGTTTTATTAACATGTTATCTTAGGCTGTTGTATCCCTGAAACTAGAACAGGATGAGAATCCCAGCGTTACCTGTACAAGCACATATTTAATTAAAATTTCGTAAATTTATTATTTCTTCTTAACTAATTCCTTACTAACAACCGCAGTGTGCGCCAATAATTTGTTTTCACGTATAATTAGTGCGAAATTTTCCATAACGTATTCTGATTCATGCATCTGCATGTATCATTCTTTTCATTCATCAAGGTCCGAATCCTTTATAGGACTTTGCTCTCTTTGCAGCACATCTGAAATTCACTCTGTCTCTAGCTAGTTCACCCACTTCGTCAATGGTCATGTTCATGGTTTCTTTAATATCTTGTAGCCATCTTCTTCTTGGTCTGCCTCTGACTCTGCGTCCTGGGACCCTGCCTTCTTTTAGTACTTGATAATTAAACATGTATTTCTTTACAAAGCAATATATAATTCATAACAAGACATCGAAACTAAAAAAAGAAACACTACAGTATAACTTGTAAATACATCCACGGAATGAAAATATGAATACAAATTAATTCGGCCGCATCACGTCTTTCGGTTCGGTTGTGAATGTGATTGATTGATTGATTTTTAGGGCCATCTTCATTTCATTTCAGTGCTCGCCTGCCCAGCGTGATTGTAGGGCGTTGGACGACGAATGACAAGCCCCCTGTGAGTACGGTTCAATTCCGCGGGCTGGCAGAAAAGCCCCAGGTTCTCCAGATTTACGGTGTTCGTGGTACCAAACCGAAGGGTTACGATGTCCATGGCACCGAGGCGAAGAGTTGAAAAGCTCAAGTGCTTCTGGATCGGAAAGAAATTTGCATTTCGGTGAGTAACCATATGTGCTTCGATCTCTTTATTACACATGAAGATCTCAACCACAGAGCACGAACTCTGTATCCCCGGTGATAGTTCCCCGATGTGAGTTGACAAATAGTGACAATATTTTGTAGGAATCTTATTTTTAATCGTTCGATTTGAATATTTATTTGGGCAGCCGCTTTCCAGCAAGTTGATTTCGATTTTGAACTGCCAAGGGTTCTTTTACGTGTTTAATTTGAACACGTCACCTACGGTTTATCATCCGTCTCCGATAAAACTAGGAACTCGATCCTATCAGCATTGAGTTGTGTTTGTTATATAGGGGTTAAAAGCCTCTTCAAGCCGAGGCATGGTCTTTTCAACCTAAGAGTGAACTTTTTATTGGTTATATCAGAGCGAGTAGGCCAACAAACATGAAACATAAAAACTAGCCCCTCTCGGAGAATCGCCTCTGCGTTCAGGAATATGTTGAGAAATCGCCCGAGTGGTTACCGTGGCCCAAATTTGGGGTGTAAAGAATAGAACCACTGTTACCTGCCACGCATGTCGTAAGAGGCGGCTAAGGAGGTTTGGCTGAAATCGGATGCATATGTCCTAAACGTGTAGAAGTCTATGCGTTTATGGGCCTACTAAACCAATGTGCAACGTATACACGTTCTTGGCAAAGATCATACATATCACAAAGAGTGATTAAAATTGGTCGTAAAGAACGAACGCAAAGAAGAAGAAGATCTTGAAAAATATCCATCATCGCTCTATGCGGGAAACGAACCTAACACCCTTTGGATCAGAGGCAAACACCTGACATCCACAGATACTCCCAAACTAGACATAATATTTTCATGCTTAGTTATGACACGAGTACAACATTTGGTATACTCTGACTAGTTTACAACATTAGGCGTAAATCACAAACACATTATACTTTCTTATTATACAAACTAAACAAACAAAATTAAGAATAAGAAAATAACATGGTTACATTCAAAAGCTACTGTTCCCAATGAACCCAAAAGAAACATTCATAAAGAAACAGTTCTCACGTTAGTGCACATTATAATTACAGACTACGCCGGAGACATCAAATTTTAAAAAAAGTTAAAACTAACAGACAAAGTTTGTTTGAAAGTTAGGTACAGAATTCATATTGTGCACGTGTCTGGAATAAGGAAAATAGTTAGTAACATAATACTGCTTATAGTCTGAACACCCATGTAGCTGTACCAATACTTGTGCCGGTGCTTAACTAAGCCTGGGATTAACGGCAACGATCTTCAGAACTCCAGGAAGGCAGGCTATGCTAGTTATAGAATATATGTTCAAGCTGATTTCAAACACAAGAATCATATCTTGTGATTTGATCCAGGTTTGATTATCCGCACTTTTAGGGGTCCTGGAATGTATTCTTGCACACGTGCCAGCTTAGAATGAGCTGATGACAGGCCAGAGAAAGCAGAAGACAACACAACACGTGACGAGAACTTAAGTCACGAATGTCATAACAGAACAGCTTAGCAAAACACGAATTACAACAAAGTCCGTGTGATTATTTGTAAAGTTTAAACCATATTTCAGTCATTTTTGTTTGAGTTAAAGATGTCATAATATTATAACCATATCGAACAAATTCAGTTGCACCTTATGCATAAATGTGTACGCATAGTCATCTGTTGATATAATGTATATATAGATTTTCTTGGTGTGCAGTTTCTTGGTGTGAAATTTCTTGGTGTGAACTTTATTGGTGTGCAGTTTCTTGGTGCAGTTTCTTGGTGTGCAGTTTATTGGCGTGTAGTTTCTTGGTATTCAGTTTCTTGATGTGCAGTTTCCTTGTGTGCAGTTTCTTGGTGTGCAGTTTCTTAGTGTGCAGTTTCTTGGTGTGCAGTTTCTTGGTGTGGAGTTTCTTAGTGTGCGTTTCTTGGTGTGCAGTTTCTTGGTGTGCAGTGTCTTAGTGTGTAGTTTCTTGATGTGCAGTTTTAGTTGCAGTTTGTGTGCAGTTCTGTGTGCAGTGTCTTAGTGTGCAGTTTCTTGGTGCAGACTCAAAGTGAAAGGCCAGAGTAAAAAGTATGAAAAGAGTGAGCCCTCTAAGATGACATCTCAGAACTCATCGTTAACTGATAGATACTCTGGCTGCTATCATCTCATTCTCCATCTATGGCTTACAAAGTAGTTATCTATTTGTCTCTTAACAGCCTGTTTATAGAGAATATCCTTTTCTTGTGTTGTCTTCTAATTATTTACAACATCTCATGTCCAAGACTTATCTAAAAAACAACATGATTGGACAGCAGAAATTCTGCTTAACCTTCCCATGTCCCATGTTCTCTCTCCCCATGCACTTTAAGATAGAACATAGCTTGCTCCAACAAATAACAGCGCCGAAGTCAGGGACAGCGAACCGAGAGGCGCACTATAACAATCAGAATCCCATACAGTAACTCAATGATGATGTCTATATATTCGACACGCTGTGACGCTCGCCCTGTGATGGACATTCAGGCAGGAGTAGTGCCATGCACTCTACCTCGCAGAGATCCAATCCCATATACTAGATGTTCTTCTCATTTGATCTGTGTAGCCAGGAACATGAGAATATAGCATTTAGCCAAAATCTTAAAATAATACATACGAATTCTGAGAATGGGAATAGCAAAAGCGATAGCTGCAACAAAAAAAGTATAGCTTAAAAACATTAAATAAAGAACAAACAAATGTACGCTGTTTGCAAGAAACCCCCCTGAGAAAAGATACATCCTTTAAGGTCAGATGCTTCCAATACAATCAATCCAAAAGACATACGAAGGCTGGAGTAATGACACTTGAGAGATACACTATTAGCGAATGTAAACTTGAATAACACACAAAGATGGCGAAATACCAGCTGCTTCATTACAGGTCAGAAAGCATATAATTTCACTAGGAACTTGATATTTCTTACATTGAAAACAGGGATTCTCTAAAAAATTATTCCGATGGCTCTTCGAGGGGGCGAACCGAGTACATTTGAAACGAAAGGCCTAACGTCACATAGACCCCTTGTGTTTGTAATCACCAAAATGTTTCAGTTTGTCCATAATTTACCACTGTTCATGTAACCATCCATTTACCAAAATGTTTCAGTTTGTCCATAATTTACCACTACTGTCCATGTAACCATCCATTTACCAAAATGTTTCAGTTTGTCCATAATTTACCACTACTGTCCATGTAACCATCCATTTATCAAAATGTTTCAGTTTGTCCATAATTTACCACTACTGTCCATGTAACCATCCATTTATCAAAATGTTTCAGTTTGTCCATAATTTACCACTACTGTCCATGTAACCATCCATTTATCAAAATGTTTCAGTTTGTCCATAATTTACCACTACTGTCCATGTAACCATCCATTTACCAAAATGTTTCAGTTTGTCCATAATTTACCACTACTGTCCATGTAACCATCCATTTACCAAAATGTTTCAGTTTGTCCATAATTTACTACCACTGTCCATGTAACCATCCATTTATCAAAATGTTTCAGTTTGTCCATAATTTACCACTACTGTCCATGTAACCATCCATTTACCAAAATGTTTCAGTTTGTCCATAATTTACCACTGTCCATGTAACCATCCATTTACCAAAATGTTTCAGTTTGTCCATAATTTACTACCACTGTCCATGTAATCATCCATTTACCAAAATGTTTCAGTTTGTCCATAATTTACCACTGTCCATGTAACCATCCATTTACCAAAATGTTTCAGTTTGTCCATAATTTACCACTACTGTCCATGTAACCATCCATTTACCAAAATGTTTCAGTTTGTCCATAATTTACTACCACTGTCCATGTAACCATCCATTTACCAAAATGTTTCAGTTTGTCCATAATTTACTACCACTGTCCATGTAACCATCCATTTACCAAAATGTTTCAGTTTGTCCATAATTTACTACCACTGTCCATGTAACCATCCATTTACCAAAATGTTTCAGTTTGTCCATAATTTACCACTACTGTCCATGTAACCATCCATTTACCAAAATGTTCAGTTTGTCCATAATTTACCACTGTCCATGTAACCATCCATTTACCAAAATGTTTCAGTTTGTCCATAATTTACTACCACTGTCCATGTAACCATCCATTTATCAAAATGTTTCAGTTTGTCCATAATTTACCACTACTGTCCATGTAACCATCCATTTATCAAAATGTTTCAGTTTGTCCATAATTTACCACTACTGTCCATGTAACCATCCATTTATCAAAATGTTTCAGTTTGTCCATAATTTACTACCACTGTCCATGTAACCATCCATTTACCAAAATGTTTCAGTTTGTCCATAATTTACCACTGTCCATGTAACCATCCATTTACCAAAATGTTTCAGTTTGTCCATAATTTACTACCACTGTCCATGTAACCATCCATTTGCATTAGACTCAATTTCAAGCAAAGAAAGAATAGTATGTGGTGTCTTCAAAAAACAATCATAGAACTGAGGCTACGATCATATGAGCTTAATGGTGGGATATAAGTTTGAAAACTGGTAGGATATCAACAAACATCACCTGGCTAGCCAATCAATAGATCAACTAACCTTCTATCAAAGACCATAAAACACCACCACTACACCAGATTTAGCATTCCACTCATCTGAAGTTGAAAAGGAAATGTGTTGTTGGTAAATAGCTTGGAGGCCGTGACCATCGGCAAGTATTTTCAAATATTGAAAATCAATTCATCAAGGAATTTTAAAATGCAAACATGTCATCATAAACAGAAAAAGCAATGTTCAACACAATCTTTCTCCAACATTATGCTATCAGTGTTAAACCTGGACGCTGGCATCAAATGACAGAAGAAAACTAGTCACGACAGAGATGAAGTGTCTACGCAGAATGCTGGAGTAACAAGAAGAGATCTGTTGAGAAATGAAGACATAAGGAAGAAAGTGGGTACAACATCAGTACTAGACTTCATCAAGAAACAACAAATTAAATGGCTCGGCAACATAAGCAGATTACCAATAGACATTGCGACTCAAAGAGCAATGTTGCTTCGATACAAAGGAAACAAAATAAAAGGCCGGCCACGCAAAAGATGGACATAAGAGGTAACAAAGGCAACGAAAGACCCTATTTACGAAGCGAACACAAAATCTCTTCTTATCCTGGCGTTGTGATACAAAACAGGATTGAAGATAGGAAAAGAAGATAATCAATTCATCTAGGATACAGAACTTGATCTAGTGTTACTAAACAGACTCAGCCCTGGACAATGTACAATCATCACCGCGTATACTGGCAAAAGTTATAAGTACAGACGAGAGTTAAAAGATAATGATGAATTCGGTAGCATACAGTACGCTGTTTATGAACAATACATAGAACAGTTTAAGCACACATATTACGTGTTTGAAACAATACATGAACGCAAGACATAAGTAGCTGTTTATGAAACATACATAGAACAATAAAGCATCACACATTTTGCAATAATTTGAAACTGCAAAATTGTTAAAATATCAATTGTAGATAGAGTCAAGTCAGCTCCTGTAACACTATAAGCACTACCAGCACACTAAGGTCACATTTCATGTGGTCACACTCTTGATGATAGTAAACTTCGTAGTACACGGAAGTAAGATTGGAACAAGAACATTCAATTATAAAAACAATGATGTTCATTACTAGCTTAAACCTTTCATTCCGTTAAATCGAAATCATATTTCAAACAAAATGTGAAAATATGACAATTAAAAAAATATTGTCATTAGTAAATGCTAACGTCACGACCGTGTGTTCCAGTGCTCTCAAGGGGAGCATAGAAAAGTAGCAATGCCAACCCACAAGGCATGTCGTAAGAAGCAACTGAGGTAGGGGCCTAGGGAAGTTACACTAGTAAATAAAAAGCGTAGTAGAAATTGGATGTGCTGGCCTACTTATAGGCGCATAACTGGCACCGCGTACAATCGCTCTACGGCTCAGATCACATACAAATCACAAAGAGTGGTTAACAAGTGATCGATATAGAGCGATCAAAGAAGAAGATTTGATAATTTTGTTTACCCCCGGAAGCATACATATATTATAATATATACTAAATAAGCCTGTATACTGTCATTGCGTCATCTTAAACAATACCACGAGCGAATATATTAGCTCGGAAGGACGAACGGGTTAATGACTTAGAACACTTTAAGATTTTCACACTTATTGCATGACCCAACATGGCACCATCTGTTCTGTAAGTTAAAGGTAGCAACTTTGAATAACTGTTTCTACGACTCAGACAAAATGACTGTATCCACTCTGTAAGAAATTTCTGACAAATTTGTAAAGAAAGAAAACATATGACACTGTCACTGATACTATTGTCATCTTGTAGTGGATACCCTCTTACTGTGGAATACCAGGAAATGAAACAGCAGACCGATTGGAAAAGGAAGGTGCTGCAGGAGAGCAACCGGATGTGCCATTTACCTACCACCAAAAGAAAAGGATGATTAAATCAATGGCAAAGCCACACATACCAACACAAGACGATTACTATAATATGAGCAGATTGGAACAAGTTGTCATTCTGCGCCTTAGAACAGGACACCATCGACTCCACCACCCCACACCACCACCACCACCAGCACCAGAAACAGCACCAGCACCACACCACCACTACCACCACTACCACCACCACCACCACCACTACTACCACTACGACTATCACTACTACTACTACTACTACTACTACTACTAATACTAATATTAATAGACATTTCATTTCTCACAACTACTACTGTTGCTACTGATGCTACTGCTGCTGCTGCTACTGCTACTGCTACTACTACTGATACTACTACTACTACTATTATTATTAGACCTTTATTTTCTTACCGCTACTAAAACTTTCATTTCTCCCTACTTTAACTAACTGAGATCTTCCTGTGTAAAAAAGAGATCGGAGCACACATGGTTACTTACCGAAGTGCACTGATGATGGTACCATCAATCAATCAATCAATTTAATTTAGATACGCTAACGGACTCAAACTGATCTCGACCTTCTGTGATCCTATTTCTGTTGTTCAAGGATGTATTCAAAAGCAGAAGAAAAACTAATCTGTTTTTAAGTCGTCCAGGGACGAAACTTGCTGTTATTAAATAAAATAAACATATTAGTGTGTGTGTATAAAATGTCAGAACCAAATATGTTTCAAATAGTTTCTTGTTCTAGCTATTTTTCAAGAAATACAAACAAAAAGAACGTTCTTTCAACAAGGTTTTCCCGGCCGCACATGTTTATGGAGCAACAACAGAAAACACAAGCAAACATCAATCTACAATAAGAACTTTCAACAAAAGATCTTCTGCTTCAACGCCTACCATTTCTTTCACCCTCGGATCGTATACACTCATGTCCCCACAAAACATACCCAGAACTCATCAGTACAATAATTTTACTATGTCTATGTTTTCCTTGCCTTTCATCAACGACTCGCAGAAACACTTCATCTCCGGGCAACAAATGTTCACACCAGTTCTCGTCAGCTCAATTTTTTGCATATTTCGACAGTTTCATGTTGGCAATTTACACAAACCTTTGTCAAGGCTCGTTTGTAGATGTCAATATTTTCTGGAAGCTATGCGTGAAAAAGAGCGAAGTATGGCTTTGTAATTAGTTAATGGCAACGAAAACATGACACATTTCTTGCTCGACAGCCTTAACCCCTCTTACGCGCCTCGCTTGATGGCCACAGAATGTTCATAGTACGCGAGGGAGAAAGCCCGTACATGATTGATACCTCTGCTCTGGTTTACCCAAAGACAAAATTTCTTAAGAGCTTGTCTAGCGTACACAGGCAGTATAAACGAAGACTAAGAAACAAGTTAGTATAAAAAAGAAATCACTAAAAGTTCAAGTTGAGTTAAACTTGAAACAATATAAGACATTTTCAAAGAAGCTGAAAAATGAATCACAAGGTTTGCTTGTTGCGTTCAGAGAGCAAAAACATGTTTTAACAGAAAGTGATTAAAAAGTGTAATTAAAACATTATGAACTAATAAGGAAATTGAATTTTAAAAAAAATATATAAAATTAACTGTGTGAAAAGAAGAAACAAGAAACGAAACTGACCAAACAAATAAAATAGGGTTTAAATTCAGTGGCGGATCGTGCTCATTTTTGTTGGTGGGGCCAGATATTTTTCCCGGATAAATCATGGTTTTGGTTGCTACATTTTAATTTTAATTTAATTTAAAAAAAACACGTTATACATTATTTTTGGTGGGCCGGCCCAATGGCCCTTAATGACGAGCCGCCACTGTTTAAATTTGTTGAATATAAGTATCGAAATATAACTGGCACTTAGATAGAACATGTTTTGACCTTTTTGTTAAGGGCGTGCTCTTTCCAAACTGCAGACAGTAAATGATAACATTTCATTTCTTGACAAATTATGCATGCTTTCTAAACAAGTTAATCGTTACAAGTTAGTCATGCATACAATACCAAGGAAACTAATCTTAACATGTGAATCATGTGTTGTCGGAGGGAGCTACGGAGCATATGTGAAGATCTCTAGTGTAAACTTTCGTGCATTTTATAAATTTTTATATTATTTTCTTCGATTTTTTGGGGTTTTCTTCGACCGCAAAGATTTCAGATGTAGCCAGAACATTTGTGTAAGTGTTTAAGTTTAGTCGTCGGATCACCATCACTGCACGTCGAACAAATTAGTCCATAAGTGCTCCGATCTCTCC
Organism: Arion vulgaris; assembly: GCA_020796225.1. NCBI lineage: Eukaryota > Metazoa > Mollusca > Gastropoda > Stylommatophora > Arionidae > Arion > Arion vulgaris. The sequence goes on from CM036763.1 coordinate 8,246,554, forward strand.
CTCAGTATGTCCATCAGCGTGTGGCGACTAACGACACCGGTTCTTTGTTGGTTTACAATTCTTCTTTGTCTGCCAGCATAGCGTTCTTGTCGAGCTACACCACACCTAACTTTGAGTTCTTGCAGTCTGGTTAGTGTTGTAGATTCACCGCTATTACGTGAATCATGTACACGCCCTCTCTCCCTTAAGGAATTTATAATATCAGCCTGGTCCATTGCTCGCCCGCTTTGGACAGCAGCCATACCTGCAAGCCTATCCGCACGTTCATTCCCCTTACACCTGCATGCCCTGGCACAAAAACAAAACTGATCTTTGTCAGCTTAGACCTCCCCAGCGATTCTATCCAATGTCTCCTAGCCCATCCTGTTTCAATCTTCCTGAGCATACTCATTGAGTCACTGAGAAAACATGCATGGATAAAAGTCTGTGATTCTAGCCAAATCATCGCTTTGGTAACCGCCATGATTTCCATAGTGAGACTGCTTGTAGTTATTTGTCGTATTGTAGTTATGACGATTTGTGTAAGTGATTTTAGTATGTTGTTAAACCCTTGTTTTAGGAGACAACGTCGTAGGTTCGATTCCAGACCACCCCGTTCTGTTCACAAGTGCATTTTTTTCTACAGAACCTAGGATTGTTGCCGGAGATATGGAGTACGTGCTTTGTGCAATAATCTCGGCAGGTGACGGGCCAATTCTGCAGAGAGGGGCCGAGCCATACGGGGTAAAACCCGGTGCAATGTAGTCAATCCTTCTGCTTTAAACCCCCCCATAGGGGCATTTAGTATGAGACCTCTGATAGAGTTTTGCGGCAAGGCTTGTTTTCTTTGTCACCAGTATCCCTAGCCATTTAGGCCAACCTTACACCGACTTCTGATTTTGTGTTCAATTTTGATCCACAAGTAACTGATCAGGTAAACCTGTAGTCTAACCACGTGCAGTGTGCACGTCCGACATTTTGATGCACAAGTAACTGATCAGGTAAACCTGTAGTCTAACCACGTGCAGTGTGCACGTCCGACATTTTGTTCTGGCCTAAGTTGTAATCGAACCAAGAAATTAGTATGCGGGGGTGGTTTATATCCAGTGAAAAGATGATTTATAAATGGTTTTACTAGAGATAAAGAAATGGTTTATAAGTGGTTTTATAAGAAAGAAATGGTTTATAAGTGGTTTTACTAGAGAGAAAGAAATGGTTTATAAATGGTTTTACTAGAGAGAAAGAAATGGTTTATAAGTGGTTTTATTAGAGAAAAGAAATGGTTTATAAGTGGTTTTACTAGAGAGAAAGAAATGGTTTATAAGTGGTTTTACTAGAGAGAAAGAAATGGTTTATAAGTGGTTTTATTAAAGAGAAAGAAATGGTTTATAAGTGGTTTTACTAGAGAGAAAGAAATGGTTTATAAGTGGTTTTACTAGAGATAAAGAAATGGTTTATAAGTGGTTTTATTAGAGAAAGAAATGGTTTATAAGTGGTTTTATTAAAGAGAAAGAAATGGTTTATAAGTGGTTTTACTAGAGAGAAAGAAATGGTTTATAAGTGGTTTTACTAGAGATAAAGAAATGGTTTATAAGTGGTTTTATTAAAGAGAAAGAAATGGTTTATAAGTGGTTTTACTAGAGAGAAAGAAATGGTTTATAAGTGGTTTTACTAGAGATAAAGAAATGGTTTATAAGTGGTTTTACTAGAGATAAAGAAATGGTTTATAAGTGGTTTTACTAGAGAGAAAGAAATGGTTTATAAGTGGTTTTACTAGAGATAAAGAAATGGTTTATAAGTGGTTTTACTAGAGATAAAGAAATGGTTTATAAGTGGTTTTACTAGAGATAAAGAAATGGTTTATAAGTGGTTTTACTAGAGAGAAAGAAATGGTTTATAAGTGGTTTTACTAGAGAGAAAGAAATGGTTTATAAGTGGTTTTACTAGAGATAAAGAAATGGTTTATAAGTGGTTTTACTAGAGATAAAGAAATGGTTTATAAGTGGTTTTACTAGAGATAAAGAAATGGTTTATAAGTGGTTTTATTAAAGAGAAAGAAATGGTTTATAAGTGGTTTTACTAGAGAGAAAGAAATGGTTTATAAGTGGTTTTACTAGAGAGAAAGAAATGGTTTATAAGTGGTTTTACTAGAGATAAAGAAACGGTTTATATCAATAAATCAAGTACCATTTCTGCAGGCGTATGCGATCAAGTCTCACCACAACTCTCTCTTTCCTTGGTGCAGTTAATCAGTTCATTACTTCGATCTTTTGTTGAACCACGATGTCAGACTATCCAACATCTTCTCTCACTGTCTTCCACGATCTCTCCTTTTATGAATGTTACCTGTTGCCATCAAATATTCTAAGCCTCATCTTTGCATTATATGTCCAAAAAACCCAGGGCCGTGCGGTATATTTTCTCAGTATGATGAAAGTCTTCGAAATGCCGCCTCTTGCTTGTTTTTCTTTAAAATAACCTTCAATTGTGATTTTAATTTTGCTGCTTATGCCGCCCCCTTACTGTACCACCTGGTGTGGCCGCCTCTCTGTATCACAGCACGGCACGGTCCTGGAAGAACCGTGATTGTCTGATTCGTATTCTTTTGATAAGTCTTCTTTGTGTGCAGGCCTGTTTTAAAACCTCATCATTTGTTTTCTTAGCTGTCCATGGAATTTTCAGCGCTCTTCTGTAAAATAACATCTCTGTGGCTTCCAATGATCTTATTGATTGCTTGATCATTATCCATGACTCGCTGTCATACATAAGTATTGGTTCAATATAGCACTTGAAGTTATATATATATATATATATATATATATGTTATAGATGACATCATCGTACACCGTATTAGCTAACAATACAATATCTCCGTTATAGTCTCCTGTCTGTTCTTGTGACAACTTAACTAGTGAAAACTGAATTCTAATTTCTTGTGGGTATCGCCTAGGTTTGCAATGATGATGCACTTGAAGAGACGTTGAGAAATAAAGGTAATCGATGTGATCTTGGATGAAAATTTCTCACGTTTCTCCAAGCATCTGCTTGTCCGGCTACGGCACTCAACAGAAATAATATCGACACCAGATTTAATTAGATTATCCCTCTGATAGAGCCCTCGTTTGGAAAACGACAAATATCAAGTTGATGGTGAAGAGCACCCGAACTTGGACTCGCGATATGCAGAGGGAGTTGTTCGATTTGAAACAGATGGCAACAGTCTGTGAAGAAAAAAGAGATATTTGTCCATGTCTCTCTGTCTTAAGCAAACGTGGGAAACTTTTCTCTCTGTTATATTCATGTTCTTTTTGTTTAGATTTTCAAATAATTGAGGCATGAAATATACATATTTATTTTGCTTTGCATTAGGAAATGCTTATCAAAACTAATTACGTGAAATGAAAATATTCGAAAAAGTGAAAAGAATAATGTGTTGATATTAAAGTTCAGAAAACATGTACTCGTTTTGCTAAGATGTTGAGTCAATAATGTTCTCATTCTTTGATCTGTGCGATGTTTTTGTTTTAAAAAAAAACAACTTGGCTATGTGAAATAAGCTTGTTGTATCAAGCACATATGTTTTATATTAGCCATTGTTGAGCTGAATTTCTTTTTTCAGGATATGGATTTCGCTCTGGAAAGGTTGAACAATTTCTTGTTTAGTCTCAAATTCTCAGGGAATCTCAAAGTTTTGTCATTTCCGTTTACATGAAATAAAATATCACAATTTAATTTGGAAAATTCAACCCCAGTCATGAACGGTAAAAGAAAGAGGAATTAGCATGTAACTATAACATCTTCTAAATTACACATATGATCCGCGCCGGTGCTACGGAGTTCGAGCATTGTCGATGAGATCTTTATGTGCAAGAAAAATAAAGAAGTACATATGGCTACTCACCAAAGTGCAATGGTGATGGTCTTACCAAGAAATCAATCTATCTATCAAATTGGAAGCGGGGAATGAACATTGAGCAATTTCATTACATTTTGTTTCTAAACTTGTTTAACACAATTTTACTCAGACCACCAGCTACTATATTAGTGTATAAATGTACATCGTTGACACCACCAGCTACTACAGTTGTGTACAAATGTGCATAGTTGATACCACCAGCTACTATAGTAGTGTCAAGTGTGCATTGTTAACACCACCAGCTACTATAATAGTGTACAAGTGTGCATCGTTGATTCCACCAGCTACTATATTAGTTAGAAAATGTGCATCGTTGATACCACCAGCTACTATAGTAGTGTACAAATGTGCATCGGTGATACCACCAGCTACTATAGTAGTTAGCAAATGTGCATCGGTGACACCACCAGCTGCTATATTAGTGTCAAGTGTGCACCGTTGATACCATCAGCTACTATAGTAGTTAGCAAATGTGCATCGTTGATACCACCAGCAACTATATTAGTGTACAGTATAGTAGGTCGTGGGTTCAAAGTCGGTGTGGATAAGTCAGTCTGTCTTCCTGCAGTCTATATCTGGAGGTATACCTATCTATTTAAAACTTGCAATTGTACCAGGGTTTGTGTGGTGTAAAGTTAGTTACTCGTCTCTGTGTCAAAGGTACTCGTCGTTCCTCGTTGCCATCGAGATATTTTTCCAGCCAGAACAGGACAGTTGGTTAAATATATTATTTATCCATGACAACAACAACCATATACTTCATGCAAACGACCAAAGGTATTATACGACAAACAACCCGAACCGTTTTCTACATGACAAAACCCAACCGTATTCTAGCTGACAACAACAATATTACTTCTGACAAACAACCCAACCATATTACTACATGACAACAACCCACCATATTACTTGCATCAAAAAACCCCACCGTATTATTCGACAAACGAACCGTATTACTACATGACAAACCCAACCATATTACTTCATGACCAACTCACGTTACGACAAAAACAACCATATTACTACAGACAAACGACCAACCGTTTACTTCGATCAAATGGCCACCGATTTACAGCACTAGACTCAACCTTTTATCCAGGACAAACAACCTAAGATTACTAGAGACAAACAACCAACGTATTACTTCATGACAAACAACCCAACCATATTACTTCATGACAAACACCCAACCATTTTACTTCATGACAAACAACCCAACCGTATTACTTCATGAAAAATGGCCAACCGTTGTACAAGCACAAACGACTCAACCTATATCACGGACAAACAACCAACCGTTACTACTGACAAATGCCCAACCGATTCACGCACACACTCAACCTTATTATCACGGACAAACAACCAACCGTACTATGACACAACCGTATCTGCGACAAACTCACCTATTATCACGACAAACGACCGTATTACTACATGACAAACACCCAACCTATTACTACAGCACAAACGACTCAACCTTATTATCACAGGACAAACAACGCAACCGTATTATTACACGACAAAATACCTCCTTTCTTCGTTCCGGGACACAGGGGTGTCGTTGGCAATGAGAAAGCAGATAGTCTGGCTGACTCTGCCATCACATCAGGAAGCCAACCAATGGATAGGACTGATATTTTGAATGCCCTCATAGAGTGTGGTCGCAAAGAAGATTTTCATTTAAACCAATCCACGGCAACTACTAGATTCAGGAGCTAGGTTGAAGATTTCGTAACAGAAAAGAACAGACTAGCATGTATATGTGTAGGTTCATCAATCAAAATCGAACTGGTATCGTCAGTCGCTGGACGCTGTTGGAGATATTGCGAAGGAGATCGGAGCACCTATGGACATGTCCGAGTGCAATGAAGATATTCCAAACTGAAACTGAAAGACCTTTCTAATATGACAAAATATCTCCTTCTTTCTTATAAACATAACACCTCATTCTCATGACAAACCATCTCCATCCTTTCTCGACAAACCATATCTCATCTCCTTCTTTCCCCATGACAAACCATATCCCCATCTCCTTTCTTTTCTCCATGACAAACCATATCCATCTCCTTCTTTCTCCATGCAAACAATATCTTCCATCTCCTTTCTTTTTGGCAAAACAACGTTTCCCTTTGTCAACACATCTAGCTCCATGATAAAACACCTTCTTACTCCATTACAGGGCGGCTCGTCATTAGGAGCCAGTGGCCGGCCCTACCAAAAATCATGTAAAACTAATATATAATCTAACCCAAAACAATGATTTTTCCGAAACTTTTTGTACGGTCCCACCAACAAAAATGATCACGGGCCGCCACTGCTCTATTATAAAAATCTTAATCTTCAATAACAAAACACATTGTTTCTCCTATTAAAAAAAACCCTACCGATTTTCAAATAAAACTACAATTCTGTCTATTTGACAGTACGCCTTTGCTATACACTCGTAAATCTCTGTCTCACAAACAAATCATCTACTACCAAATAACACCAACCGTTTTTCCCAATCCTGACAGCCCACCGTTGGTGAGACGAAGTTTTCTGACAAGCAATATTCAACTAGACAGAATCAAACTGCAAGGTTGATAAACAGAGTCGCCGCATGACAACACATCCCCTCTACTAAATACACACCATTTTTTCTTTCAAGAGGCCTTAAAGGCAAAACAAACTAAACACGTAATGTTAACGACGACCACGGACGCCATTTTTCTCCCTCAGAAACTGGATCATCGACAGCACTAACGTCACATCCGGCTGAAAGAATGCTGGGGTTTCCGGATGCAACCATGTTTACAAACGTCTCCATTTGGCTCCTTCATTTTTTGCCCCCAGAGAAACAATTTTTCTAGAAGACGTAGCCTTGTGTAAGATATTGAGAAAATATTATTAAATCCGTTGATGTCGCGGTTCTTCAACCTTCAACGTCTCCGCAGGCTGTCCTCTCTTTCTGGACTCTGTAACCTGCGGCGTTAATTTCAGACTTCCAGATACGAGTGAAGCGGAAATGATACACTTTCAGTGTTGGCGGCATCGATATGGTTTCTGAGACTGGTCTTCAAGGAAAATCTGGAGAAATTGTCGCGCCTTTAGCGTTGTCTCCTTCGTGCCATGTCTTGAGAAATTGTGTTGATCTTGGCAAGCTTAAGAAAAATAGTCTTTATATTTTAGTTGGTATTAATTGTTTTTGTATCTCAAAGTATACATTCTTTCTTTATTCTGCTTACAATGTATCAGTTTATAGTGCGTGTATGTTTGCCAGAATATAAATTTGTGAAAATATAGACGTGGGGGCGTTCAGAAAGTAATATATCACATCGGTTATCTCACGAACTGTTTAATCAAAAGGCGTGAAATTTATACGCAATATACTTTGGCATATGTTTTAAACATCTGTGTTGCCCGCCTGCCCAGCGTATTCGTAGGCGTTGGACTACAGGGGACAAGTTTCCTGTGAGTGCGGGTTAAATTCTGCGGGCTGGCAAAAAAGACACAGGTTCACCAGATTGACTGTGTTCGTGGCACCGAACCGAAGGGTTACGATGTCCATGGCACCGAGTCGAAGAGCTGAAAGCTCAAGTGCTTCTAGATCGGTAAATAAAAACAACAACAAAACATCTGTGCTATTCAACATAATCTCCATTAACTTGAACGGCTTTATGTTAACGGCAATCAAGGGCATGTATTTATAGTTTGTAGCCAGTGGCGGCTCGTGATCGTTTTTGTTGGTGGGGCCAGACACAGATTTTCGGGAATATCATGGTTTTGGGTTAGGTTGTATTTTAATTTATTAAATAATAAATGCACGTTACGCATTATTTTTGGTAGGGCCTGGCCCCTCTGGCCCTTAATGACGAGCTGCCACTGCTTGTAGCAAATTTTGTCTTGATCATGTAGCCATTTTTTCTCTGCCTGAATCACTCCCTCATCATCTTCAAACCTTGCCCCACGGAGTGCACCAACCACATGAAAATCAGACGAGGTGGTATAGTCCAACCCAATTTGATGACTTCTTCCCGTGTTGTCAGACGTGTGTGAGGGCGAACGTTATCGTTAGGAAGAACAGGTCTGTTGGATTCTTGTGAGATCAAACTCTGCGGAAATACCAATTGAGAATCTTCAATGTGTTAATGTAACCTTGCGAATTGATTCTCTCTTCTCTTGGCATATCATCCACAAGAATCACATCTTCAATGTGTTAATGTAACCTTGCGAATTGATTCTCTCTCCTCTTGGCATATCATCCACAAGAATCACATCTTCAATGTGTTAATGTAACCTTGCGAATTGATTCTCTCTTCTCTTGGCATATCATCCACAAGAATCACATCTTCAATGTGTTAATGTAACCTTGCGAATTGATTCTCTCTTCTCTTGGCATATCATCCACAAGAATCACATCTTCAATGTGTTAATGTAACCTTGCGAATTGATTCTCTCTTCTCTTGGCATATCATCCACAAGAATCACATCTTCAATGTGTTAATGTAACCTTGCGAATTGATTCTCTCTCCTCTTGGCATATCATCCACAAGAATCACATCTTCAATGTGTTAATGTAACCTTGCGAATTGATTCTCTCTTCTCTTGGCATATCATCCACAAGAATCACATCTTCAATGTGTTAATGTAACCTTGCGAATTGATTCTCTCTCCTCTTGGCATATCATCCACAAGAATCACATCTTCAATGTGTTAATGTAACCTTGCGAATCGATTCTCTCTCCTCTTGGCATACTCCACAAGAATCACATCTTCAATGTGTTAATGTAACCTTGCGAATTGATTCTTCTCTCTTGGCATATCATCCACAAGAATCACATCTTCAATGTGTTAATGTAACCTTGCGAATTGATTCTATCTTCTCTTGGCATATCATCCACAAGAATCACATCTTCAATGTGTTAATGTAACCTTGCGAATTGATTCTCTCTTCTCTTGGCATATCATCCACAAGAATCACATCTTCAATGTGTTAATGTAACCTTGCGAATTGATTCTCTCTTCTCTTGGCATATCATCCACAAGAATCACATCTTCAATGTGTTAATGTAACCTTGCGAATTGATTCTCTCTCCTCTTGGCATATCATCCACAAGAATCACATCTTCAATGTGTTAATGTAACCTTGCGAATTGATTCTCTCTTCTCTTGGCATATCATCCACAAGAATCACATCTTCAATGTGTTAATGTAACCTTGCGAATTGATTCTCTCTTCTCTTGGCATATCATCCACAAGAATCACATCTTCAATGTGTTAATGTAACCTTGCGAATTGATTCTCTCTCCTCTTGGCATATCATCCACAAGAATCACATCTTCAATGTTCCATAAGACAGTGAGCATGACCTTTCCGACAGAAGGAGTTGTCATTAATTTTTTTCTGCGGGGCGATTTCTGATAATACCACTGCATTGATGCCTTTTTGTCAGGTTCATAATGATGTGCCAAAAAATCGTCATCTATAACGAGCTTAGCCAAAACAATGTCTCCATCAGCATTGAAACGCCACCAAAATTTCAAAAATATTTCATTTTCTTTGCATCATGTGGTCATTTCTGAAACTTTGAGAAACACATCTTCCACAAACTTTAGAATATCCTAGAGTGTTTAATAACTGCATTGCGCTACCATTGCTGACTGACAGCTGCAAGACCAATTGTTGAGTGGTAAAGAGTGGGACATGTTTATAATAAATGAAAGATATATTGAAGTTGGCAGTATGAGAACACACTACAATCTGCAGAGATTGAGTAGATATGGTTGTGCCAGTGATGCTGCTACTAACTAATTAGCAAGTCAAACAAGTTTTTCTGAAATTGTTGTTATTCATGCTTTTGGTGTCAGTCACGATTTTCCAAAATGAAAAGTTAAACCAATATACCAAATACTGCGGACACCTATTCGTCAAAGGTCATATGTTAATCTGCACCAAGTCACATGCTTTACTCCGGGCACTCCCACGCGAGCGCGCACACATACATATACATATATATATGTGTATGTGTGTGTGTCTGTGCGTGGGCGCGTTTGTATATGTGTGTGCATATTGAATTCCATTTTTAGTCTGTATGGAAGTAAAAAAAAGTTCTTCTTCTTCTTTGCGTTCATTCTTTACGACCAATTTTAATCACTCTTTGTGATATGTTTGATCTTTGCCAAGAACGTGTATACGTTGCACATTGGTTTGGTAGGCCTCTAAACGCATAGACTTCTACACGTTTAGGACACATGCATCCGATTTCAACCAAACCTCCTTATCGCCTCTTACGACATGTATGACAGGTAACAGTGGTTCTATTCTTTACACCCCAAATTTAGGCCCCGGTAACCACTCGGACGAAAAAAAAGTTAATTTTATAACTTATTCATCGTCTGCAGTATTGCAGTAACCACACACCAAATTTCCATTCTTAGCATATCGGGGAATACAGACAATAATTGGAACATATACACACATATAACCACCAATTTTCTTTATATATATATATAATCTACACACACACACATATATAAATATATATATATATATATATATAATCTACACACACACACATATATATATGTAGAGAGAGAGAGAGAGAGAGAGAGAGAAAGAGAGAGTGAGAGCGTGAAAGAGTGAAAGATAAATCGATCGATAGATTAGATAGATAGATAGATAGATAGATAGATAGGTATATCGATAGATAGATAAGTATACAAATAAATAGAGAATAGCTAGCTATGTATGAAACCACTGTTCAAGCTACTAAATTATGAATAAAACACTTGCTATATTTCCAAAGTTGCCCAGTGATAAAATTGTCTGATAGATATGATTAAAATATACAGTGTGTGTGCGCGCACGAGTACGTTAATGTCAGGGGCGGCTCGTCATTAAGGGCCAGTGGAGCCCGGCCCCACCAAAAACCGAAAGGGTGAATAACTTCCCGGAATAGACAAATAATAGTAAATACTAAAAAAAAGACATGATTTTTCCGAAATTTTGTGTCTGACCCCACCAAGAAAAATGATCACGAGCCGCCACTGGTTGATGTTTAAATTGAAACAGACAACGTGCAGATGTAAACGAAACAAAGAAAAGCAAAGCAAGAACTAGCTAGTAGTAGAATAGAAGGCATTGAACACAACTTAGAAACAGTAACTGTTAATACACAATCAATCAAATCAAATGTCATGCATGCCGGCGTAGGCGATCATGTCTCTCCACAACTCTCTGCTTGGTGCATGTAATCAGTTCTGACGTCGATCTTGTGTCGAACCATGTCAGGCCGACCAGCATCTTCTCCCTCTGTTTTCCGCGATCTCTCCTTCCCTGAACTTTACCTGTTGCTACCAAATGTTCTAAACCTTCTCCGCATTATATGCCCGAAGAACCTTGATTGTCGGATTCTTATTCTTTTGATAAGGTTTCTTTGTGAGCAGGCCTGATTTAAAACCTCCTCATTTGTTTTCTTCGCTGCCCATGGAATTTTCAGTATTCTTCTGTAAAACCACACCTCTGTGGCTTCCAATGATCGTATTGATTGTTTATTAATTACACACAAACAATACAACAAATACACACAAACAACAAAAAAGCATAAATGAAACTTATAGCTAGCGATGTTGCTGACACAGGGGAGGGATGATCTATCTATTTGACATTGATTTGACAACATGAGATAGTCCTAGATGATGCCGAGTTCAAATCCGCACCAAAAAGCAGAGCTATTAAACAATCAGAATAGTTTTAGAAAGAGTCATCGTCTTCTGTGAACGCTACATATCGACCACGTATTAAACCACTCTTTTTGGTTTGTATGTGATCTGAGCCTAAGAACGATTGTGCTTTGTGCCAGTTATGCGCATATGGGTGCCTAGGCCTAGAAAGAGTCAAGAGATGAAGGATTGTACCAGATTTCTCCATATTACTCAATCCATTACAGCAGAAATAGCAAACCACTACCGGCAGCGATCTTAGAGTTGTATGGGAAACTACACGCATGAACAGAACGGCGCCTGGATTCGAACCCAAACAGCTTAACACCATAGCTACTTAGTCAGTTGGCCACCTAGACATACAGCCACAGAAACCGTCATAGAAATCTCGTCTTAAGGCAGTTTTAGAAAGCAATGATAAACAACTGAATGTAAATTGTCTAGAAGTTTTAGAAAGCAATGATAAACAACTGAATGTAAATTGTCTAGAAGTTTTAGAAAGCAATGATAAACAACTGAATGTAAATTGTCTAGAAGTTTTAGAAAGCAGTGATAAACAACTGAATGTAAATTGTCTAGAAGTTTTAGAAAGCAGTGATAACCACTGAATGTAAATGGTCTAGAGGTTTTAGAAAGCAATGATAAACAACTGAATGTAAATTGTCTAGAAGTTTTAGAAAGCAATGATAAACAACTGAATGTAAATTGTCTAGAAGTTTTAGAAAGCAATGATAAACAACTGAATGTAAATTGTCTAGAAGTTTTAGAAAGCAATGATAAACAACTGAATGTAAATTGTCTAGAAGTTTTAGAAAGCAATGATAAACAACTGAATGTAAATTGTCTAGAAGTTTTAGAAAGCAATGATAAACAACTGAATGTAAATTGTCTAGAAGTTTTAGAAAGCAATGATAAACAACTGAATGTAAATTGTCTAGAAGTTTTAGAAAGCAATGATAAACAACTGAATGTAAATTGTCTAGAAGTTTTAGAAAGCAATGATAAACAACTGAATGTAAATTGTCTAGAAGTTTTAGAAAGCAATGATAAACAACTGAATGTAAATTGTCTAGAAGTTTTAGAAAGCAATGATAAACAACTGAATGTAAATTGTCTAGAAGTTTTAGAAAGCAATGATAAACAACTGAATGTAAATTGTCTAGAAGTTTTAGAAAGCAATGATAAACACTGAATGTAAATTGTCTAGAAGTTTTAGAAAGCAGTGATAACCACTGAATGTAAATGGTCTAGAGGTTTTAGAAAGCAATGATAAACAACTGAATGTAAATGGTCTAGAAGTCACGACTGTCAATTACAACAAATAATGAAGACGATGGCACTTTGAAATTTGTCTTCGTAGACCAACGAAACTAGTTTAGTTTAGTCGTCAAGTCATTATTACAGCAAATCGAACCAATAATATAATTTAGTCCCATTAATACCTTCGCTCTATGGAGCCGATATAATAGCTTGCGGGATGTGTTAAGATTCCGCTAAACCTGTCTAATTTAGTATACCTTGCGCCCGTATGGTGCCGGGACCCGTCGAGGAAGCCAGGAATAGTACCACTGCGACCTACAAGGCATGTTGTAAGAGGCGAATGATGTATGAACTAGGGATGCTACTCTAGTAAATAAAAAGCATCGCAGAAATCGGATGTGCTGGCCTACTTGTAGGCACATAACTGGCACAATGTACAATCGCTCTTAGGCTCAGATCCCATACAAATCACACAGAGTGGTTAATAAGTGATCGTTATGGAGTGTTTGAAGAAGAAGAAGAGAAAGAAAAGTATACAATGCAATATAGTTGTGCCAGGTGGTAAACAAAATGGGCGCAGTGAAAGGGTTAAACGTCACAGTGGTTTACAAATAATAATAAATAAGAACAAGGCGGAGAAGACCAAGACGACAGTGGCAAAAAGAACATTGACAAAATCTTGAACAGGACGAACGATAGAGAAGGTGCGAGAACTGGTAAAAGATTCAGTCTTTCAAGCATGCTATGATGAAAGCGACTGTCTGCATGTGACGCTGAATTAGAAATAATCTCAGAATAAATTAAAGTTAAAGGGAAGTAACAAGATTAATATATAGTCGTGTTTATAATGTCAAGAGTTGTTTCCCATATTTTTTGTCTTCCGTAATTTCAGTCCATTTAGAAAAATGGTTCTCAAACGTTTTCAGCTATCGCCCCTCTTGAAGATGAGACAAACTCCCACGCCTCCACCTCCCACCATTTTTCCTAATTTGCTCCCCCCCCCACCGAATTAACCGTAACAAACATCGAAAGTATGCTAATGAACACAGAAAAACATAAATTAAGAATTCATCATGAACAAAGGAAAACACATAAAAATTAAATATCTTAATGAACAAAGGAAAACACATCAAAAATTAAAGTATCTTAATGAAGAAAGAAAACACATCAAAAATTAAAGTATCTTAATGAAGAAAGAAAACACATCCATTATATACGTTAATATAACTATTACAGATAGGTCATATCAAATTTTATTGTTTTTTAACTGGTTTTCTAGTAGACTCATCGGTGGACCTTTACAAGTGTGAGTAAACTAGGAGTGTTTCATCATTTCGGAGAGGCCTATTCGAAGTGTATTCAAAACATTGATCTAAAACATTATCTTTAGTGCGATTGGGAACATTGAAATATTTGATCTGTTTGTGAGGCATCAAAGATAATTTACGAAAGACTGAACGTCTGGACTAGTAGATTTTAGTGTTGAAAGATAATGAGATACGTTCTTGTGACTAGAGAATTATGTGAATTTAATGTCAAGGAAAAGTTAGTTCTAAAAGAGGAGGGAGTTTCATGGAGTTTGGTTAGTACATCCTGGGGATATATTCTCTGAACTATAAACTTACATATAGTGAGGAGGTGATCGAACATCGTACGGAGGATGTCAGAAATCAGAAAAGTTATAATTCTCTCCACACAAGAGATGAAAGCGGAAAAAGTTGGGAGAATGTGTTCTAAACACCCCCATAAATAGAGCAGATTGGCAACCATGTAGTGTAGACATAGACTGATAAGATTTTTTGGTATAGCAAGTTTGTTAAGGGCTATAATATTTAAATCACCCCCTCCCTCCATAAATAGAAGAGATTGGCAACCGTGTAGTGTAGACATAAACTGATCAAGATTCTTGGTATAGCAAGTTTATTAAGAGCTATAATCTTTAAATCACCCCCTCCCTCTATAAATAGAACAGAATGGCAACCGTGTAGTGTAGACATAAACTGATCAAGATTCTTGGTATGGCAAGTTTATTAAATGTTATAATCTAAGCATATACAGTCATTTGATAATACAAAATGAGCTCCATTACATGTAATAATAATAATATTTCCTCACGTACCGCTATACGTTACATAGGGTATGCAAGCAATTTCTCCATACCGGTCTATTCTGGGTAACTCGTTCAATCTCCTCCATGGAACAGAGACCAATATTTCTTGCCTCTCTCAGCAAAGTTCGTTTCAGTGTCTCCTTAGGTTGTCCTCTCTTCTTGAACCCTTTGTATCCCACTTCAATGCCTGCTTTGATATTCGTTGATCATTTCTCCTCAAGATGTGTCCAATATATCTCCATCTTCTCTTTCTTATAACAGTTGTCACTAGTGTTTGACCAGACATTTATCTGATTTACATGACATATAGCAGTCATATATTCTGACTGTTAGATGTCAGGTAACTATAAGAAATGAAGACATCAAGAAGAAAATCGCTACAGCATCGATACTGAACTTCATCAAGAAACAATCAATGAATTGTTTCGGCCAAATAATCAGATCAGAACAACAGATTCGAAAAGCAATGCAGCTCCGATACAGTGGATACAAACCAAAAGGTCATCAACGCAAAAGGTGGACCTCAGAAATAACTGAGGCGACAAAAACTTTATTTATGAAAAGCACACAAAAGCCCGTTTTATGACAATCTTATGATAAGAGAATGACTCTCTTATCCTGACAATGTGTGTGTCTCTCTCTCTCAATCGTTCTTTTTCGGCCATTTTGATCATTCTTATTGAGATACATAAACAGCCTTTGCCAAGAACGTATTTTTACATCACATCTTCAGTAGCATTTGAAGCTCTGGTGCTTGTCCTTCGGCGATGTGTCCGATTTCAACCAACGTTTACTGGGTTCGCTCTCCGTCAGCCTTTGACTGTCCCCAGCCGACCTGTAAGGCAGCAGGTTCGGACACATGCATCTGATTTCAGCCAAACCTCCTTATTCGCCTCTTACGACATGCGTGGCAGGTAACAGTGATTCTATTCTTTACACCCCAAATTTTAGCCCCGGTAACGACTCGGGCGGGTTTGAAGATGATGAGGAAGTGATTCAGGCAGAGAAAAAATGGCTACATAATCAAGACAAAATCTGCTACAGGCTATGATGTGTCTAAAAACGATTAGAGAAAACTAGTCAGATGCTCAAAATAAGGGACAGAATTAAACATGCCAAAAAATAAGATGTTTTTATGTATTGTCTCCCTTTATAAGATCCTCGAAGAATATGGCGCCCATAGACAACTATTAGGAAATATCATGGCCTTATGTCAAGATGGCCAGAGTACAGTAAGAACAACAGAAGGAATGACCGACTGGTTCTCCATTACATCAGGTGTTAGACAAGGTTGTGTCCTCTCACCACTACTCTTTATTGCATATATGGATAAAATAACTCAAGAGTCAAATTCAGATAATGATGAAATAAATGAACTGCTGTTTTGCAGATGATCAGTGCCTGAGACATCAAAATGAACAAGAACTACAACATCATATTGACACAATGAACAAAAATTGTATAAATCATGACACGAAAATCAACGACACTAAAACAGAAATGATGAATATGGGAAGAAAACATAATAAACTAGACATCCATGTCAATGGCACTAAAATAAACCAAGGAAAGAATTCAAATACTTAGGAAGCATATTCACAGAAGACGGAAGACTAGATAGAGAGATAGAGGCTAGAGTGCAAAAAGCAAATTCTGTAACCTACCAGCTAGCCCCATTGTTAAGGCACTCAAATATTTCACAGGCAGCTAAGCAACAGATGATCAACAGCATTTTATACATACTTTGTGTTACCAGAGCCAAACATGGACAATGAGCAAAGCGCAGTCACAAAAATAACTACATGTTAAATGCGTTGCCTGCGAAAAGTTACCAACAACATCAGAAAAGACAGAGTCACCAACATCAGCATAAGAAAGAAATTTGGCACAGAACCTTGCTTGAATTACATTGAGAAACAAAAAAGAAATAGTTCAACACTTCAAGAATGCATTCAAACTCCACTGTACACATTGTCTTGTACAACAGAACATCAGTAAAGAAGGTGAGAGAAATATTACGAAAAAGATGGTTAGATGGCATTGTAGAAGCCTGTCAAAAAGCAAAAATAATTATCACCCAAGCCACTAAAGCAGCGAAAGACAAAAACAGAAAACCACAAAACTGGGCAACAGCCCGGTAACAGTACGGCGATAAAAGAAGAAGAAATATGAAAATATACGGCTAAACGAGGAAATTGAGAGCAACTTTATTTTCTCCCTTGTACGAGAACGTCTTGTGTGGAAAATAAACTCACGAATCCTGTGAGCCTGATTAAAAAGAAACGCACGTCATAGGGACAGTGCTAATCCGTCCCATATTTACAGCTATAAGATTTCGTATTTTATAAACATAGATTTATACATTTATAAACATGCAGCTGTCTATTCTCTATCTATTCTCTATCTATTCTCTATCTATTCTCTGTCTATTCTCTGTCTATTCTCTAATCATGTTTTGCCTTTCAGCGTCAGGACGAAAATAGAGACACCCGGAGCGAGCCTCTCTTTGTGCATTTTCTTTCTTTCTTTTCTCCAGTGCTGATTTGTCTCACAGTTTGAGGGTAAGAAGAGATTTCTAGAACGGGCTTTTATGTGCGCTTCATAAACAGTTCTGTACGTTTCTTAATTTGATTGATTGATTAATTGGACCATCATCATTGCACTTCGAAGAGTTACCATATGTGCTCCGATCTCTTTCTTATATATAAAGATCTCAGCGGCAGTGCACGAACTCCGTAGCACCGTCGAGTGTCCCGATGTAATTTAGAAGATGATGAAAATATTTTATAGGAATTTTATATTCAAACTTTTTTTTCTAATGAATTTTGCACGGGCAGCGGCTGTCCATGAGAATGAAACTGAAGAGATTCACGTTAACACACTTGTAGCAGGTGTGATACAATGTGGACACTGAAGGTCACTAGCACATAGTAGTGCATACAATGTGGGACATCTGAAGAGATTCACGTTAACCACACTTAGTAGCAGGGTGCGATACAATGTGGGACATCTGAAGAGATTCACGTTAACCACACTTAGTAGCAAGGTGCGATACAATGTGGGACATCTGAAGAGATTCACGTTAACCACATAGTAGCAGGGTGCGATACAATGTGGGACACTGAAGAGATTCACTTGAACACATAGTAGCAGGGTGCGATACAATGTGGGACATCTGAAGAGATTCACGTTAAGCACACATAGTAGCAGGGTGCGATACAATGTGGGACATCTGAAGAGATTCACGTTAACCACACTTAGTAGCAGGGTGTGATACAATGTGGGACATCTGAAGGAGCAGAAGTGAAAATATATATTTTGTGTCACCATTTCCAACAAATTCGAGGCCTTAGAAGAAGTTAATGAAGGAAGTATTGAAGATTAATGACACAAGGTAAAAGAAGCCAGGACTAGCACATGTGAGACTAGCCTTGGAAAAAAGATATACCACCACAAAGAATGGCTATTAGAGTCAACATTAGATAAGATAACGGAGAGAAGAGGCACAAAGGTTGACCTCTGTAATAGAAGAACAAGATCAGAAATGGCCACAGCACAAGAGAAATACACAAAAGCTAACAAAGAGGTAAAAAGAAGTATAAAAACGAACAAAAGAAGGTTCATAGACACCTGGCAAGAGAAGCAGAAGAGGCAGCAGCTAAGGGTAACCTGAAGCCTGAAAAGCAAAAATCATGTCAACTGACAAAGAAAAAGGCTCACCTAACATCCAAGTAAACAATGAATAACTCCAATGTGTAGAGAGCTACTAATATCTGGGCTCAATAATTAACAATAACGGTGATCTCCAAAGAGATCTCAAGAAGATTGGCAATAGCAATCAAGAAGTTAAACACAATGAAGAACATGTGGCAAAGCACCAGCAAAATACTAAAATTAAAAATATTGAGAGCATGCATTTTTCCAGTGGCTACTTATGGTTCCGAATCATGGACTATTACACAGAAATTACGAACGAAAAATCCAGTCCTTCGAAACTAAATGCTACAGAAAGATCCTACGAATACCATGGACAGAAAAAAGAAAGAACACTGATGTCCTGAAAGAACTAAATGTTAAAGAGAATTGGCTGATAAACAACATACTATACAGAAAAATTACATACTTTGGTCACATCAAGCGTCACGATGGCCTGGAAAGAACAATACTAGAGGGCAGGGTCCCAGGACGCAGAGGCAGACCAAGAAGAAGATGGCTACAAGATATTAAAGAAACCATGAACATGACCATCGACGAAGTGGGTGAACTGGCAAGAGACAGAGTGAATTTCAGATGTGCTGCAAAGAGAGCAACGTCCTATAAAGGATACACACCTTGATGATGATGACTCAAGAACAGATACAGAGATGGGCAGAATACTTCAAAGACCTACTAAACAGGCCAGTCTCCCAAAGCCAGCCAGACATAGATCCAACCGCAAAAGATCTAGCAATCGACTGTAACAAGCTAAGCAAAGTGGAAATAAATAAAGACATTCTTCAACTACGAAATGGTAAAGCTACAGGCCCAGATGGTATTCCTGCAGAGGCCATAAAGGCAAATGCTGACATCTCAACAGACATGCTACATGGGTTGCTAGGAAAAAATTGGGAGAGGGAAGAAATACCAAAAGATTGGAGAGAAGGCTATATAGTTAAACTATCAAAAAAATGGTGATCTGCAAGAATGCTCAACTATATAAGAATAATGCTCCTGTCTGTACCAGGTAAAATATTAAGCCGAATCATCCTAGAGAGACTCAAGAATGCTCAGCTATATAGGAATAATGCTTCTGTCTGTACTAGGTAAAATACTAGCGAATCATCCTAGAGAGACTCAAGAATGCTCAACTATATAGTAATAATGTTCCTGTCTGTACCAGGTAAAATATTAGCCGAATCATCCTAGAGGACTAAGATAGACAGATGCACACTACAGGAAACACTCAGGAAACTGCTACGGTATTATAGCGTCCCCAGAAGCTAACCAACCTAATAAAGAAAATGTATGAGAATACAATGGGTAGAGTACTGTATGAAGGAAACTGACACGGGCCTTTGAAATAAAGACAGGTGTGCGACAGGGCTGCCTTTTATCACCCTTCCTTTTCCTGCTGGCTATTGAATGGATAATGAGATCAATAACTGCCAGGGGGAGAAATGGAATACAGTGGACCATGTTGAGTCAATTGGAGGATTTAGATTTTGCAGACGATCTAGCACTTCTCTCTCACAGCCATCAACAGATGCAAGAGAAAACAACTAAACTGGAAACAATCTCACAACAACTGGATCTGACTATTCATACAGAAAAAACAAAGATCATGAGATTGAATGCTAATTCCAGAGACCCGATCATATTGAGAGAATCACCATTAAGGAGGTGGACACATTTACGTATCTGGGAAGTGTCGTCAACATTCAAGATGACACAGATGAAGATGTTAGGGTTAGAATACAAAATGCAAAATCAACCTTTGCCATTCTGAAGTACATATGTAGTTCAAGAATCATCAGGAATAAAACAAAGATAATTATAATTAACCCAAATGTCAAGACTGTCCTTCAATATGGAGAGGAACCATATTTAAAACAACTAAGGGAAACACCAAAAAGTTGCATTCATCATTAGATGCCTGTGCAGGATACTCCATCTGCGATGGTATGACAGGACTACAAACAGGGAGCTTTGGGATAGAACAGGACAAAGACAGGTGGAACAAGAGATATGGAGCAGACGATGGCGATGGATAGGACACACACGTGAGGAAATTCCCTAACAACATCACAAGACAGACTCTCCGATGGAACCCCAGAGGTAGGGAAGACCCAGGAACACCTGGAGACGGGAGTTAGAGACGGAATGCAAGAAATTGGGGGGAGAGTGGAGATATCTGGAAAGGATTACCTTGGATAGACGTGCTTGGAAGGCCTTAGTTGCGAACCTATGCTTCCCTGGGCGCAGGGTGAAGAAGAAGCGACTTTCCATGATGCTCTTCTCGATTTTGAACTACCAAGGGTTCTTTTAGTGCTCAAATTGAACACATGACTTACGTTTTATCGTCCGTCTCAGATAGGACTAGGAATTCGATCTCACCTACACTGAGATAAGGGATCTCTGGAAAAATATCTCGATTGCAAAACGAGGGAGCGAACCTAGTACCTTTGGCACGAGAGGCGAGCCCCCTAACCTCTACGCTACAGAGACAACCTTATATATTTACAAACATATGTCTATACGTTTCTCCTTTACAAACATATGTCTATACTTCATTTACAACATATGTCTATACGTTTTCTCATTTACAAACATATGTCTATACGTTTCCTCATTTACAAACATATGTCTATACGTTTCCTCATTTACAAACATATGTCTATACGTTTCCTCCTTTACAAACATATGTCTATACGTTTCCTCATTTACAAACATATGTCTATACGTTTCTCATTTACAAACATATGTCTACTTTCTATTTACAAACATATGTCTATACGTTTCCTCATTTACAAACATATGTCTATACGTTTCCTCATTTACAAACATATGTCTATACGTTTCCTCATTTACAAACATATGTCTATACGTTTCCTCATTTACAAACATATGTCTATACGTTTCCTCATTTACAAACATATGTCTATACGTTTCCTCATTTACAAACATATGTCTATACGTTTCAATTTACAAACATATGTCTATACGTTTCTCTTTACAAACATATGTCTATACGTTTCCTCATTTACAAACATATGTCTATACGTTTTCTCATTTACAAACATATGTCTATACGTTTCCTCATTTACAAACATATGTCTATACGTTTCCTCATTTACAAACATATGTCTATACTAGTTCTTTTCCCTCATTTACAAACATATGTCTATACGTTTCCTCATTTACAAACATATGTCTATACGTTTCCTCATTTACAAACATATGTCTATACGTTTCCTCATTTACAAACATCGGGCTTCACATTTTCAAAATTAGAAATAAATGGCTAATCGTTCGTAATTAACACACATATATTTTACTTTTCTCAGTTTACTGACATAAGGTTAACGATTCCAGGGTTTTCTAACGCATCAAAATTAGTGCTGGAAGATAGTTTTTTCCTCTGTGAATATGTTTGATATATGCCAAGTCCATGGTCCTTCACTGCCCAGGAAGGAAGGGAGTATCGTGAAGCAAGAAAATGATGGTATCACCGTGTCTACAAGTGATCTGACTATGGAGATTATGACAGTAAGTGCCCGCGTGCCCAGCGTTTTCGTAGCGCGTTGGACTACGGGTGACTAGTCCTCTGTAAGTGCGGGTTCAACTTCGCGGACTGGCAGAAAAGCTACAGGTTCCCCATATTTACGGTGTTCGTGGCACCGAGCCGAAGGTTACGATGTCCATGACACCGAGCCGAAAAGCTTTCAGCTCAAGTGCTTCTGGATCGGGAAAACAAAATGATAGTAAGTAAGACAATCACCTAACTGGAATCACATACTTTCATCCACGTATGTTTTTTCAGTGACTCAGGCAGATCTAAACGGACTGGACTAGATGGCTTTGGTTGAACTCTCTGAGAAGATCAATGCTGACCAAAATGAGTCAAGACATTCATGTGTAACGAGGAGCAAACGAGCCAACAGGCTTGTGGTCATTACTACTGTACAGAGTTAATTGCGAATCAACCCCAGCTTTTAACGCTGTTTGTGATTTTTCTAAAATGGCGAGACAGGCAAGAGGCTCAGTGACCGATTCGCCCAACACTTGCGCGACATGCGCCAATGCTCTGTGACCCTGTAGCCACCCATTTCAATGATACTGGCCATTTAGAAGTTCACAATGTCCAGGTCACAGCCATCCGATCATGTTCCTCGGATGATCGCAGTCGATTTGCTGTGGAGAATCGGTCGATTTCTTTGTATGGTACCTTGCGACCACGTGGGCTCAACGTATTACATTCCTATGCCTCTTAGTACTTTCTCTTCTCATGCCTTGTAATCTATATGGGTATATGTTGCATCTATTCAAGTTATATATTTACTAGATTTTCATTGTTTCTCTTCCGTTCTATTTCTAGTTTTTATGTGTGTTTTTTGTGTTACATTTATTTCGTTATTCGTTTTTATTCCCAGATTTTCATTAGAAACGTTTGTATTTGGTCGTCCATTTGTTTTTTAAATTTGTCACTCCTGTTGTTCGTTTGCTTGATAAAGGCCTTGTTGGTCGAAATGTTGCTGTATTTTGTCATTGTTTTTGTAATTTATAAAACTACAGTACTTTGTGATTACGTGTTTTGCCATTAAAATAGTTTTACTGCAGTCTCATCTATTTTGTGAGTTTTCTAAGACATTATTACATTCATTAGTTTGCCATTGCTTTCCTAACGGGTGGTGCCATCGTCCTTTTGTAAAAACTATCCACAGGAAAACTAAAGTCTGGTTAATAGACCAGTGTTCCGACAGAGTAATATCCAAGAACTGAGAATACAGTCTGTGTTAATACCAGACACTGTGAATATCCCCTAAGACACTGTACAGAACGAACAAATAATGGTCCAGGCTGATATTCTGAATGCTTTAAGGGAGAAAGTACATGCACAAGATTAAACTTGAAAATTAAATAATATCTTATCAAATGGGATGTAGTCAGGCAAGAGCTCTATAACGAAAACTAAAGACAAATAATACATCTATACAGAACGGACGTCATTAGTAGTCACATCCTGAGAGACATTAATAACAGATCGAAGAAGATATGGACTAACTGATTTGATGTGCTGTGATGTGATGTGCTGTGATGTGCTGTGATGTTAATGATCTGAAAACTAAACTGAAATGAAAGTATCGTAAAATGTACTAATTTGATCATCCACATTTTCAGTGAGTTGGTAAGTCACTGTAGTCTAGTAATAATTTGATATCACTGTAGTCTGGAAGTTGGTAAATATAAGAATATAGAACGTTTTATAAATAAATGAGGATTAGAAAACAGAGTAGCTAATACTCATAGAGGACTAGAAAAATTCACAGAAGGAGCTAGAATTCACAGAGTAACTAGAATTCACAGTTGAACTAGAATCCACCAGAGTAGCTAGAATTCACAGACAGAGAAACTAATATTCACAGACAATTCTTTAAATCGTTGAACTCTTTCAATGTTAATTTGTGTTTGCTGAATAGAAATTATAATGACTGTGTCAGGCTAGCTTGTATTATCAGACAGTGTTTGTAGAGATAGAGAGACACACATAGACACAAGAAGAGACAGAGAGACAGAGACCGAGACAGAGAGAGACACGCAGAGACACAAGGAGAGACATAGACCGAGACAGAGAGAGATACACATAGACACAAGGAGAGACAGAGAGACATAGACCGAGACAGAGAGAGACACACACAGAAACACATGGAGAGACAGAGAGACAGAGACCGAGACAGAGAGAGACACAGACAGAAGCACAGGGAGAGACAGAGAGACATAGACCGAGACAGAGAGATATACAGAGACACATGGATAGACAGAAGAAAATCAGAGACAGAGAGAGACAGAGACACAGAGACAGAGAGACAGAGACCGAGACAGAGAGAGACATGCAGAGAGAGAGAGAAGACACAGAGAGCGAAAGAGAGACAGAGACCGAGACAGAGCGAGACACAGACAGATACAGAGAGATACAAGAGTGGCAGAGATGACAGAGAGTGCAGAGAGTGGGGACAGAGAGACCAGACAGGACACAAAGAGAGAGGCAGAGAGAGACATATAGATACAAAGGGAGAGACAGAAACACAGAGAGAGACAGAACGAGACAGAGAGAAACAAATAGGGACACAGAGAGAGACACAGGGAGACACACAGAAAGAGAGACGGAGACATACAGGGACACAGATATATACACAGAGAGAGAGAGAGAGACAGAGATGGATAAATACACACAGAGAGAGACAGAGAAAGATAGATACACAGAGAGAGAGAGAGACAGAAAGAGACAGACACAGACAGATAAACAGAGAGAGATGCAGAAAGAGAGAGAGAGACAGAGACAGAAAGAGGTAGACACAGACAGGTAAACAGAGAGAGATGCAGAAAGAGAGAGAGACAGAGACAGACAGAGAGACACAGATAGATATTCTAGATAATAACACTCAACAACAAAACGTACCGTATAAATAATACTTTCTCTTGTCTCCCACTTTTGTCTCCAGCATCTGTTTCTTTATTCATCCTTTGTTTTTCTATCTCTCATTCTCCTCCTCTATGTCTACCTCTATCTCAACCTCCTTTAAACAGCAGTTACTCTTTTTCCCTTCTATTTTCCATTATATCACCCTCCCTACCTCCCTCCAAGCCACTCTCTTGTGTTATCTTTCTACCTCTATCACTTCATGAACTCTCAAACTCCAATTGTCACTCCCTGTCTATCTCCGATCTCTCTCACTCCTTGTCTCCTTTGCTTACCTCTATTTGTCACATTCACTGTCTTCAACTGTCTCTCAACTGTCTCTCAACTGTCTCTCAACTGTCTCTCAACTGTCTCTCAACTGTCTCTCAACTGTCTCTCAACTGTCTCTCAACTGTCTCTCAACTGTCTCTCAACTGTCTCTCAACTGTCTCTCAACTGTCCTCTCTCGATCCTTCTCTTACCTCCCAATCCATTATATTCCTCTTTTCCTCCCACTCTATTTCCCACTCTATTTCCCCTCTATTCCACTTATTCCCTCTATTTCCCACTCTATTTCCCACTCTATTTCCGTATTAGTATCGCTCCTTTCATGCCTACCTCTCATGTTTCTTATCTTTCTCTTTCCCATTTTATTCTTCTCTATGGATTACCATCTTTTCTTGCTTTTCTCTCTCTTACTATATCACACTGCTTTTCCTTCTCTCCCTCTCTTACTTCATGATCCTCTCCCGTTCTTTCATTTCTCCATGTTCTCTCTTCTTCCCCCCATCTTTCTCTCTCTCTCTCTGTGTCTCTCTCTGTCTCTTTATCTGCCTCTTTCACTTCATGCCCTTTTCTCGATCTCTCTTATTCCCCTCGTCCTCTCATCTTTCTCCCTTTATCTCGCTCTCTCTCTCTTTCTCTGTGACTCTCTTTGTCTCTCTCTCTCTCTCTGTCTTCTCTACGTCCCTCACTTCGTGTCCTTTTCTCGATCTTCCTTTCCTCCTTGTCGTCTCTGCCTCTTCCCCCTCCCTCTCTCTCTCTTCGTGAACGTTTCAACAAGTATATACCTGACGCTGGGACCAGCAATAACAAAACAATATCACTCTAAGATGACTGTAGTTCTCTACAGAATATTGAACCTCAACTTAGAGAAAAACATAACAAATAAATGTACCTCTCCCAATAGCTGGGATTGAAATGACGCTCACCATGACACCGCCACACCGCGACTACGCCGCAGAAGGCTAGTAGTATCAGCTTAGATTCTCTCAGTCAGATCAGAAACCCTTTTAGATTCCACGATCCTTGGGCTAGTTTTCCTTTTTCTTTCTACTCTTCAGCAGCCTCCCCCGCACAGATCTATAGACCTAGTTTTTGCACAGACAAACCACCAGGAAGTGGCGGGTCAGACTTAACATCAAGAGGTCGAGTGAGTGCATCAATACGATTCACGCATACATTACTGTACTACCCTTGTCCTAATATTTACCAGAACTTATTAATTCTACATTTATGTCAACAGACCTGCTCCAATTTTAACGTTGGTCACCGAACTGATTTATTTAAAATCAACGAAAGTCCGCCGCCATTTTAACTTGAAAAGTAAGCCGTCAGGATGATACATCTATAAAATAAAGTAATATTAGACACGTTAAATGATATTCTTAACGGGCTTCAAATCAGTTTTGACTTAACATCTAAACTATGACACATCCACTAAGTCCAGGTCTGAGTCTTGTAGTTATCATAAGACAACCAGTGTTATCTAACTCTGATAACCTAGATTCCCGGTTCATCTCTACGCCTGTCTACTTTCTTCTTCTCATTTATTTCTCGTTATTGCTATCGTTATCGATCTTTTGCCTGGCGTGTCGACTCGTTGAGCGGCGAATCAGTCTTTCTCGCAACGAGAAGCACTCACTCCATTTCTCTTTTCCTCCAGTTTGTATGTGTATTTTGGCCACTGTTGTACGTGGTGAGGGAGAAGGGAGGGAGAGCGGTAATAGCAGTGGTGATAGTGGCCGCCATCAAGGACATCAGCGGCCAGAGTAAAGGAGAAAGGGCTCAGGCTGAGTCTCACAAACACACGGGCCACACAAACACGTTCGCACGCACGCACGCACGCTCACACATAAACACGAACCTGTCAGTAAGCTCGTTCTTTGCTGTACTGGTCTCTGCACGTCCTTCCAACGAGCAAGACACAAGTTGAACACATTTCATTAAATCAAAGCTTAACACTGTAATATGATGCCAGTCCATATGATAGAACCAACCATCATATATTTCTCATAGCTTTGCTTGCACGCGGATTATCAATATTTTCCAACACTCGATGTGGACGGGAATGTATATAACATTTATTAGCCAGTATAGTAGTGTGTTGCTGTGTGTATTTTGTAAACAACTCACGGAATCCTGTGTTTCTACAATTATAAAAAAATAGATCATATAATTTCTAACCCGAGTATTAATTTAAGATACATTTTATTGTGAATTATAATGTTTCGTGGTTTCTGGTAATATTTAAAATAAATTTAGAACAATTTTATTTATGGAGTTATATTCTGGGGTCAAGTGATTGTGTGATATCTTCCTGGATCTTTTGTTTCTAACTGGACTGTGATCACTGTTGACAAGGTCTGAAGAAGACATAACGACAGGACACATAATCTTCTGTGACTGGTATGTATTCATTAACATTTCTCCTGTTCTCATGTGTAGTGTTTAAACGCAATATTTACATATATATATATATATATTCCTGTATTCGATTGAGCCCATGTGGTTCAGGGCCACAAGGGAAGAAATAATAGGACCATCTGCGATCTACAAGGCATGTTGTAAGAGGCGACTGATGTAGGGGTCTAGGGATGCTACCCTAGTAAATACAAATCGTCGCAGAAATCAGATGTGCTGGTCTACTTGTAGGCGCATAACTGGTACAATTGCTCTTAGGCTCAGATCACATACAAATCACACAGAGTGGTTAACAAGTGGTTGATATGGAGCGCTCGAAGAAGAAGAAGTTATATATTGGATATTCATTTTTGCAATAAATACACATACGTTGATATATTCATATAAACACACACACACAGACACATATGCAGTCAAACGCATACACACATACATACACAAATACGCACACTTGCATACATTAATAAGTATGCGCACGCAAACTCATACATAACTCACTACATCAGGGCCGTGCGGTATATTTTCCCAGCATGATGCATGACTTCGAAATGCCGCCCCTTAAATGTTTTTTTTCTTTAAAAAAACTTCAATTGTAATTTTGATTTTGTTTCTTATGCCGCACCCCATTACGGTGCCGCCTGATGCGGTCGCCTCCCTGCATCATATCACGGCACGGCCCTGCACTACATCTCTTACTGCTAACAGGCTAATGAAACATAATACATAACCCACCAATATTATATCTCTAACCTGGACTAGTCCAAATCTGCACTACATCATTGCCAAACTGATATATTTCATTTGGGAAGCTGCATACACATGTTGCACCTTTCTCAAACTCTAAAAATAGAAAAGGACTTTACAATTAAACTGTATTGTAATTTCTTGAGCTAAGCAACTTTAAAACTGTTTAGAAACATATAATGACTAATAAATCTTTACAATTAAAAACTGAGTTTAATAAGAACAGTTGCTGATAATCAGACAAATCTTCAACAAACATGGAAAACGACAAAAGAAACCATCAGAAAACTGCAGACCTTCGTAAACGGATGTTCACATAGAATAGAGGGACTGAGATGGTATGATAAGATTACAAACGAGGAACTCAAGAGAAAGATCTAAGCAGGTACCAGTGGAGGAAGAGTTCAGGAAGAGACGCTGGCGATGGATAGGACATACATTGAGAAGACCGACCGGAAGCATTGTAAGACAGGCACTGTTTTGGAACCCTGCGGGGAAAGGGGAGAGGGAAAGGCCTAGACAGACCTGGAGAAGAGAGCTGGAGGGTTATATTAAAAGGATAGGTAAAACAGGGAAAGAGTTGGAAGGTATGGCAGAGAGAGAAAGAGCTGGAAGAAGTTTGTTGAAGACCTGTGCTCCTCTGGGAGTTGAAAGTTGAAGAAGAAGAAGAAGAAGTAGAAGCGTTGCAATTGTTTCCAAAATTAAAATAAATATTTTATGATTATAATTTTCAAACAAGGTAAAACAATATTTATAATTATAAAGTTATTAACCATCTATCGTAATTAAAGAAACCATGAATATGACCATCGACGAAAGTGGGTGAACTGGCTAGAGACAGAGTGAATTTCAGATGCGCTGCAAAGAGAGCAACGTCCTATAAAGGATACTCATCTTGATGATGATGATCGTAAACTAAGTAAAATTAGTTCAAATTCAGGTCATGGATTACGTCTCGACCATGTAAACTTTACATCATATTTTTTCAAGATTATATATTTATGAAACAATACTTATGTATGGCAGCGAATCATGGACAATGAACAAACAACCAATAAGATCATTGGAAACCACAGAGATGTGGTTTTACAGAAGAATGCTGAAAATTCCATGGACAGCGAAGAAAACTATTGATATTTTAAATCAGGACTGCACACAAAGAAACCTTATCAAAAGAAGAATAATCAGACAAACCAGATTCTTCGGGCATATAATGCGAAGAGAAGGTTTAGAACATTTGGTGACAACAGGTAAAATTCAGGGAAGGAGAGATCTTGAAAGACGGAAGGAGAATATGTTGGATGGTCTGACATCTTAGTTTGACAAAAGATCGGCGTCAGAACTGATTACTTGCAGGAGGGAGAGAGAGTTGTGGAGAGACATGATCACCTACGCCGGCAGGCAACGCATTTAATCTGTTGATATTTATATATAAATATATCATCTCGTACCGTGGTTATACGTTAGAAAGGGCTTGCTAGTAATTTCTCCCTACTGCATTGTCCTTGTCAACTCGCATCAATCTCTTCCATGGAATTGAGGTTGCTATTTGTTGCCTCTCTCAGCAAAGTTCATCTTAGGGTTTCCCTACTGCGTTCTCTGTTTCTTGATCCCCTTGCCTCCCACTTCAAAACCTGCTTTTGGTATTCTTTGATCATTTCTTCTCAAGATATGCCCAACATATCTCCATCTTCTCTTTCTCAAAACAGTTGTTGCTATTAGTTGATCAAACATTTCTTTGATTTCATTACTTCTCATGAATTCATCACATTTTACGTCCATTCGAGATTGCTTTAAAAGACTATGACTTAGAAATGACTAGATTACATAACAGTGTGTATGCATTATTATACCCAATATGCACAAAGATGTTGCCAAATCGACCATTTTCATATAAGTATAATTTTGACTCGCACAAATCTATAAATCGAATGGATAGTAAACACTCCGGTTAAGTTTCGTCATACAGAAAGACGTACCATTCATGTCCCAACGTTATTTATTGTAAGATTCAGTTTTTGTAATCAATAAATGTTAATAAAAAAAGTAATGGTTCGATCGTGCAAAGCAAAAGGTAAATGATTTCAATAAAAACTGATTTGAACCAGTTCAACAAAAATATGTGCTATTTCCTCGTCAAATAATTCTTCTTTTTCTTCATCTGTCAACTTCCCCAACGAAGCACATGTCTTCAACAAACTTCTTCCAGCTCTTCCTCTCTCTTGCCATCCTTTCCTACTCTTTCCATGTTTTACCTATCCTTTTAATATCAGTCTCCAGCTCTGTTCTCCAGGTCTGTTTAGGCCTTCACATACTCCTCTTTCCCTGCGGGTTCCAACACAAACAGTGCCTGTCTTGCAATGCTTCTAGTCTGTCTTCTCGATGTATGTCGTATCTATCGCCAGCGTCTCTTCCTGAGCTCTTTCTCCACTGGTATCTGCTTGGTTCTTTTAAATAATTATTAATGATGATTTAAAATAATAATAATAATAATTCCTCTTGTACTGTTATAGGTTACATAGGGCTTGCTAGTAATTTCTTCATACTGCTCTATCCTGGGCAACTCCCTCAACCTCTTCCATGGAATTGGGACCCATATTACTTTCCTCTCTCAGCAAAGTTCGTTTCAGTGTCTCCCTAGGACGTCCTCTCTTTATGTTGAGCCCATTGCATCTCTTTTCAATGCCTGCTTGGTTTTTTAAATATTTTTATTATTTTTAATTTTTTTTAAACACTAACTGGATTCTCCGAAAGGAGTTAACTCTTATTTTTCATGTTTGTTGGCCTACACGCTCTGATATAACCAATAAAAGGTTCGCCTTAGGTTGAAAGGGCGTGCCTCGGCTTAAAGAGGCTTTAATCCCCTACTAAACAAACAAAAACAAACAAACAATGCCTGCTTTTGGAATTCTTTGATCATTTCTTCTGAAGGTATGTCCAACATATCTCCATCGTCTCCCTCTTATAACAGTTCTTACTAGTGGTTGACCAGACATTTCTCTGATTTCACCATTTCTCCGAATTTAATGATGACTTACCATTGTTGTATCTACATCTGATAAATATTAAGCGTGATTTAGCACTGCTGTAGCTCATCATCATTATCAAGTAGCTTGTCCCTTCCGGAACTTGACTCCCATGACAGCAGTCCTGAAATACTCTCGTTCTGTGCAAGTTGACCGGCGTCAGCAGCAGCATTTCAGATCGTCAATGACATCTTGCAGCCATCATCTTCTAGGTCTTCCTCTCATTCTTCTTCCAGGCGACATTCCCTCTAATATTATCTCTCTAGGCACTCATGTCGTTTGATGTGTCCGAAATATTTAATTTTCCTTATTTTTATGCTCTTTAATAGCCAACTTGTTGCAGTTACATCTGATAAATATTAAGAGTGATTTAACATTGTTGGAAAGTGTCAAGACTGTGGATTGACTTCCTTCCAACAGGTTCCCTATATGGTTCAGTTCTTGTCCGTTAAAGTGACACGTTACCTGCCGAGTGTATTGCACAAAGCACGAACTCAGTAGCTCAGACAATAATTCTATGACTCTCCTGAAAAAATTAAACTCGTGATTAAAAGAACGGGTTCGGAATTGAACTTACTACATTCGGAACGCAAGACAAACGGGTTAACCAATTAGCCAGAAAGACTCCGATCATATTGACTATAATTGAGAGTCTACAATTTGAATAGCGTCATTCATTAATGCTTCTTTTTTCTCTTCTTTTTCGAACGCTCCATATCGACCACTTGTTAACCACTCTTTGTGATTTGTTGTGATCTGAGCCTAAGAGCGATTGTACGTTAGGCCAGTTATGCGCCTAAAAGTAGGCTAGTACATCCAATTTCTGCGACGCTTTTTATTTAATAGGGTAGGTTCCGTAGGCCCCTACCTCAGTCGCCTCTTAGGAAATGCCTTGTAGAGCAGTTTTGCAATTCGTTGCTCCATGCGATCGCACACAGGCGATATATTAATAGCAAGCGGCGGAGTTGAGGAAGTACATAACTGGTACAAGTATGATAAATGACTTGAACACGTCATCAACTGAGGCAGGGTAAAGCCAACAATAAACTTAGGTAAGAGTTATGGGAAATCAGACCACAGCTGCACCACGTGACTTCGCATTCCAGTATTGATGTATATAGACGAATTCATTTAAAAATCAACACAAAATTCTAAATCAAAGTTACATTATGCAACAAGTTAAGTTTAACAATAAGGAATATCAATATTATGAATATTTTTCACCAATAAATAACCACAGACTCACAGAATTAAGTAAAATTGCAAAAAAAAAGCGTGCTGTGAAACATCTATCAAACATCTATAATTTCCAGCACCCTTCTCTAAACTAGGTCAGAGCATCCTCGGTCAGTTGTCTGGCCTAGTTACTTAGAGTTGGCTGTGGGCAGGGCAATGCGTTGAAAAGTGAAAAGAGAAAAATTCAAAGTTTCATGGATAAACCATTTCCCGTCGCAATTTTTGTTTCCTTTCGGATGCACTTATATTACAATGTATGCCGAATTAGCAAGTATACTGGCTTTGCGTCATTTAAGAAATACTATA
The DNA here is from genome assembly GCA_020796225.1 of Arion vulgaris. NCBI lineage: Eukaryota > Metazoa > Mollusca > Gastropoda > Stylommatophora > Arionidae > Arion > Arion vulgaris. Next base: position 8,279,690 of record CM036763.1, read on the forward strand.
AGCCACTATATCGGCTCAGAGAAGGGAAGGGGTTAAAGGATGAATATCAGAACAACACAAATTTAATGTTCAACTAGTTTAATATTTGATGTTTCTAAACTTGTTACGATAGAGAGGAAATGTCTACGCAAAATGCTATGAGTAACAAGAAGAGACCGGTTCAGAAATAAAGACATCAGGAAAAAAGTGGGTACAACATCAGTACTAGACTTCATCAAGAAACAACAAATTAAATGGTTTGGCCACATCAGCAGATTACCAACTGACAGTGCACCTCAAAGAACAATATTGCTCCGGTAGAATGGATACAAAGCAAAAGGCCGGACACGCAATCGATGGACCTCAGAGATAACAGAGACGACGAAAGACACTATTTTAGAAGCGCACTCAAGGGCTCGTTCTAGAAATCTCTTCTTATCCTGACACTGTGAGGTAAAACAGGATTGGAGAAAGGACTCGGAGATATGTTTGATATACCTTGTGAAGAAATGTCTGGTCAACCACTAATAACAACTGTTATAAAAAGGAGAGGATGGAGAAATATTGGGCATACCTTGAGAAGTCTGGTCAACCACTAGTAATAATTGTTATAAGAAAGAGAGGATGGAGATATGTTGGGCATACCTTGAGAAGTAGTAAACACAGAATAACAAAGCAGACATTGAAATGTTGGGCATACCTTGAGAAGTAGTAAACACAGAATAACAAAGCAGACATTGAAATGTTGGCCATACCTTGAGAAGTAGTAAACACAGAATAACAAAGCAGACATTGAAATGTTGGCCATACCTTGAGAAGTAGTAAACACAGAATAACAAAGCAGACATTGAAATGTTCATCCCTTTGAGAAGTAGTAAACACAGAATAACAAAGCTGACATTGAAATGTTGGCCATACCTTGAGAAGTAGTAAACACAGAATAATAAAGCAGACATTGAAATGTTGGCCATACCTTGAGAAGTAGTAAACACAGAATAACAAAGCAGACATTGAAATGTTAGGCATACCTTGAGAAGTAGTAAACACATAATAACAAAGCTGACATTGAAATGTTGGCCATACCTTGAGAAGTAGTAAACACAGAATAACAAAGCAGACATTGAAATGTTAGGCATACCTTGAGAAGTAGTAAACACAGAATAACAAAGCAGACATTGAAATGTTTGGCATACCTTGAGAAGTAGTAAACACAGAATAACAAAGCAGACATTGAAATGTTAGGCATACCTTGAGAAGTAGTAAACACAGAATAACAAAGCAGACATTGAAATGTTAGGCATACCTTGAGAAGTAGTAAACACAGAATAACAAAGCTGACATTGAAATGTTAGGCATACCTTGAGAAGTAGTAAACACAGAATAACAAAGCAGACATTGAAATGTTTGGCATACCTTGAGAAGTAGTAAACACAGAATAACAAAGCAGACATTGAAATGTTGGTCATACCTTGAGAGGTAGTAAACACAGAATAACAAAGCTGACATTGAAATGTTAGGTATACCTTGAGAAGTAGTAAACACAGAATAACAAAGCAGACATTGAAATGTTAGGCATACCTTGAGAAGTAGTAAACACAGAATAACAAAGCTGACATTGAAATGTTGGGCATACCTTGAGAAGTAGTAAACACAGAATAACAAAGCAGACATTGAAATGTTGGGCATACCTTGAGAAGTAGTAAACACAGAATAACAAAGCAGACATTGAAATGTTGGCCATACCTTGAGAAGTAGTAAACACAGAATAACAAAGCAGACATTGAAATGTTGGGCATACCTTGAGAAGTAGTAAACACAGAATAACAAAGCTGACATTGAAATGTTAGGCATACCTTGAGAAGTAGTAAACACAGAATAACAAAGCAGACATTGAAATGTTGGGCATACCTTGAGAAGTAGTAAACACAGAATAACAAAGCAAACATTGAAATGTTGGCCATACCTTGAGAAGTAGTAAACACAGAATAACAAAGCAGACATTGAAATGTTGGCCATACCTTGAGAAGTAGTAAACACAGAATAACAAAGCAGACATTGAAATGTTGGGCATACCTTGAGAAGTAGTAAACACAGAATAACAAAGCAGACATTGAAATGTTGGGCATACCTTGAGAAGTAGTAAACACAGAATAACAAAGCTGACATTGAAATGTTAGGCATACCTTGAGAAGTAGTAAACACAGAATAACAAAGCAGACATTGAAATGTTGGGCATACCTTGAGAAGTAGTAAACACAGAATAACAAAGCAAACATTGAAATGTTGGCCATACCTTGAGAAGTAGTAAACACAGAATAACAAAGCAGACATTGAAATGTTGGCCATACCTTGAGAAGTAGTAAACACAGAATAACAAAGCAGACATTGAAATGTTGGGCATACCTTGAGAAGTAGTAAACACATAATAACAAAGCAGACATTGAAATGTTAGGCATACCTTGAAAAGTAGTAAACACAGAATAATAAAGCAGACATTGAAATGTTGGCCATACCTTGAGAAGTAGTAAACACAGAATAACAAAGCAGACATTGAAATGTTGGGCATACCTTGAGAAGTAGTAAACACAAAATAACAAAGCTGACATTGAAATGTTGGCCATACCTTGAGAAGTAGTAAACACAGAATAACAAAGCAGACATTGAAATGTTAGGCATACCTTGAGAAGTAGTAAACACAGAATAACAAAGCAGACATTGAAATGTTAGGCATACCTTGAGAAGTAGTAAACACAGAATAACAAAGATGACATTGAAATGTTAGGCATACCTTGAGAAGTAGTAAACACAGAATAACAAAGCAGACATTGAAATGTTAGGCATACCTTGAGAAGTAGTAAACACAGAATAACAAAGCAGACATTGAAATGTTGGCCATACCTTGAGAAGTAGTAAACACAGAATAACAAAGCTGACATTGAAATGTTGGCCATATCTTGAGAAGTAGTAAACACAGAATAACAAAGCAGACATTGAAATGTTAGGCATACCTTGAGAAGTAGTAAACACAGAATAACAAAGCAGACATTGAAATGTTGGCCATACCTTGAGAAGTAGTAAACACAGAATAACAAAGCTGACATTGAAATGTTAGGCATACCTTGAGAAGTAGTAAACACAGAATAACAAAGCAGACATTGAAATGTTGGCCATACCTTGAGAAGTAGTAAACACAGAATAACAAAGCAGACATTGAAATGTTAGGCATACCTTGAGAAGTAGTAAACACAGAATAACAAAGCAGACATTGAAATGTTAGGCATACCTTGAGAAGTAGTAAACACAGAATAACAAAGCAGACATTGAAATGTTAGGCATACCTTGAGAAGTAGTAAACACAGAATAACAAAGCTGACATTGAAATGTTGGGCATACCTTGAGAAGTAGTAAACACAGAATAACAAAGCTGACATTGAAATGTTGGCCATACCTTGAGAAGTAGTAAACACAGAATAACAAAGCTGACATTGAAATGTTGGCCATACCTTGAGAAGTAGTAAACACAGAATAACAAAGCAGACATTGAAATGTTGGGCATACCTTGAGAAGTAGTAAACACAGAATAACAAAGCAGACATTGAAATGTGAAAGAAAAGGGTCTAAGAAAGAAACGCGCCCGAGGAAACCCTGAAACGAACTGTGCTGAGAGAGGCGAGAAATATCGGACTTCATTTCATAGGCGAGATTGAGCGAGTTGCCTAGGACAAAGCGGTATGGATAAATTACTTGCAGGTCTTATATAATGTATAACGGTACGAGAGAAAAATATATACATATATATCCTCGAGCAAATGGACTTTGAAATGGCTGATGCAGCGGGGGACAGAGCACGAATGGGAATGTTCAATGTACATGACGTCGATCACATAACATAACATTGATATCCTCAGATCTAGTAAGTATTATTCTGGCATTATTCTAGTTAGTTAATCGCATATCCGTAACAGGACATTGCGAATCAACACCAGCTTTTTAACGCTGTTTGTGATTTCTCTAGACATTATTACGTTAAGTAGTTTGTCATTGCTTTCTGAACGGGTGGTGCCATCATCCTTTTGTAAAAATCCACGCGAAACAATTTGAAACCAAGTTGTCCTCAGCGTGATTCGAACTCAGAACGTCGGTGTTAATAGACCGAGACACTGTCCTCTAAACCACCAACTACAGATAACGTATGTATATTATCCTACAAGATATGAATGTGTACAATTAATCAACAAATAAATATTGATAGCGTGCATATATATATATATATTACCCAAGAAGATATCAATGTGTACTGACGAGTTACTACACACATTTATATATATTACCCAAGAAGATATCAATGTGTACTGACGAGTTACTACACACATTTATATATATTACCCAAGAAGATATCAATGTGTACTGACGAGTTACTACACACATTTATATATATTACCCAAGAAGATATCAATGTGTACTGACGAGTTACTACACACATTTATATATATTACCCAAGAAGATATCAATGTGTACTGACGAGTTACTACACACATTTATATATATTACCCAAGAAGATATCAATGTGTACTGACGAGTTACTACACATATATATATATATTACCCAAGAAGATATCAATGTGTACTGACGAGTTACTACACACATTTATATATATTACCCAAGAAGATATCAATGTGTACTGACGAGTTACTACACACATTTAAAAACGAAAAACACATTTCTTTTTTCTTTTGGGGTCTTTTTTGGCCACATTTTCGCCCGTGTTGTGCCGGGGCCCGCAGGAAGCAAAGAATAGCACCACTGTGACCTACAAGGCATGTCGTAAGAGGCGATTGATGTAGGACCTAGATAAGCTACCCTAGTAAAAAAAGCAGCGCAGAAATCGGATGCATAACTGGCACAATGTACAATCGCTCTTAGGCTCAGATCGCATACAAATCACACAGAGTGGTTAACAAGTGGTCGATATGGAGCGATCGAAGAAGAAGAAGAAGGTCATACTTCTACCGGGTTGTAGCCCAGTGTCGTCACACTTCTACCGGGTTGTAGCCCAGTGTCGTCACACTTCTACCGGGTTGTAGCCCAGTGTCGTCATACTTCTACCGGGTTGTAGCCCAGTGTCGTCATACTTCTACCGGGTTGTAGCCCAGTGTCGTCACACTTCTACCGGGTTGTAGCCCAGTGTCGTCATACTTCTACCGGGTTGTAGCCCAGTGTCGTCACACTGCTACCGGGTTGTAGCCCAGAGTTGTTGTATTTTATGATTGTCTTGCGTTTATCGTATGGGTTGAGTGATGAATTTCTGCATCTTCTGTCATGATGTGGACACCCCCATCTATCTATCTTTTCCACACCTTTCACACTCATGTTCTCTTGTATTAGACTTTATATACAGTGTCGACCCGCCTGCACAGCGTGTTCGTAGCACGTTGGACGACGGGTGACAAGCCCCTGTGAGTGCGGCTCAATTCCGCGGGCTGGCTGAAAAGCCACCGTTTCTCCAGATGTACGGTGTTCGTGGCACCGAGCCGAAGGGTTACGATGTCCATGGCCCCCAGCCGAAGAGCTGAAAGCTCAAGTGCTTCTGGATCGGGAAAACGAGAAAATATACATTGTGGACATGATGTATTCATACTAGGTAGAAAAACCATTTGTCTTTGTTTTCTTATGTAATTTAAGTCAAGTTTTGTTCCAACCATCTCTAGGATACTGGTAGCACTTTTAAGTAACAAACCTTATGAGTTGTACTGTAGAACGATGCTAGATCAATTGTATATGTATCTTTTTCATTTGTTATTTCCTTGATAAAGACAAACTGGTCAATACGTCCACTGATACAGTATACATTTATCATACCTTGTTATTGTAAAACATTTATACATTTTAGTTTTCTATCGTTCTTATGTTGTTTTACCTCTCCGAAACTTAAATTTGTGCTGTTTTCAACTGAAGCATATTTTGACACGTTGAATATTTGTTAGACGAAACGCTTGGATATATTTAGTGTGCACAAAATTGCCCAGATAACAACTGGGTATTTGTAAGAATAAATTAATGTAGTTTTGTGGGCGAGGCTTCTTCTCATGTTGAAGCCACTAAAGTAAACATATATGCTGCTTGCGTCTACATTCATGATGAATTCATGATCTGTTGTTTGTTTACGTGTATTTTTGTTGTGTTTCTTGCTCTCTCAGGCACATGATGAGAGTAGTGGGAGGGTGGTGATATTTTGTTATATTCTTTGAAGAATGCTGTGGGAGCTTATGAAACTAATCAATAAGGAGAAATTCACTTGTATTATGTGTTTTTTGTTTGTTTTTTTTTCCCGATCCAGAAGCACTTGAGCTTTCATCTCTTCGGCTCGGTGCCATGGACATCGTAAACCTTCGGTTCAGTGCCACGAACACCGTAAATCTGGGGAATCTGTGGCTTTTTCTGCCATCCCGGAATTGAACCCGCACACACAGAGAGGGATAGTCACCCGTAGTCCAACGCGCTACGAACACGCTGGGCAGACGGGCATTATGTGTTATTATGCGAGAATGAGAAAAATAAAGAAGTTATATTTAGAGAAGGAGGATGTGAAAGTGTGAGTGTAATCATTTTGGATAAAACAAATTAGGAGAAGGAGATAGAGGAATTAGTTTTGGATTAAAATATTAGAATTAAAGATAGTGGAGGAGAGGAAATATATGATGAGGAATGAGGGTGAGTAATTTTCAAGTGAGTGTATGAGTGTTTGTGTGTGTGTGAGAGAGAGAGAGAGAGAGAGAGAGAGTAAGCATGGAAGCGCATGGACTTATAATAGAAGATTTGTAACGTGCTTGAGGTAATTTACAAGGATTTTAAACCCTTTTAAGTACGAGTCTCCACCTCTGGTTTGCACACAAAACCGACAATTTAAGTCTCGTATTTGGTAAAGGAGTTTATGAAGAAATCTAGAATAAAATAAGGGTATACAAATGCCTAAATTTCAGGGAAAGAAACCATTAACAGTTTTAAAGGAATAAACATGATTGAGAGATTAGATACTAGAGCCAAGGAAAGACAAAAAAAAGGTGGATACACATAATGAAGACCACAATAAATAAGCACGGATATACCACAACAAGGCCAGGGCGACTCATCTGGGCATAGAACGTAATTTAATGATTCCACCTCTACGCTTAACGACAAAAGTCGACAACCAATTCCATCATCAGCCTGGGAAAAGACAATAGACAATAGTTAAGTTTGAGTAAATAGAGAATTTAGGAAGGAATGAGAGAACGATATATAGTTAAAGACAGAGCGAGTGTATTGTGTCGTCTACGATTGTAGAAACTGTATATCTTCAACCAAATAGGTTCATGTTTGATGTAGGACGCGTTTTGTCTGCAAGAGAAGGTCACATACGTTTCAAGAACTGATCATATTAGAGAATGTATTTCTAACTGGAAGTTACCATTTGCGATCTATGTGTACCAGATATTTGATATAGGTCTGGTCACCTGGATTAACTTCTAATATACGCATACTAGAGAATCTCGATTGCATAGTGATTAGCACACCTGCTTCGTAGGATAGTAGTCCAAAGTTCAATCCCAGAGTTAAATCAGGTTTCTCACCTCAATTTGATACCAGAAAACAATTAGAAAATGAAGGAGGACAGTGTTTATTGTTTTGGTTCCTGACGTGGTTTGCGGGAAAAATTGGTCTTTCCAGAACAGCTTGTGAGCTGGCATGTCTTATATTATGAGTTAAAGCGTGGGTTCTCATTCAGTAGACACTGGTTTAATCTCCGGTAAGGCCAATAATTTTTTTTTCTGTCGGGTGTACATGAAAAAATCATAATCTGAACAGTTTTGTGACGACTGTACTAGCCATGCAGCCATTAAATTCAGCATGTTTATTTTCCACCTTGTCCTACAACGAAATGAAAACTTTGTATTCTATCTGAAGCGGTAACCTACAGTTCAACCTTTGATGTAATAACGGATCAATTGTTTGTTGTTATCAGAAATGCTCCAGGTGTAATTTTTGAGCTACTTGATGACCTCCACGTGGCTATTTTCTGGACAAGCGGGATGATGACCTTCAAGTGGCGATATATTTAGATAAGCGGTATGATGACCTTATGCGAACAGACCAAACTGTCTATGAAGCTTTCCACAACAGAATATCAGGAAGGAGGGCGAGAGGTAGATCGAGGAAAAGGTGGATAGATAATGTAGTTGAATTCTGCCAGGGCACTAAGAAAACCATCACATAAGTCACCAGAGAAGCGCAAGACAAATACATAAAACCACGACACTGGGTTAACAACCCGATAACAGTGTGCTGACAAAAGAAGAAGAAGAAGAAACCTGATGACCTGCACATAACAATAGCTTTGAACAATCGGCTAGATGACCTGCCCATGGCGATAGTTTTGAACAAGCGGCTAGATGACCTGCACATGGCGATAGTTTTGAACAAGCGGCTAGATGACCTGCCCATGGCGATAGTTTTGAACAAGCGGCTAGATGACCTGCACATGGCGATAGTTTTGAACAAGCGGCTAGATGACCTGCCCATGGCGATAGTTTTGAACAAGCGGCTAGATGACCTGTCCATGGCGATAGTTTTGAACAAGCGGCTAGATAACCTGCACATGGCGATAGTTTTGAACAAGCGGCTAGATGACCTGCACATGGCGATAGTTTTGAACGAGCGGCTAGATGACGTGCACATGGCGATAGTTTTGAACAATTGGCCTAATGACCCCCAGATAACAAAGGCATTGGACAAGCGGCCAAGTTCCCCCGCTATTAACCCTTAGTGGACCAGGGCAAAAGCATGTTTTTACAAGCCACTTGTTTTAAAAATAAAAAGGGTCATTTAGTGTGGCGCCTGGTAAAAAAGATGCCCAACCAGACCCTGGAATGGCGTTTGGTCCACAAGGAGTTAAAATAATTCTCTAGCGAACTCTCAGAAAATGAGAACACATTGGTGGAAGATACTTGTTTTATTGTCTTACAAATTTAGAAATAATATACAACAAGAATAAGGTTAACAATGAATCAGAGAATAAAAACATGCAGACTTATATTAAGAGAACAGAATGTCATATGATGACAGGACCAAATGCTTTGGAAAAATGAATTTATTTAACCGTGACCTCGGATAACATACGGTCGGTGGGCTCAGGTAAAAATTCTAGGAAATTAGAATCACAACCGTCGCATTACCTCTCATTTCAGTATTGTTGTATAAAGACGAATTTATTTGAAAAACAATACAACATGCTAAATCAAGGTTATGTTATGTTATATTTTGTTAGGGTGACCCGTTGCAGTGAAGTTGGAACCGTACTTATGAACTATGAACTATATTATGTTACAAGTAAAACTGAATACTAAGGAATACAAGTATTATTCATATTTTTCATCAATTAATAACCATAGACTCAATGAATTTAGTTAAATCGAAAAAAAACTTAGTGTTCTATCAAACACATACAAAAATCAGCCCCCATTAAACAGTACTTACCGATTTTCCGTCTGAGCTATTCGGCATTATGTTGCAGGTGGCCATGATTTAACAGACATTTTGCTGGACTAATATATAACCAGATGTAGGGATAAAATAGGTGACGTTTTCACTTTCTATGACCGTTATTAAGAGAGCAGCCATAGTGGGAGACTAGCAGATAGTGGACAATGTTTCTCCTTCTGTCAAACCAAAAATCATCCTGCGTGGGAGACTCGAAGATAGTAGAGGCCAGGATTATATTTATGAAAGGAGAGATAATTTTTTGAGAAAAGTCTGAATGGAGTGGTGTGCTCAAATGGGTTGTTTTGTTGTATGGTTTATTCCATTACCTGGTCTGCCGGATGGACAGAGCAAATTAACTGATTGTATTTCAGACTGGGTTCCAAATTTGATTCCGTCTTTGAGTACGTGAATAATCCTGATGTTTGCACGCGTGTTTGTGTATGATTTACTGTGTAATATGTGTGTTCTATACAGTGTTTAAGTGTGTTCGCTTATGCGTTGCTGATTAGACATTGATGAAAGCGTTTTGATGACACTGTATTGATGACACTGATGTCATGATGGTAGTAATGTCATTGTAGTACTGATGTCATATGGCATTGTTGCCATGGTGCAATCGATGTCATAGGGACAATGGTGTCATGGTGGGACTGATGTTATGATGGTAGGAAAAATTATTGTCTTGATGGCACTGCAGTCTTTATGGCATGTGGCATTACTGTCGTGTCGGCACTAAAGTCTTGGTGGGACGTGGCATTACTGTATTGTCGACACTGAAGTCTTGGTGGGACGTGGTATTACTGTCTTGTTGGCACTAAAGTCTTGTGACACGTGGCATTACTGTATTGTCGGCACTGAAGTCTTGTGACACGTGGCATTACTGTCTTGTCGGCACTGAAGTCTTTATGGCACGTGGAATTACTGTCTTGTCGGCACTAAAGTCTTGTGACAGGTGGCATTACTGTATTGTCGGCACTGAAGTCTTGGTGTGACGTGACATTACTGTCTTGTTGGCACTGAAGTCTTGGTGGGACGTGGCATTACTGTCTTGTTGGCACTGAAGTCTTGGTGACACGTAGCATTACTGTCTTGTTGGCACTGAAGTCTTGGTGGGACGTGGCATTACTGTCTTGTTGGCACTGAAGTCTTGGTGACACGTAGCATTACTGTCTTGTTGGCACTGAAGTCTTGGTGGGACGTGGCATTACTGTCTTGTTGGCACTGAAGTCTTGGTGGGACGTGACATTACTGTCTTGTTGGCACTGAAGTCTTGGTGGGACGTGGCATTACTGTATTGTCGGCACTGAAGTCTTGGTGACACGTAGCATTATTGTCTTGTCAGCACCGAAATCTTTATGGCACGTGGCATTACTATCTTATATACACTGCTGCCATGGTAACACGATCATTAACTGTCATGCTGGCACTTATGAAAGAGTGGTATTGATTTCATGGCGGCATGTATATCATCATGTTGCTGGTGTCATAATGGCAGAAAGCACTGCAGTCATGATGGTGATAATGTCATGATAGCACACTTATTGAGAATAAAGGTTATGTCAGCATCTGCTCGGTATATTTCTTGTAGAATTTCTTTTAAATGTCATTTACTTTGAAACATGTTTATTCTTTTTGATTATTAATCCATTAATTTCTATATTGTATTCTCTTGTTCGTCAACTTGTCCTTGCAAGATAGCAGCAGTACATGAACATACAGTCTTGAATCCATAATGATGCCATGTTTAATTCTGCATACGTGAAAACGGTTCGTTATATGGTAAAGACTTAAGAGAAGTGTTATTTTGTAATACAGTCCATATACATATTTTTCTGAGAAATCATTTTCATTTATTAACTGTGTTAGCGAGCTATTGTTTTTTTTTTATTTTGATGTATTTTTTTTCGATCCTTTGGTACAGCTTTTTTTTTCGAGTTCTTTACAGAATATTTTTCCGGTGTGAGTCAGTAGCGATATTTCTCTACATTTCGTGCAATCCCATTTGCTACCTTTCTTCTTCCAGATGAGAACTATTATTGCATTTCTCCAATCTTCTGGTGTTTTTTGTTTGAATAGTCTATGTATAACTGCATATTTATAGCCTGCACATTTATAGTATGCATATTTATAGTCTGCATATTTATAGCCTGCATATTTAGAGTGTGCATATTTATAGTATGCATATTTATAGTCTGCATATTTATAGTCTGCATATTTATAGTCTGTATATTTATAGTCTGCATATTTATAGATCTTCATTGTATCTATGCGTTTTTAAGTTTAAAAAATATGATTGTTTGAAAGCAATAATGACATTCTCATATTCATTATTATGTACACACAAAAATCCATGAGACATTAAAGAAAAACTGAATTTGAAGAAGAACAGATGAAGAGGTGGATAAATAAATGGAAAAAAACTCTTTAAGTAGGCATACAAGATGGAGGTGGGCGTCTTAGGCTTAGCAGTAGCGAGTTCGTTCACAGCCTAAGAGTACGTGGTTCAAACACCGCGGCGGGCAATTTGGAAGCAATTTTCTTTCAGTTGATTTTTACGAACGGTAAAAATAGACATCACCGTTCAGAAAACAATTTCAAACCACTGAACGTATAAGTGCTGCTTAGACAATGAACGACTCGTTTAGTATGGTTGATAGAAACGTCCTGTAAATGATTTGTCACAATTTTCATTTCGCAAGATGGAGAAAATAACCGACTTTCGGAATCCCCCACAGGGACCCAAACGCTGTTAAAAGATCTATTACAGATAACCTTTAATATATAGATACCATGTAATATGTTCTGGAGAATAAGACAAGTTTAAAAAACAAAATTTTTGTTAAATGACACCGACCCTGTGAAGTAAAGGTTACCAGGTCAGCTATGTCTTCTAAATGAAGCAAATATCTAGGTCAATACACGTGTTCTGTCTAATAAATCATTAATGTTTGTTCTTGACGCTCCCTGTTAGTATAAGCACGGCTCAGGCTAATAACATGCGTCAAATAACTTGTTCAGTCTACCTAGCTAACTATATATTATTCCGTAGGGTTATTGAATATTGAATCAACATTATATCTAAGTCAACCTCTGTAGCGTAGAGGTAACGTACTCGTCTCTCATTCCAAAGTTACTCGGTTCGCTTCCCATCGGATATACAGGGTGTTCAACTTAAAAGCAGCCTGTGAATGGAGCTAATCTGGCATATATGTATGGAAATGTGAAGGTTCAGTTATGACGTAGTATAGGTCACGGTTGTGTGATGGTGTGTAATTGTAGTGCGGGAAGGGTGATGAACAAATGTGACGTAGGACAAGCTAGTCAGAACCGGTTTAAATAGTAACTAGACGAGATGCAATGCGTACCTGGCAAATTTATATTTATCACTGGGGCTGCTTTTAAGTTGAACACCCTGTAGTTCCAAAAATCTATGATCTACTAAATGACATTGAAGACCTCGTCGGTGCTAAAAAATTTTTTTAAACCGACCCAGAAGACTAGAGCTTTCAGCTCTTCGGCTCAGTGCCATGGACATCGTAACCTTTCGCTGGTGGTAAAGAGTCCATGCACTTCGTTGTGATCTTTCTGTATAAGAAAGAGATCGGACTACATATGGTTACTCACCGAAGTGCAATGATGACGCTACTATCAATCAATCAATAAATCAGTCTTAACAGTCTCCTCCTGCAGATGTTGAATTGTGAATTTAAAATGACCCTGTAACTCGAAAAAAGTTAAACTCACTAGTTCCCAGAAACTCACTGCAATTAAACTCGTTTTTTTCTTTGATTCAGAAGCACTTGAGCTTTCAGCTCTTCGGTTCAGTGCCATGGACATTGTAACCCTTCGGTTCGGTGCCATGAACACCGTAAATCTGGAGAAGCTGTGACTTTTCTGCGATCCCGCTAGTTAAACTCATTAAAAATATCTCTCCTGCATTTGTCAATTTGAGTGTCAGTTAAGTAATACAAAAACTCTAGTCTATACATTCAGACACATTTGTCAAGTTGAGCTGCAGATTAGCGTAATACATAAACTCTAGTCTATACATTCAAACACATTTATCAAGTTGAGCGGCGGATTAGCGTAATACAAAATCTAGTCTATACATTCAACACATTTATCAGTTAAGCGGAGATTAGCGTAATACATAAAACCCTAGTCTATACATTCAAACACATTTATCAAGTTAAGCGGAGGATTAGCGTAATACATAAACTCTAGTCTATACATTCAAACACATTTATCAAGTTGAGCGGAGGATTAGCGTAATACATAAACTCTAGTCTATACATTCAGACACATTTGTCAAGTTGAGCGGAGGATTAGCGTAATACATAAACTCTAGTCTAACATTCAAATACATTTGTCAAGTTAGCGAGGATTAGCGTAATACATAAAATCTAGTCTATACATTCAAATACATTTGTCAAGTTGAGCGGAGGATTAGCGTAATACATAAACTCTAGTCTATACATTCAGACACTTTTCAAGGTTGTTGGTTCATATCATCATACATTCAACCTTTCTACAAGTGCAAATGTAATCTGAACTCTATCTACTTCACTGCACTAACTAGGACTAGAAATACTGAATCTGCATACATCGGAAAATTTGTCAATTTAGGGAGGATTGGCGAAATACATAAACTCTAGTCTTACATTCAGACACTTTTTGTCAAGTTAAGCGGAGAATTAGCGTAATACAAAAACTCTAGTCTATACATTCAAACACATTTATCAATTAAGCGGAGGTTAGCGTAATACATAAACTCTAGTCTATACATTAAGACACATTTACCCAAGTTGTGCGACGGATTAGCGTAATAAACTCTAGTCTATACTTTTAAGACATTTATCAAGTTGTGCGACGGATTAGCGTAATACATAAACTCTAGTCTATACATTAAGACACATTTATCAAGTTGTGCGACGGATTAGCGTAATACATAAACTCTGTCTATACTTTCCCAGACAGATTTGTCAATTGTGCGGAGGATTAATATACATAAACTCTAGTCTATCATTCAACACATTTGTCAAGTTTGCGGAGGATTGGCGTAATACCTAACTCTAGTCTACATTCAGAACATTTGTCAGGTTGGCAGCAGATTAGCGTAATACATAAACTCTAATATACATTCAGAAAATTTGTCAAGTTGTGCGGAGGATTGGTAATGCCTAAACTCTAGTCTTCATTCAGACACTAAAGGTTGTTGGTTCATTCCAACCTCCCGTTTTTCAAGTGCAAATGAAATTGACCCTCCTACCTCCTGCACACTAGGGCTAGAAATATGTGGCATGCATCTGGCAAATATCTATTTAAAGGATGCTATTTTTTTCGATCCAGAAGCACTTGAGCTGAAAGCTCTTCGGCTCAGGGGTCATGGACATCAGTAGCCTTCGGTTCAGGGACCACGAACACCGTAAATCTGGGGAACCTGTAGCTTTTCTGACCCGTCCGGAGTTGAACCCGCATATACAGAGGACTTGTCATCCGTGTCCAACGGCTACGAACACGCTGGGCACGCGGGCAATGGATGCTATAAAAACAACGATTCCATTTGGTATTACTATTCAAGCCAACAACGTTGAAAGAGAACCGTAGTAGCGTAGTTGTTAGTGAACTCGTTTCTTAGACGAGTGATCGGGGTTCAATTCCAAGATGGACGGGGAATATTTTTCCGACAGTAACAGCTCTCAGGTCGACCCAACTTCAATTGGGTACAAGAAAAGCACTGGGAAGTAAAGTATTCGACGTGAAGTTGATCACATCATACATCGTGTGCGGACTGTTACAAGAAAAGCACTGGGAAGTAAAGTGGTCGGCGTGAAGTTGATCACATCATACATCGTGTGCGGACTGTCAACGATAATACTGGCCTTACACCTTATTCCCCATAATATCTTGAAGTATGAGCGTCTGTAGCTCAGCAGTAGTGAGCTCGATCACAAACCCTATCGTACCTGGTTCAAACCCCACTGTGGGCAAGTTTGGAATGAAATTCGTTTCAGTGGGATTCTTACGCAAGGTAAAAATAGACCTCACCGTTCAGAAAGCAATCACAAACTACTGAAGGTATAAGTGGTGCCTAGAAAATCAACTACTGGTTTACTGTGGCTGATGGCTAGGTCCTGTAAAGGAGATGCCACGATTTTCATTTTCATAAAAAAATGGGTTGCTTTTTTTAAAAAAATTAAGTTGAATGGTTAAAAGACCAAGTGTTGTCTTTATTACCCTGGGTTTCTTTTTATAGCTTGGTCCCTCTTTGCAGGAATTAAATGGAACCTGTCAAGAGTATTACACAAAGAACGAGATCCGTAGCTACAGGTATCTACGTAAAAAGTCACTATTGAATCGAATGGCGCTTTCTGAAATCGAACCCATGACCTTTAGAACACAGTCAGGCTTGATCAGAGATGCTTGATCACTTGGTAACCTAGACTCCGTCAAGTTGCTTGATCACTTGGTAACCTAGACTCCGTGGTCCAAGTTGCTTGATCACTTGGTAACTGACTCGTAGACACCGTGCCTAAGTGTGCTTGATCACTTGGTAACCTAGACACAGTCAAGTTGCTTGATCACTTGGTAACCTAGACTCCGTCAAGTTGCTTGATCACTTGGTAACCTAGACTCCGTCAAAGCAAGTCACAAGCACACAGAAACTGAACATCATTAAGTGCTACACATTGACAGCATTCTTATATGAAGGGAAACATGGACATTGAATAAACAGATGCGCCCGAGTGGTTACCGGCGTCCAAATTTGGGGTGTAAAGAATAGAACCACTGTTACCTGCCACGCATGTTGTAAGAGGCGACTAAGGAGGTTTAACTGAAATCGGATGTACGCGTCCTAAACGTGTAGAAGTCTATGCGTTTAGGGGCCTACCAAACCAATGTGCAACGTATACACGTTCTTGGCAAAATCAAACATATCACAACGAGTGATTAAAATTGGTCGTAAAGAACGAAAGAAAAGAAGAAGAATAAACAGATGGAAAGAAGAAACTAGTGTTATGATGTGGGGTATTTAGAACAGTTGGGATAATAATGTAGAAGACAAACAAATTAATAAAATGTGCTGCAGCAATTAGGAGTGAAAATAGAATAATTGAAATAAATAATAATTAAACAATTATCATACTTGGTCCCATTACAAAACATGATACATTGTTAAGAACAATTTCAAAGTTAAGGTCGGAAGAGACAGGGAGAGACAAAGATATAGTTAGATTGAGAACAACATAGATGGACATGCTCCAGTCTGACAAAGTGTTACATAAGGGCAACGACTTGCCACTATATATGATACATTGTTTAAAACAATAATGAAGACGAACGTTAAGTTCGGAAGAGCATGGTGAGAAAAGACATAATTAGGAGGAGAGCAACATAGATGGACATGCTGCAGCCTGTCAAAGTGTTACATAAGGGCAACGACTTGACCCCCTTACTATATATGATACATTGTTTAAAACAATAATGAAGACGAAAGCGGAAGAGCAAGGGTGAGAAAAACACATAATTAGGAGGAGAGCAACATAGATGGTCATGCTGAAGCGTATCAAGGTGTATCAAAATTGAACTTTTTTGTGGGAATCTATTACATCCAACATTAGACGTAGAGACGCAACTAGATGATGATGATGAATACGTTCCTGCTGCTGCTGCAGATATACCTTTGTCCAAGACAATAGTCTATTTCTATCATAGCAATTTGACTAATCTTCAGTAGAAAACATCGGGTCTTTGCGATTAGAAGTTAAGCCTTTGTTTTGCGTTTCGAAAGTCGTTGTCTGAATCCATACCAGCCATTCTACTCCCGAGTGCTTTTTTCATAGACCATAGGATTGTTGCTGGAGCTACGGTGTTCGTGCTTTGTGCAATACTCTCAGCTAGTGACGTGCCATTTATGCGGAAAGGACCGAGCCAGTGAGGTAAAACTCGGTGCAATGAAGTCAATCCTTCGGCTTTAGACCCCAGTTAGTTAGAAAACATCCCCGTGACTTCCAATTATTTTCCTGTTTATTTATAAACTATCTCTCCCATCTACAAATAGTTTCTGACAACATTGGATTGCAACATTTCTTAATTCAATTGAAAAGCTGAGTATACTTTCCATTACCTAAGACAGTCGTCAAAGAGCAAGGACTTGGGAGAAAATGAGACAGGCGAAATACGATCAGAAGTAATCAATACACGAGCTCATTTAATCGTTCACAATCCCGGATTGGTATCGATCCCCCACATCGGAGCGGGAAATTCTATCAAGGACATTAAATATTAAGAAATAGTTCTCGTGTAATAGGGGAAACCGTGCCATAGTACAGGGTTATTCTTCTACTTCTTCTGCAGACAATCTCAAATGGCATCTTAAATATATTGAAAGAATGATGTTGCACACGGATAGTGGACAAATATCCCATCTACTTACTTTCTAAGATTCTAACGATGACCTATTCTATATTTTTTTTCCCCTGATTCGAAAGCAATATAGCTTTCGGCTCTTCGTCTCGGTGCCATAGACATCGTAACCATTCGGTTCGGAGCAACAAACACCGTAAATCTGGAGAACATGTGGCTTTTCTGCCAGCTCGCGGAATTGAACCGCACTCAAAGGGGGCTTGTCACCCGTCGTCCAACGCGTTACGAACACTCTGGACGTTCTCCTAAACTCAACCCAATATATCCAGAATTTGAACCAGTATATATATACACTAAACAGTTACCAAGATGACCTATTTCATCTGGGGTGTTTCTGACAACACTTTGGTCACGGCAACCAACACCGCTCTTTTAGTAATTTCACTACTTTTTCAGCGCAGTCCGCGACGGAACACAAGTCAGCCATTGTGTTTTTCGATCGAATCGATGAAACAGCCTGTAAACAATTGCTTCATATGAAATATGTGTCATTCATATAGTAAAACCGATTGTTCTACGTGTAACTGTAACATATTCTACAGATCTGGAAAATTCTATGATTATATGTTAAGTAGAAGCTATTTTGAACGAAAAATTTTTCGATGGTCACTACCATTATTTTGGAACCTTGAAAATTTCGCTTAGGTACTACCCATAAACATCGTATTTACGTGAAACTGCATTATTAACTTCTCTTTACTCATAAATTTTCATTACTAGAAACATTTTTCTCTCTGCTAAGGGCAACTTTACGTCTGCAACTCGTCAATAACCTACCAGACTTACCATTTATCTGTGCTACGAAGCCGGTTTGCTTTTGACGTCCATAACAACCGCTGCAGTTTGCGATCTTCTCGTGAATTCTTTTCGTCATTTTACTTGTGTCAACGATATCCAGCAATGCTAAATACAAATTTTTAATTTTCTTTTTATATTTCAAACATTATTTATGCCTTTCAGTTGACTTTGTATCGAGTATCAACGGTAATATTAAATATCCACACTAGATCTAGCTGTCCAAAGTGAACCATTCGTCAGCGATAGACTGCAATAATGATTGGACCGATCTTTATCGTACACTATTCAGATTTACTTGAGAAGTCTCATATTATTGTATTGTGATTTCAGAATTAAAATAACTAGTGAATCATTTCAGTATCCTTTTAATTGTCTTTCTTAATTATAGGCATTTCATGTTTAAAAGTTGTGCCATTTAAATTGCACTCATTGCTTAGCTGCAATTAAGCTTTGTGACAAAATATAGTCTAGTAGCAATTTCAAATGTAACTATTGCAAGATCATCTACATTTTCTTTTTATGTAAACTTCTTCTGTGACTTTTAATTTGTTAGTGGTTGAACTAAATGTGATTATTTATATTTACTCAACATATATAAATGATTTACCAAATAAGTATCCAGCATGTTTGTATGTGAGATGTGCATACATAAGTAAATATATAAAACTCACACTATTCAAAGAGTCACTCAGAACAGCACAACATATTGCAGATAAATCAAGAAATATATGAATACAAAAATTAACCTCTGATGCTAGAGTGAATAATTTACCAATATGCTTTTATTATTTTCTAAATTGTTTTGGTTGTTTGGAACATATAATGAGCACTAGATCAACAGTTTCAATAAATAATATTCATTATGATCTCCCCATGCAACTGGCTTCAACCTTGCAATAACATTAAATATATTTATTACTTTATTTTAAAAACTGGAGATAGAGGTTGTGTGAATAATTTACTCAGAAAGTGTTAAAGCTTGACCATCATTGCAAGACTAAGGTCAATGCATGGGGAAATTGGAAAGGATATTATTCAATGAAATTGTTGATCTAGTAGTCAATACATTTTTAAAACAATCAAGAAAGGTTTTGACAATAATGAAAACACACTGGTAAATCATTTACCTGTACTTCTTCAACTATATAGAAATTAGGATTTATACAAAGATCTGATTTGCTGTATCATTGTGTTTACTGTACCTTTGATTAATCAATTTTACTCAAGCTCAGGTCCATTACAAAACTTTCATTGAGAACATAAAATGTGCTGTGAACAAAGTATGTTGATTAGAAAAATGATGAGATTAATGCACTTAATAGTGTTTAGGGAACTTCCACTAATAACATTGAAAATCAATGAAGACAAGTTATTTGAACATAGAAAAATGTAGAGATAGATCTTGCACTGTAGAAGTTACATTTGAAATTGCTCTTAGACTATATTGTAAACATTTAAAACATAATGAATGCAATAAATAGCAAGTTAAAATAAATCCTATAATTAAGAGACAATTAAAGGATACTGAAAATGTTCACAATATTTTTTAATTCTAACATCAACATTAACTAGAGACTCACAAGTAATTGAATAGTTGTACGCTAAAAGTCAGGCCAATCATTTTATCCTACGCTGACAATGGTTCATGAACATCGGTCTTTGGATATAATATTACCTTGTTCGATAATAAGTCTTCTTGCGATTAAGAGTTAATTTGTTTGGATTAAAGTTAATTTGTTTGCTTTGAATCGTTGCGAATCACACGCCTTTCGACGAGGCTTTCGAGAAGATGCGAGACTGTCGGCGTGCATATTAGCTGTGACGTCCAATGCAAGACCGAGCTCGTAGCATAAAATCAATGAAGTAATCTGGCTTAGGTTATTGACAGTTCATACGTTATAACATTCCCATTAAAAAGAAATGATGAATTTCTATTTCAATGAAAATTTATAAAGGGTAAAGAGAGACTTAAAAATGACAGCGTAAATACGAGTGGTAATAAACAGCGAGTCATTTCAAGGTTCCAACAGATTGGTATGATCACATCGAACAAGAATTTGTTAAAAATAGTTCTCTTAAAGAACTATATATCATAGTATTCTTCACATCTCTGCAGAAATAATGTTACAATTGAAGAATGATGAACAGATCGGCTTCTCTACTATTAGAATAGACACATATTTCTGATGAAGCAATTGCTTCACGCTGTTGCATCGATTCGATCTGAAAAACACGTAATCTGAACTTGGCTTTTAAATTGCTCATTTACCGTCAACGGAACTGGCGCTCAAAAAAATATAGTTAACATATATATAACATCTCAGTCAAATATGACGCGGTGTGAAAATTGCATCTGAAACTATAAAGTAGAATTGATTGTGGCTTAAAGTTCAAACTTTTAATTAATAAGTTCTGCTCAAAATTATGTTTGTCAATTTGAATAACTTTAAATCATCAAGCATGGTCCAACTATGTCATCAATTCTTTTGTAGATCACATTGACATATATACTAAATAATGTTTAACAAGCACAATATCATCATTTCTTTCGCTAAGCAAGTTTGTTCTGGTCGACAATACTTAACGAAAATAAGACAACATTGCACATTCGTGATTAATATGAAATTAATTTTCTGCTGAGAAAAGAGAAATGAAGTAATTAGAAATCTGATCGTGCAAGATAACACGTGATGGAAACTAAATTAACACACCCACTCTTATTTCACAATGTTGAAATGTGAGTGTAGGACACCTTTATGATTACTGAATATATCTGGTTTTTGTTTTGTTTTAAATTACATGCAGTTACTTTGCAGCAATAATACCATTTCTAAGTTAGATCACATGAAAAACTTATCTAATTATCTTCTTATCAATCAAATTATGTTCATATATATCACCATCTGTAATTTACACGTGCAGCTCAGAATATGAGTATGGCTGCAGAATTCAGGTAATTACGATTGCCTTCATGACGATTTGGTCTTGATGACCATGCCCTTCTGTTGTTTTAACTGTTCCCCGATGGATCAGCCATTCCCAAAGAACGATATGCGTGGGCTTTTTTCAGCACGCGAAGGAAGAAAAATAATAAGAGAGGTCATTGGGGCCTATGCGACAACTACAATAAGTTTTATAATAGAGGGACTGGGTGGGGACGTAGATGGCATCTTCTAACTGCTCTGCAAATTTTAATATGCAGGACATAAGGTAAATGAGAGAGAGAGAGAGAGAGAGAGAGAGAGAGAGGATTAGAAGAGCTTTTAGTGAGACAGAGTTCTGCTCAGTACAAGCTATTGTACAGGGTGTTCAAAATAAAAGTAGCCAGATTGATATATCAAAAGTTGCCAGTTAAGCATTGCGTTTTGTCTATTTCATTTTTAAACCGGTTCTAACTAGCTCGTCCTTTCGTCACATTTGTTCATCATCCCTTCCTGTACCATAATTACACATCATCACAAAAAGACTCTCGTACTTGACCTATACTACGTCATAATTGAATCATCTGATTTTCATAAATATATGTCAGACTGGCTCCCTAGACAAGCTACTTTTATCTTGAACACCCTGTACAGTGATATGTGAAATCAGTGACATTGTTGGATCGTCTGTAGGTCGAAAATAATAGTACCACTGCGACCTACAATGCATGTCGTAAGAGGCGATTGATGTAGGCCCTAGGGGTGCTACCCTAGTAAATAAAAAGCAGCGCAGAAATCGGATGTTCTGGCCTTCTTGTAGACGCATAACTGGCACAACGTAAAATCGCTCTTAGGGTCAGATCACATACAAATGCCCGTCTGCCCAGCGTGTTCGTAGCGCGTTGGTCTGCTGGTGACTAGCCCTCTGTGAGTGCGGGTTCAATTCCGCGGGCTGGCAGAAAAGCCACAGGCTCCCAGATTCACGGTGTTCGTGGCACCGAACCGAAGGGTTACGATGTTCATGGCACCGAGCCGAAGAGCTGAAAGCTCAAGTGCTTCTGGATCGGGAAAAAAAATCACATAGACATCACACAGAATGGTTGACATGTGGTCGAAATGGATCGTTCGAAGTAAAAGTTAGATCCAAGGTGATAACGAAACTAATCTATTATCTACTTTAACCCAAAGAAGATAAATAAAACAAACGTTAGACAATCATGACAAAAAGTAGAGAAACATTCACAAAACATCGATCCTCTGTTTATAGCTGTTGACTATTTTCTGCTTATCTCTCGCTTGAAAAGTACACCCTTTGTTTCTTGCGTGGATCGATCAGTCTATTTTCTAGCGGTTCTTTGATCTCACTGTAGGTGAGATAGAGTTATTAGTCATATCGTAGTCGGGCGATAAAACATAATGAATATCAGCAGTGGCGGCTCGTCATTAAGGACCAGTGGGGCCGTGTCCCACCAAAAAAGGTTAACGTGTTTTTATTATTTTATACATTAAAATATATTTTTAACCAAATCCATGATTTTTCCATAAATTTTTGTCTGGTCCCACCAACAAAAATGTTCACGAGCCGCCACTGAATATCAGTAATATTTTCGACCTGGTTTCCACAAATTAATTTTTCTAATATCTATGCAGAAGAGATATTTCATGTTTACTCAACCAGTAAACGCTTAAATAAAACATGAGAACACTAGTTACTTATGGAGACACCAGGTTGCAACGCTTCACATGTTATACTTATTCTGTTTTTAATGTTATGTCAACATACTGACTGATTATACACTTTATATGCAGTCTTGTTATGCTGCTCGTACTAAAGACTAGGAGAAGTGCTATCATCTCTTACAAAATAATATTCCTATGTATTTATGTATGTAAGGTCTTTAATGGATATAACATGATGATATCACCTGACACAGACACTCACACACACACACACACACGAAGGAGCTCACACGCACATACACACACACGCATAATAATAGTGTTATCTGCCCGTCTACCCAGCGTGTTGTAGCGCGTTGGACTACGGTGACTATCCCTAAGTGTGTGTGGTTCAATTCCGCGGGATGGCAGAAAAAGCCACAGATTCCCCAGATTTACGGTGTTCGTGGCACCGAACCGAAGGGTTATGATGTCTATGGCACCGAGCCGAAGAGCTGAAATCTCAAGTGCTTCTGGATCGGAAAAAAAAAATTAGTGTTTTCCGTCACAGACAACTGTCAAATGGCGACAATAGGCTCAGGTGTGTTCTATTGTACCGCTGTGTTGTGTGCGGAGGTGACTGTAGAGTCCAATCCTGGAACACAGTCCCTTACCACATGTGGGTATATATATTTATATGTGGGTTAGAGGTAGTGAACACGATCACAACCCAAGAGTTCCTGGTTCAAACTACGAGATGGACAATTTGAAAGCAAATTTGTTCCCGTAAATTGTTATAAATAGTAAAAATAGCTCCCATCTTTCAGAAAGCAATGTAAGACTACTGAATGTGTAAGTGGTACCTAGAAAATCAACGACTCGTTTACTGTGGTTAATGGTGTCGTCCTGTAAAGTATATGCCAGGATTTTTATTCTTTTAAATATATAATGAGATCGTTAGTTAGAATATTCTTCTTCTTCTTCAAACGCTCTGCAAATCGTTATACATATACTATGCTTCCAGTTAAATGATATTAACAAAATAATAATGATACATGTTCCTGATAATCTAACTCGCCCGTTTGGTGCCAGGGCCCAGAAGGGAAGCAAGAAAGTAACACTTCGACCTACAAGGCATGTCGTAAGTGGCGACTGATCAGGACCTAAGGAAGCTACCCTAGTAAATTAAAAGATTCGCAGAAATTCGATGTGCTGGCCTACCTGTAGGCGCATAACTTGCACAACGCACAAAAGCCTTTAGGCTCAGATCAAATACAAATCACAAAGAGTGGTTAATAAGTGGTCGATATGGAGCGTTTGAAGAAGAAGAATAGTATTCTAACTAACGATCTCATTATATATTTACAAGAATATATGGATATCAATCGCATAGTAATAACTAACTTAACTCTGAAACATTGTAACATATTTATGAATATCAATAGCATAATAACTAACTCAAGTCTAAACATTGAACATATTTATGAATATCAATAGCATAGTAATATCTAACTTAACTCTGAAACATTGTAACATATTTATGAATATCAATAGCATAGTAATAACTAACTTAACTCTGAAACATTGTAACATATTTATGAATATCAATAGCATAGTAATAACTAACTTAACTCTGAAACATTGTAACATATTTATGAATATCAATAGCATAGTAATAACTAACTCAAGTCTGAAACATTGTAACATATTTATGAATATCAATCGCATAGTAATAACTAACTCAAGTCTGAAACATTGTAACATATTTATGAATATCAATCGCATAGTAATAACTAACTTAACTCTGAAACATTGTAACATATTTATGGATATCAATCGCATAGTAATAACTAACTCAAGTCTGAAACATTGTAACATATTTATGAATATCAATCGCATAGTAATAACTAACTCAAGTCTGAAACATTGTAACATATTTATGAATATCAATCGCATAGTAATAACTAACTCAAGTCTGAAACATTGTAACATATTTATGGATATCAATCGCATAGTAATAACTAACTTCAATCTGAAACATTGTAACATATGTATGAATATCAATCGCATAGTAATATCTAACTCAATCTGAAACATTGTAACATATTTATGAATATCAATCGCATAGTAATAACTAACTCAAGTCTGAAACATTGTAACATATTTATGAATATCAATCGCATAGTAATAACTAACTCAAGTCTGAAACATTGTAACATATGTATGAATATCAATCGCATAGTAATAACTAACTCAAGTCTGAAACATTGTTACATATTTATGGATATCAATCGCATAGTAATAACTAACTCAAGTCAAAACATGTAACATATGTATGAATATCAATCGACAACTGATAACTATCATTTTCTTATCTTCTGCTATCAAAGCCAAACATGGATAATGACATATTGCAGACGTAGATTCAAATATATCGAGCCTGTGTAATTAGCTCTTTACTATATGGCTCAGAAACATGGACAGCCTACTCAATGCACGAGAGAAAACTTAACATCTTTCACCTTCGATATCTCCGCAAGAATATGAACATCAGCTGGTACGACAAGATAACCAACTCTTAAGTACTGCAACATGCAAACTTGCCTTCCATCACGGGCATGCTCAGCAGTAGAAGACTTAGATGACTATGGCATGTACGAAGAATGGACAATGGCCAACAAAACAAATGTTGTTCTGTGAACTTTCGGAGAGGAAGAGGCACCAAGGCAGACCACTGCTCAGATATAAAGATGTCTACAAGGCCTCAATGAATTACTATTCTATCGGTTCCAGCAAATGGAAAACTGCTGATGATCGAGATATATGGAAAACAACATTGCACGAAGGTGCAGAATCTTTTGATCAGAGACTTAGAGATGAGCTGAAAGACAAGAGAGACAAGCGAAAATTCAGAAGTTGTCACAGTGAAACACTTGGCAATTGACCGTCTGTAAAGACGAAAAAGGCCATATATATATACAGGAGGGAATGATCGCAAAATATGAATCCCATGCTTTGTAATCTATATGGGTATATGTTGAATGTATTCAAGTTATATATTTACTAGATGTTTCATTGTTTCTTTTCCGTTCTATTTCTAGTTTTTATGTGTGTTTTTGTGTTACATTTATTTCGTTATTCGTTTTTATTCCAGATTTTCATTAGATACGTTTGTATTTGGTCGTCCATTTGTGTTTCATTTTAATTTGTCACTCCTGTTTGTTCGTTTGCTTGATAAAGGCTTTGTTGGTCGAAACGTTGTTGTATTTTGTCATTGTTTTTGTTATTTGTAAAACTACAGTACTTTGTAATTACGTGTTTTGCCAATCAAATAGTTTTACTGCAGTTCCATATATATATATATACAAAATATGAAACGAAACAAGATATATAAGAGCAGCTATTAATATTCATGGAATAGATAGAATAACAACGGATGACATCATTAATATTATAAGTATCAAGTAAGATATGGGTTTGACACATGGATATTTAACAAGACAGAAGAAAATTATATGTTATTTGATTACTAGTGTTACAGCAGATCCCTCAGTATATCATGGACAGAGAAGAGAACAAATAGATCTATTCAGAAATAAATCAACATCAAAGAAATTTGGCGCATGCTACAAATAATAATAATAAAATTGGAGTATGTTGTTTATATACAAAGACACGCAGGATTAGAGAAGACCATTATGGAAGGAGACATCATGGCAAAGCAAAGAAGAGAAAGACCCCGGAGAAGATGGATTCAGGAAGTAACTGATGATTTGAACAAGCCTGTTGCACATTTACTGATGTCTTCATTTCTCGACCGGTCTCTTATTGAGATTCCCAGCATTCTGCTAGACACTTCTGTCTGAGTAGACATTTCTGTCTGAGTAGACACTTCTGTCTGAGTAGACACTTTTGTCTGAGTAGACACTTTTGTCTGAGTAGACACTTTTGTCTGAGTAGACACTTTTGTCTGAGTAGACACTTCTGTCTGAACAGACACTTCTGTCTGAGCAAAAACTTTGTCTGAGTAGACACTTTGTCTGAGTAGACACCTTTGTCTGAGTAGACACTTTTGTCTGAGTAGACACTTATGTCTGAACAGACATGTCTGAGCAAAACTTTTGTCTGAGTATACACTTCTGTCTGAGTAGACACTTCTGTCTGAGTAGACACTTTTCTGAGTAGACACTTTTGTCTGAGAGACACTTTTGTCTGAGTAGACACTTTGTCTGAAGTAGACACTTTTGTCTGAGTAGACACTTTTGTCTGAGTAGACACTTTTGTCTGAGTAGACACTTTTGTCTGAGTAGACACTTCTGTCTGAACAGACACTTCTGTCTGAGCAAAAACTTTGTCTGAGTATACACTTGTCTGAGTAGACACTTCTGTCTGAGTAGACACTTTGTCTGAGTAGACACTTTTGTCTGAGTGACATTTTGTCTGGTAGACACTTTTGTCTGAGTAGACAACTCATATTAGTCTACGATTCCTGATCATGGAAAATATTGTTGTAATACTTACTCATTCCAACGTTTCGGAATCATGTCTTCTTATATTTCGATCTAAGTTCAATAGCTAAACACGTAAAAACAAAGTTCTATAGTTTTCAAATGCAGAAACAGTGACGATAAAACGTGTTGCATCAAAAGGCCTTTATCAAGAAACAATACAAAATGGCGAATATATGATGAAATACAAATGGAGTTTACATGTGAACATAAACTATCTAAGAAAATATGGGGACATAAACAACGTAAAACAGCGAAACTAGTGTACACAACCTAGGAAATGGGAAGAAGAGAAACAAATAACTATGTCGGATAAATAACATCAAAAATGGCAACACAATATAATAAAAGGCATGAATAAGACGCAGATAAGAAGCATAGGAAGATATGCGTGAGCAAGAGGCCGAAAGATGCCATCAGAATGATATTACAGTCTGTGCAATCGATGCATCATCGAGGAACATGATCGGATGCTGTGACCTGGACATCGTCACTCTTCTGAAGTGCAGTATCATCTGAAAGAGACTCTGTGGCCACTCATTTCAATGATACTGGCCATTCAGCTGACGATGTCGGTAACGAGCATCGACATGTTCCTCCGATGATCAGCATTCGTCTGAGAAACCGTTTTTTCATACATTCGCTGAGTACACTCTTTGACTCAGCACTTTTCTAGCTTCTAGTCATCGGACCTTTGTACATATGTGTGTTTCTCCATATGTAGTTATTTATCCATAAATATTGTTTATCTTCTCTTTCCACTTCGGATTATGTTGCCTCATTTGTTGTCGTTTATTCGCAATTTCATAGATAGTTAATGTTCACATTGTCAATGTTTCTAGTGTCCATCTGGTCTCTTGTTTATTAGCTGATAAGCTGCTGTCGAAACGTTGACTAAATCACTGTTTTGTATTGTAAAACATACTTGTTTTACGTGTTCTATTTTTCCCAGGTTTACTGCAGTCTCACACCTCTTTTCGATCAAAGTTAAGCGTAAGATATCCATTAATCACTACTATTGTCAAGTGTTGCCCATGTGGCACTGTCTCCAGTTTTAACAAAGCAAAGACTGTTCTGCACTGACTTGAATAAATATTTTGCCTGGCCTAGTAAACTTCTTCTTCTTCTTCTTCTTTTGTCGTCACACTGCTACCGTGTTGTTGCCCAGTGTTGTGGTTTTCTATTTTTGTCTTGCGCTTTTCTGGTGGCTTGGGTGATTGTTATTTTTGCTCTATGACAGAATTCTGCTATGCTATCTAACCTTCTTTTTCGTGGTCTTCCTGTCGCCTACTTTCCTGATGTTCTGTTGTAAAAGACTTTGTATACTGTAGAGTTTCGATGCATTCTTATTAAGTGGCCAAACCACTTCATTCTTTGTTTCTCAATATATTTCAAGCAAGGTTCTGTGCCAACTTTCTTTCTTATTCTGATGTTGGTGACTCCATCTTTTCTGGTGTTGCTGGTAACTTTTAGCAGGCAGCGCATTTCACATGTGAAACAACACTGGACAGAAAACTACACGAACCTCTGTCAGCGAGCTAGCAAAAGACAGTGAAGTTTATACAAAGAGACAACATTGAATATATAGACAATATTTCAAGCAAAGAAAGGGAGAAGAGAAGGAGGGATACAAGAGACAACATTGAATATATAGACAATATTTCAAGCGAAAGAAAGGAAGGAAGGATACAAGAGACAACATTGAATATATAGACAATATTTCAAGCGAAAGAAAGGAAGGAAGGATACAAGAGACAACATTGAATATATAGACAATATT
This sequence comes from Arion vulgaris, assembly GCA_020796225.1. Classification (NCBI taxonomy): domain Eukaryota; kingdom Metazoa; phylum Mollusca; class Gastropoda; order Stylommatophora; family Arionidae; genus Arion; species Arion vulgaris. The sequence continues at coordinate 8,309,282 of CM036763.1, forward strand.
TCAAGCAAAAGAAAGGAAGGAAGGATACAAGAGACAACATTGAATATATAGACAATATTTCAACGAAAAAAAGACTACCTAAACCCAAGAAATCTTCAAAGGCACCCACAGGCACCACGTGCCAGAGATGTTTATGCGATTTTTCTGGTGGGAGTAGGTAGGCTGTGTTTCACGATTGTAAACCAACGCAACGAAAGCATATATCTGATATATAGTATTGTATATCTGCATTGGATAAACTCAACTATATATATATATGATGGGTAGTAGAGAAGATTTCTAGCGTTGAAGGTGTACTGCAGATGTTATCTCTATCTGTACGTATTGTATACACATGCTCTCTAGCCATCTTGAAATGTAATAATCTAAAAATCTGCTTGACAAAAGTGCAATGTGTTTACATCTTCAAACATGCCCTGGTACATCGTCTAATTTCATTATAATTCTAAAACTGAAATGAATATTCGGTTCTCCGAAAGAGTTCATTCTTGATGTTCATGTTTATTGGCCTGCATGCTCTGATATAACCAATAAAACGTTCGTCCTTAAGTTGAAATACTGCCCGACTGCCCAGCGTGTTCGTAGCGCGTTGGACTACGGGTGACTAGCCCTCTCTGAGTGCGGGTTCAATTCCGCGGGCTTGCAGAAAAAGCCACAGGCTCCCCATATTTACGGTGTTCGTGGCACCGAACCGAAGGGTTACGATGTCCATGGCACCGAGACGAAGAGCTGAAAGCTCAAATGCTTCTGGATTGGAAAAAAAAAAAGTTGAAATAAGTGTACATCGGCCTAAAGAGGTTTTACTTTCCTACAAACCAAACAAAGAGAAAACAAAGAAATAAAAGCGTTGGACGCATCATTTACTTAAATAAATAGTTCAGAATTAATTAAAGTAGTCGATGCTTATGTAGCATCGCAACAACACAACAAGAGTACCACACATATACTACCTTTTATTTTATCCGATCCAGAAGTACTTGAGCTTTCAGCTCTTCGACTCGATACCATGGACATCGTAAATCTGGAGAACCTGTGGCTTTTCTGCTAGCCCGCAGAATTGAACCGCACTCACATGGTGCTTGTCACCCGTCGTCCAACACGCTACGAACACGATGGGTCACTTATAATTCTAAGAACTAAAACTCAGACACAATCTTTGTTACTTTCTGTTTTGACTCACAGCTTCAGGATAAGAAAGGATTTCTAGGACGGGCTTTTGTGCGCGCTTCATAAACAGTGTTTTTCGTTATCTCTATTGTCTATGAGATCCACTTTTGGAGTAGAATTCCTTTTGCTTTGTCCACTGTATCGGAGTAACATTTCTCTTTGAGGTACACTGTCTGTTGGTAATCTGCTTATGTGGCCGAACCATTTAATTCATTGTTTCTTGATGAAGCTCATTACTGATGTTGTACTCAACTTTTTCTTGATGTCTTCATTTCTAAACCTGTCTCTTCTTGATGCTCTCAGCATTCTGCCTAGGCGCTTCATCTCTGTCTGGACTAGTCTCGAATTCTCTTCATAATTCTGTGAGCATAAATGAGATTATACCACTGTCGGTTTGCTACTCCTGTCACAGTGGCTTCAGCATCCACTATATGGGTCACACAGTTCACTACTTAATCAATCAATCAATAAAACTTAGATATCACATTCAGGCTAGAATACACAAATTCCATCCAAAGAAAACTGGGAATCGTCTTCGATTAGGGGCCTGCTAAAATTCTCACACAATGAGTATGTGAAATCAAATTCTAGAAACTATCAGATCCAGAATTTGAATTATAATACTTTTTTATTTGAAAAATATTGTATAGGAGTTTCAGGGCTGTGAATCCCACTCGCTGACCCGATTGAAAGAGATGGGTGTCAATATTGGTGCAGCCCGAAAAGAACGACATACTAAATATGCAAAGAGATTGATTAATCAACATCGAACTGGCGTGTTGGGTCGCTGGACGCTGCTGGATTTGCTGAGGCGGAGATCGGAGCACCTATGGACATGTCCGGAGTGCTATGATGATAGTCCTCATATAACTGATAACTGATATATATATATATATATATATATATATATATATATATATATATATATATATATATAATTATTCTTACAAAATATAAGTATGTTTACAAAAATATCTTCTAAATTACATCGGGGACACACGCTGGTGACCCGGAGTTCGTACACTGCAGCTGAGATCTTCCTGTGTAAGAAAGAGATCGGAGCACATTTGGTTACTAACTGAAGTGCAATGATGATGGTCCTATCAATCAATCAATCAATCACTCAATCAATCAATCAATATATACACACACACACATATATATATATATATATATTTCTCAAATACATTATCCCGTATGGGCAAGGAAAAGGAAAGCATAATCAAAGCAGTATCATTATCATCATCAGGTGCCGTCTCCACATCGAAGGTTAGCTGCAATGAATCTTCAGCATACTCTGTCTTTCGCCTTGGTGTTGCACACTGCCAGACTGTAACCTGTCAATTTCTTAAAGTTTCCTCCCACTTATCTCTCGGTCTTCCTCTTGCTCTTCCCCCTCAACTTTCCCTCTAGTAAATGTTTGATCATGGTGTCATTTTCTTTTATGTGTCCAAAATACTTTACTTGTCTGAATTTTATTTCTCTTAATAATTGTTTCTTCATGCCTAGTTTTCCTAAAACTTGTTTATTTGTCTGTTTTTCTGTCCATGAAACTTTGCCTATTCTTCTATATATCCACATCTTAAATGCATCAATTCTGTCTTCTAACTGCTTGTTCATTGTCCATGTTTCGAGCCATACATTAATATAGGATATATATATAGCATTTGATCAATCTCATCTTTAGCCTGTTTGTAATTTGTTTGGATGTCAGTAACTTTCTCATACTATTCAAATTATGTTTGGCCATTCCAATTCTCTTTTTAATTTCTGTTATACATCTACCATCATCTGTTATCATCTGCCATCATCTGTTATCATCTGACATCATCTATCATATGGTATCATCTGTTATACATCTGCCATCATCTGTTATCATCTGCCATCATCTGTTATCATCTGTTATCATCTGGTATCATCTGTTATCCTCTGTTATCATCTGTTATCATCTGTTATAATCAGTTATCATCTGACCAAGATATACTCTTAATAATAGTATAGTTTATAGTAGTAGTATAGTTTAATAATAATTCCTCTCTCTCTCTCGTACCATTATACGTTACATAGGGCCTGCAAGCAATTTCTCCATACCGCTCTATCCAGGGTAACTCGCTCAATCTCTATTCAGGGTAACTCGCTCAATCTCCCCACGGAACTGAGACCGATATTTCTTGCCTCTCTCAGCAAAGCTCCTTAGGTCGTCCTCTCTTTCTTGAACCCTTTGCATCCGACTTCAATGCCTGCTTTGATATTCAGTTTAGTGTACACAACGAATAATAAATACAATCAATATCTTAATAGATCAGGTTTTTCTTAAGAAGGCGAGAACTTTGTACGCCGATCCCATAAGCAAAGACATATATGGGACTTCAAAACTTATACTAAGTACCACGTCGCCGTATAGCTGATCACTACCGCTTACATATGACACATTTGGGGACTACACTGCTTTTGTAACGATACTGAAATATATCTCCTGCTTCGATTGGAACAGTTTTGGCACTAGACCCTCTATGCAGCTACACTTCATTCTTGTAGAGCTCTGTTGTTTCAATCTGATACTGTTATCCGATTACACTCTATATGTAACTACACAATACATACAACTACACTGCATTCTTATAGAGCTCTGCTGTATCAATCTGGTACTGTTATCGGACTAGACCATAGATTCCCAAACTTTTTTCTGGTCACGGGCCACCGCCCACTTTGCAAGACATACATTTTATAACGCCCTCTTCCCCCATTATAATAGTTTTCCGCTTTCAAGCCATTTGATATTTTCCACGTAAATAGGAACTTATGATATTGAAGAAGTATTGGTCAATATTTGCTTTATCTTGAACTCAGTTATTCTGTATCAAAATCACGAACATAGTTTATTTTTAAATATATCTTATTAATTTCTTCTCTAAGGAGCCACTGATCCCTAGATTTCCTGAACGCCTCAGAAATCCCCCCCGTCCCTCCCTAGAATGCTTAAGCGCCCACTGGCGGGCGGTACCGCCCACTTTGGGAAACTCTGGACTAGACAGACCATGCAAATACACTGAATTTGTGCAGAACTCCACTGTTCAGTGTGTTATAAAAAAATACATAAAAATCGCGCAGTGTAATCTTATTTAATTGTCTAGAACGTAGTCTAAAAAAGTAAGGAATTTTCATACCATACGATATTTTGAGAAATATTTTGTTAAAACTTTATAATTTCTATCAATAAACAGCATACGTTTGATAAACCCATCTATATAACACTAGTCACTATTACTTCCCAGTTGTGTTTTGTACGCAATTGTAACCTGTTCTACTGTCCTACGCTTTGGAAACTACTCGAGAATTATGGTTTCCTACTAAATTCATCAACATCATAAAATCCTTCTACAGTGAATCGCGCTGCAGTGTAAGAACATATTTCGGTAACTCTGACTGGTTCCCAGTGGAAACAGGAGTGAAACAAGGCTGCGTCTTATCGCCAATGCTCTTTGGAATAGCAATTGACTGGGTCATGCGAAAATGCACAAATAACGCAAATATGGGCATCAAATGGGTTGATAAAATTTTAGAAGACCTTGATTTTGCCGACGATATAGCCCTTTTGAGTTCATCACACCAAGATATTCAAATGAAAACAAACCTTCTCCAAAATATCTCAGGACAAATTGGTCTCCAAATCAACACCACAAAAACAAAATTGTTGACCTTACCAGCAGTCCAGAAAATATCCAACTAAAAACTACACTCTTGAAAAAGTCAAAAGTTTTACGTACCTAGGGAGTATGATGTCATCTACAGGGGATACAGCGCCAGAAATTCCATACAGAATCACATTGGCATCAAGTGCTTTTAACAAATTGTCAAATATATGGAAATCCAATTCACTCAGCAAGCACTTAAAATTAAAGATCTTTAACTCTTGTGTGATTCCAGTATTAACTTATGGATGCGAGAGTTGGAAAGCAACAAAAGCTCTAGAAAGAAAATTAGATAATTTTGAGAATAAATGTCTTAGAAGAATACTGAACCTAAAATGGTCAGATTTCAGACCTAATACACAAATAAGACAAGAGACCAAGCAAGAAAATGTATCAAATTTTATAAGAAAGCGCCGCTGGAACTACATCGGCCACACACTTAGAATGGATGAGAGAAGACTCCCTTACCAATCCCTCATATGGACACCAGAGGGAAAAAGAAAACGAGGAAGACCAAGAGAGACTCTGCGTAGAACCATCATCAGAGAAGGCTTAACGATGGGCCTAGCAAACATTAAAGACCTAAAACAGATAGCAACGAACCGCGAGGAATGGAGAGCTATGACCTCTGCCCTATGCGCCCCCCCAAGCCCAAGAGGAAAGACTAACTAACTACCAGAGATCCTTACGTAGTTTAAAACAAGCAGACTCCTACTTGTAACCGAACCGAATTCTTCCGTATAAATTTTACTAGTATTAGAAACGCAGTCACAAGTGTTCCCATTTCAAAACTAATATTTTCCCTATCTGTCACTATTTAAAATGCGAAATTTTATTATCATCTATTTCATAGCTTTTACAAATCGATTTTCATTCAAATAATCGTCAAACACGTATTAATCATTCAGAAAGCAATCTCGACTTTGTCTTAATTCACAAATGATAAGGAAAGTTGCAAGGGGAAGCAATTGAGATTGAGAATCATGATATCAATTTACCAGCAATGTCCGAATTGTAAATGAGGATCATCTCCTTCATATCATGCAAACCCGTATGGATCAAGTAATTAGCAGCACACTTTATCTATGTATGTATATATATATATATATATATATATATATATATATATATATATATATATATATACATATGGCGTCTGTGGCTTAAGGGATAGTGACTCGATCTATTAACCCAGACGTTCTGAATTCGAATCCCGCTGCAGGAACAGTTATCCTGTAGCCATCTTCTTCTTTGTCTGCCTCTGCGTCCTGGGACCCTGCCCTCTAATATTGCAAGATAACTGCTTAACTAAATACACTCTAAGATGGTTCGTCTAACTTTGTACAATAACATTTGAAAGAATATTTATAGATTTGTTCCAGTGACTGTAACTAGAACATCTAGATTTATGAGAATGCTGAATTTATGGGTGAAGTATTTCAAGGAGGTTACCTTGATTTGAACAAGCTGTAGATACAGCATCACACCAAATCTCTAGTAACCAAAAATCCAAACCAAAAGTTTGGATGAGAAAACTCAAAATAGGGGGAAACTGATACTTAAAGGGTTTTAAAGCCGAAGGATTGACTTCATTGCACCGGGTTTTACCCCATACGGCTCGGTTCCTCTCCGCAGAAATCGCACACCTCCTGCCGAGAGTATTGCACAAAACACGAACTCCGTAGCTCCGGCAATCATCCTAAGGATCTCTGGAAAAACTGCACTCGTGAACAGAACGACGCGGTCCGGATTCGAACCCACGACCTTCGACTCGCAAGGCAAAGGGCTTAACCACTCAGCCACAGAGACCGCCTTACTACATGATACTACTGATTCTACAGCAGAAGAATGAAGAAAACGTTGCAAATAACACTACAATTCATACCAGCTGACAGTTACTTGTAAGTAACACTACAATTCATACCAGCTGACAGTTACTTGTAAGTAACACTACAATTCATACCAGCTGACAGTTACTAGTAAGTAACACTACTATTCATACCACTGACAGTTACTTGTAAGTAACACTACATTCATACTCAGCTGACAGTTACTTGTAAGTAATTACTCCAATTCATACCAGCTGACAGTTACTTGTAAGTAAATACTACAATTCATACCAGCTGACAGGTACTTGTAAGTAACACTACAATTCATACCAGCTGACAGTTACTTGTAAGTAACACTACAATTCATACCAGCTGACAGTTACTTCTAAGTAACACTACAATTCATACCAGCTGACAGTTACTTGTAAGTAACACTACAATTCATACCAGCTGACAGTTACTCGTGCGTAATTGTCTCAGAAGCTTATACGCTTATTCTAAACCATGATTAATATGCTCTTATAACGCGAATGGCCATGATATGGATTAAGACATGTATATAAAGTATTGTTTATATTATCTTTTGTCTATTCCCAAGTGGAAGATGTAGTTGGCTGTCCACTCTTGCCATTAAGCGTAGTGATGGGAGCTTTAATTTGCATTCTAGGGCTAGATGAGTCATCCTTGTTGTGTTGTAACAGTATTACATGTTAGAAAAAAAAATGATTGAAAAAGAAAATAAAAGACTAAGGTTTTCTCCAGAACTGATCTGATCCGGTCTGACCACCAGAGATTTGAAGGATTCCGTACATCGCCTTATAATGAGAATGTTACGTTGAATGCAGCAGAAAATATAATCTTCATCATTAAATAGTTTGTCCTGAGCAGAACTTTGCCATCTAACATCCATTAGAAATTCTTTCATAGGCCTCTGCAACCCTCATGCTCAAACCACCAGTTGAATCCTGCCTCTTCAACCCTCATGCTCAAACCACCAGTTGCATCCTGCCTCTGCAACCCTCATGCTCAAACCACCAGTTGCATCCTGCCTCTGCAACCCTCATGCTCAAACCACCAGTTGCATCCTGCCTCTGCAACCCTCATGTTCAAACCACCAGTTGCATCCTGCCTCTGCAACCCTCATGCTCAAACCACCAGTTGCATCCTGCCTCTGCAACCCTCATGCTCAAACCACCAGTTGCATCCTGCCTCTTCAACCCTCATGCTCAAACCACCAGTTGCATCCTGCCTCTGCAACCCTCATGCTCAAACCACCAGTTGCATCCTGCCTCTCAACCCTCATGCTCAAACCACCAGTTGCATCTGCCTCTGCAACCCTCATGCTCAAACCACCAGTTGCATCCTGCCTCTGCAACCCTCATGCTCAAACCACCATTGATCCTTCCTCTGCAACCCTCATGCTCAAACCACCAGCTGCATCCTGCCTCTGCAACCCTCATGCTCAAACCACCAGTTGCATCCTGCCTCTGCAACCCTCATGCTCAAACCACCAGTTGCATCCTGCCTCTGCAACCCTCATGCTCAAACCACCAGTTGCATCCTGCCTCTGCAACCCTCATGCTCAAACCACCAGTTGCATCCTGCCTCTGCAACCCTCATGCTCAAACCACCAGCTGCATCCTGCCTCTGCAACCCTCATGCTCAAACCACCAGTTGCATCCTGCCTCTGCAACCCTCATGCTCAAACCACCAGTCTGCATCCTCTCTGAACCTCATGCTCAAACCACCAGTGCATCCTGCCTCTGCAACCTCATGCTCAAACCACCAGTTGAATCTTCCTCTGCAACCTCATGCTCAAACCACCAGTTGCATCCTTCCTCTGCAACCCTCATGCTCAAACCACCAGCTGCATCCTGCCTCTTCAACCTCATGCTCAAACCACCAGTTGCATCCTGCCTCTCAACCTCATGCTCAAACCACCAGTGCATCCTGCCTCTCACCCTCATGTCAAACCACCAGTTGAATCTTCTCTCAACCTCATGTTCAACCATCAGTTGTGTCCTGCCTCTGCAACCCTAATGTTCAAACCACCAATTGTGCCCTGCCTCTGCACCCCTCATGTTCAAATCACCAGTTGCAATCTGATTCCATCTTCTTCGTTGTCTTCCTCTTCTCCTCTTTGCCGGGATGCCTCCTTCCATGATGGTCTTCTCCAACCCGTCGTGTTTCTTTATATGTTCAAATTACTTCAATTTTCTCATTATTATTTGTAGCATCAGCCAGTTTTCTTTGATTTTGAGTTCTTTCTGGATAGATCTATTTATTCTCTTCTCTGTCCATGATACACGAAGGATTCTTCTGCAACACTTATATTCAAAAGCACATATATGTTTTCCCACTGCCTTGTTAAATGTGCATGCTTCACATCAGTGGCGGCTCGTTTTCATCTCGGCATCTCGGTTGATCATTTTGTTGGTGGGCCAGACATTTTTCCAGATAAATCATTGTTTAGGGTTGCTATATTTTAATTTATAAAAAAATAAATACACGTTATACATTATTTTTGATTGGGCGAAGCCCCACTGGCCCTTAATGACGCTCCGCCACTGCTTCACATCTATACATTACCACTGGTAACATGCATGCTCTTAGTATTATGATATTTATTTCATATCCAACTATCAAGATTACTAAAAGAAAACCTAAAATATTTTCAATTTCGTAAAGTAATTCGAAATTGTTTACAAATTATTCGAATATTATAGATTAATCTGATAAAAACAAGTAAAATCAATTTAACTCTGTGACCCGGAAACATAGCATTCAATCAATCTTACTGAATCCAATCTGATAAACATGACGACTAGTTAATTTGTTGTATAACTTCCGATACAAAGACAATAACTTTCAAGCATACGGGGGCAGTGGGAAGGAATACTATAGCACAAATAAACTGAAATAATTATATAAAAGAGCAGATCAATAGATAGATTAGAAATAAGATTGAACAATGAAGAAATATAGATTGGAAAAGTGTGGCCAAACAGATTTAACAATTTAAAAGTTACAGGAAATATATTCAAGTAAAATAACATGCAAAAAGGTAATAGAAAAATGTGAAAAACAGTCTCTAAGAAATTATTGTTGTTCTAGTAAACACAATTTCAACAAAAGGTCTCAGCTTAAATAGTTCCCCCATTTCCCTAAACAAAAGACGTCAAAAACTATACTCATGATTGATTGATTGATTGATTGATTGATAGGACCATCATTATTGCACTTCCGTGAGTAACCATGTGTGCTCCGATCTTTTTCTTACACAGGAAGATCTCAGCGGTAGTGCACGAACTCCATAGCAAAAAGAGAGTCCCGTTATAAATTTTGAAGTTTTATTTGTTATCTTGTCCAATGAATTTTGCTTGGGTAGCTGCTTTCCAGCCTGCACTTCTCGATTTTGAACTGTCCAATCTTCTTTTACGTGCTTAACGTGAACACAAGACTTACGTCTTATCGTCCATCTCCGATAGAACTAGGAACTTGATCTCACATACACTGAGATCCGGGATATCTGGAAAAACTTACTGATGGCTCTATGAGAGAACGAACCGAGAACCTTTGGAACGAGAGATGAGCACTTAACTTCTACGCCACAGAGAACTGGAACGAGAGATGAGCACTTAACTTCTACGCCACAGAGAACTGGAACGAGAGATGAGCACTTAACTTCTACGCCACAGAGAACTGGAACGAGAGATGAGCACTTAACTTCTACGCCACAGAGAACTGGAACGAGAGATGAGCACTTAACTTCTACGCCACAGAGAACTGGAACGAGAGATGAGCACTTAACTTCTACGCCACAGAGAACTGGAACGAGAGATGAGCACTTAACTTCTACGCCACAGAGAACTGGAACGAGAGATGAGCACTTAACTCTACGCCACAGAGAACTGGAACGAGAATGAGCACTAACTCACGCCACAGAGAACTGGAACGAGAGATGAGCACTTAACTTCTACGCCACAGAGAACTGGAACGAGAGATGAGCACTTAACTTCTACGCCACAGAGAACTGGAACGAGAGATGAGCACTTAACTTCTACGCCACAGAGAACTGGAACGAGAGATGAGCACTTAACTTCTACGCCACAGAGAACTGGAACGAGAGATGAGCACTTAACTTCTACGCCACAGAGAACTGGAACGAGAGATGAGCACTTAACTTCTACGCCACAGAGAACCCCCCTCCCCCATTCCCCGCCTCCCTCCCCACCAACTCTAATGAATGTCCATGACTAAGTAACATTACCCTCAAAGAAACAACATTGTAATGGAAACACTAACATAACAACTAAAGAGACTTTCATATCTAGGTGTTCTCATAAGTGATGGAAGATGTAGTAGCGATAGAATCAGTCTTTCTTTCTTTCTCGAATCCTGTTTGCCTCACAGCGACAGATCAAGAAGAGATTTCTAAAACGGGCCTAGTATGCGCTTTGTAAATAGTCTTTTTGTCGCCTCTGTTATCTCTGAGGTCCATTTTACTCTCGTCGGCCTTTCTACGGTGGTGGCCTTTACTTTGTACACATTGTATCGGAGCAGCATTGCTCTTTGAGGTGCACTGTCTGTTGGTAATCTGCTTACGTGGCCGAACCATTTAATTTGTTGTTTCTTGATGAAGTCTAGTACTGATGTTGTACCCACTTTTCCTGATGTCTTCATTTCTCAACTGGTCTCTTCTTGTTACACCCGGCATTCTGCGTAGACACTTCATCTCTGTCGTGACTAGTTTTCTTCTATCGTTTGTTGTCAGCGTCCAGGTTTGGCACTGGTAACATAATATGTCGAGAAAGATTGTGTTGAACATTGCTCTTTTTGTGTTCATGGTGAAGTGTTTGCATCTTAAAATTGGCGCCATTTGCCTATCATTTGATTTGCTTTGTTGCATCTGTGTTGAATTTCATTAGTTATTCTTCCATTTGCTGAAAAAATGCTCCCCAGGTATGTAAAGTCTTTTAATTGTTTTGATTGTCGATGGAGATATTGGTAGTGCTTTCCTCTCTGGTGAATGTCATTACTTCTGTTTTGTTGATGTTTATTCTCATGTTTTATTCGTTACATGCTAACTGAAGTCTGTTAATGTGTTGTTGTAGCTGTTCTTCTGTTGTTGATATGATTGCCTGATCATCTGCACAAAGAAATTCATTTAAGAGTTCTCCGAGGTTGTTTCCTTCGCTGGTGTTAGCTATTTTACAGATGTGGTCAATATACGTGATGAACAGCAGCGGGGATAGTACGCAACCTTGTCTTACTCCTGACCCTACGTGAAACTTTTCTGATAATCCTGTATTTTTTCTAATCGTACATTGGCTGTCATTATAAATGCTCTTGCAAAGGTTGATTAGGTGGTCATTAACCCCATAGGTTGTTAGTATTTTCCACAACTTGTGCCTATCTACGCGGTCAAACGCTTTTTCCTGATCTACAAATGCAACATGTAGGTGTTTATTGAATTCGACAGTCCTTTCTACTAACTGCCTGACGGCGAATATTGCATCTGTACAGCTTTTGTTCTTCCTGAATCTCATTTGGGAGTCATTAAGCTGTGGGAGCCTTTTTTCTAGTATTTTGCAGAATATTTTCCTAGAATAGAACCATTAACAGAATAGAACTGAGAATTTTAATATTTGAGATAATATCAAATATCAATCAATCAAGTGCCGTGCCTGCCGACGTAGACGATCATGCCTCTTCACAACTCTCTTTGCTTGGTGCATGTAATCAGTTCTGAATCAGTATATTAAATATACTATATTATAAGACTTGATTGACTGTTGAGACACGAACAAATGTATTTTATTCTTCAAAATGCATAAATGCAAAGAATTGACTTCAATGCATCGGGATTCCGTAGAAGCACCTACCCAGAAGAATTCCATACAAAAAAATTTAAATAAAATTCTTACAAAAATGTTCTTCTTCTCTTCCACCATTTACTTCTTCACAGAAGCGTTAGTGCCATGGGGCGAATATAGTGATCTTGTTTGTGTTTGTGCTAATGCGCTTTGTAAGCTGTTATTCATTTTCTGAAAAGCTGCCCTTGATGCCATCAGAGTCTTCTACAATATAACATCGGGAAAGAAGGAGAGAGGTAGACCATGAAAAAGATGGTTAGATGGCATAGCAGAATCATGTGAAGAGCAAAAATAACAATCTACCAAGCCACCAGAACAGCACAAGACAAAAACAGAAAACCACGACACTGGGCAACAACCCGGTAGAGTGTGACGACAAAAGAAGAAGACGAAGATGCCGTCACTCCATCTTTTCCGTGATACTCCTCTTGCACTGTACTCGTTATATTTGTTTAGTTGTGGCTCTCTGTTGTAGGCGATACCAAGGCAATCTTGTGCGAACCCTCGCCGCTACTAGTTTGTGCAATGTCAGTTAGATCTTCCTGTGTAAGAAAGAGATCTGAGCAAACATGGCTATTCACCCAAGTGCAATGTTGATTGTGCTATAAATAAATCAATAATCATTGAACTAACAAGTCTATAGATTAAATCTTCTTCTTCTTCAGCGATCTCTGGTCATGCCTTAATTTACTGTGGACCACAACTGGGCAGTCATTTAGTCTTCGTTCTTCTTCAGCGATCTCTGGTCATGCGCTTAATTTACTGTGACCACAAACTGGGCAGTCAGCTTCAGGTCTGTCAGGTTTCCCAAGCAGTTTCAGGTCGACTGGGTGTGGCCACATGTTGCTTCTCAGCTCACCCAGGAGAGGACAGTCTTGCAGAATATGCTCCAGTGTCTGTTCCGCCTGCTGAAACTGGCAGAGAGCTATTTGACTTATTCCTAGTCTATATAAGTGTTTGTTGAGTCTGCAGTGTTCGGTGCGTAGTGGAAATATAATGACCTGGTCTGTTCTGCTTAGGTCTTTGTGGGAGTCTTTTCCATAATCATATCCAGTTGAGATTATAAAAAAAAACTAGCTTTTCTTTTATTTCTATCAATATCTCTTACTATTTTCTCCTTGAACACCATTTACTTTCAAGACCGAGTGGTTACCGGGGCCCAAATGTGGGATGTAAAGAATAGAACCACTGTTGGGATGTAAAAAATAGAACACCTGCCCCACATGTCGTAAGAGGCGACTAAGGAGGATTGGTTGAAATCGGATACACATGTCCTAAACGTGTAAAAGTCTATGCGTTTAGGGGCCTACAAACCAATGTGCAACGTATACACGTTCTTGGCTAAGATCAAACATATTATAAAGAGTGATTAAAATTGGTCGTAAAGAACGAACGAAAAAGAAGAAGATTTACTTAAGACAGTGTGTTGTGGTAAGAGAGAAGATATACTATTCAACTTCTCATGGATACTGTGAGCAAATGGACTTTGGGATGGCTACTGCAGTGGAGGACAGAGCACGAATGGGAATGTCCAATGTGCCTTGACGTTGATCGCATAACATAACACACATAACATAACATAACATACATACTTTCAATCATACCATGTTTTGTTATTCTATCTATTCTTCTTGTCGTGTCAACTCCTTATTTGACTGCAACTCTCATGACACCTCTCTCGCAGGCTGGAAAGCCGCTGCCCGGGCTATATTCATCAGAAAGATAGAAATAAACTCTCTACAGAATATTTTCTCAAGCGTCTAAATTACATTGAGGACTCTCGCTCGCCGGTGCTATGAAGTTCGCTGAGATCTTCCTGCGTAAGAAAGAGATTGGGGCACACATTTTTACTCCTCGAAGTGTAATGATGATAGTCTTATCAATCAATCAATCAATCAATCAATCAATATCAGGACACAAAACCCAATAACTAATGCTACTACAGTCCGTTCTTATTGACTAATCATGAAACTTTATTAAACTTGTTTGTACAAATTCTAAATTTAGTTGGCGATACAATGTCTACAATTATATTCTTTCATCTTCTATAACAATACAAGAAAAAATAACGATGATTAAGGATTATATTGAGAGAAAATAATATTACAGAATTAAAAGATTAACGCCATTTCAAAGAATAAAGTAGAAGAAACGGATTCGTTGTCCATAAGCCAAAGAAAATGTGACATGAAACAAACGCGAAACTAGAAGAAAATGTCAAAGGTTTAAAAAGAAATATAATAATACATGAAGATGGATAGTAAAATAGATTTTTTTACAACACAGGTTGGATATGATGTTAGTTAGTTAGTTAGTTTGTTCCTTTCGTGCCAAAGGCGGTACATAGGGCAGAGGTTTTAGATCTCCATGTGATACGGTTCTTTGCTAGCAGTTGGAGATCTTGTATGGTTTTACATCCCAATAGTTTACTTTCATAATACATGAAGATGGATAGTAAAATAGATTTTTTTACAACACAGGTTGGATATGATGTACATAAAATCAAAAATAAAAATCGTGGCATATCCTTCCTATACAGAACGTCGATATCAACAATAGTAAACTAGTCGTTGATTTTCTACGCAACAACTTATCCGTTTAGTAGTTTGTCATGTCTTTATAAACGGTCATGCCTAATTTTACCAGTAGTAAAAATTCACGGGAACAAATGTGTTTCCAAACTGACCGCAGCGAAGTGTGAACCAGGTGCTTTTGGGTTGTGGTTGAGCTCAATACCGTTAAGTCACATAAACCCACATACGCCCACAGATGCCCACTGATGAAGTACATTCTTCTTCTTCACCCTTCGCCCCTAGGGAAACATAGGTCTGCAACCAAGCCCCGCCTATCCAAGGCCATCTTTTCCAGATCTCGCCACTCTCTCCCCGTTTTTTTGCGTTCCATTTCTAACTCCCGTCTCCAGGTGTTTCAGGGTCTTCCCTTACTTCTATTGCCCTGGGGGTTCCATCGAGAGCCTGTCTTGCGATGCTGTAGGGGTTTCCTCAGTGTGTGTCCTATCCATCGCCACCTTCTGCTCATTATCTCCTGTTCCACCTGCCGTTGTCCTGCCCTATCCCACAGTTCTCTGTTTGTGGTCTTGTCATACCATCTCAAATGGAGTATCCTGCGTAGGCATCTATTGATGAATATCTGCAGCTTTTTGGTGTTCACCTTAGTTGTTCTCCATGTCTCCGCTTCATACAGAAGGACAGACTTGGCATTTGAATTAAATATCATTATCTTAGTTTTATTCCTGATCATTCCTGATGAAGTACATACAAGTTCATAAAACTGACAGTTAGAAAGGAAATGTAATTTTAAAATGTCACTTGATATTTATTTGCGTTCGTTCTTATCAACTAAATGAACTATTCTTTGTAATCTGTGTGGTTCTCACTGAGAATGTGAGTACATTGCATCACCGTTAGGCCTCTACGACATGTAGAACGGGCACATCTACAATTCAACAATAGTATAAGGACACACATTTGTACAGACGGGTTACTGTAAGCATTAACAAACAGGAAAACCTCACATGAAGTACCACATCTAGAGTTCTACTGTAGAATTTTATCCAATCTGATAGATCATTGGAAGGCCGTACATGTTGACAAATACAAATGGCTAATGATGATAGTGGTATTGTAGTTTACGTCCTAACCATAACGCAGTGACAGAAGCATGTAGATAATGGATCAAAAGTAGATGACCTGACAGAAGTAGATGGACACACGTAGGTAATGGGACACATGTAGGTAATGGAACAAAAGTAGATAAGTAGATAATGGAAAACAAGTAGATAATAGACGGAAGTGGATAATGGAGACGAGAAGATATTTGGATAAAGTAGATGTTTGGATAAAGGTAGATATTTGGTAAAGTAGATATTTTATAAAGTAGATAATGGAGACGATAAGTAGATATTTTGATATAAGTAATATTGGGATATAAGTACATATTTGGATAAAGGTAGATATTTGGTAAGAAGTAGATATTTCTATAGAAGTAGATAATGGGAGACGATAGAAGTAGATATTTTGATATAAGTAGATATTTGGATATAAGTAATATTTGGATAGAAGTAGATATTTGGTAAAGTAGATATTTCTATAAGTAGATAATGGAACGAAAGTAGATATTTTGATATAAGTAGATATTTGGATATAAGTACATATTTTGATAGAAGTCGATATTTGGTAAGAAGTAGATATTTCTATAGAAGTAGATAATGGGAGACGATAGAAGTAGATATTTTGATATAAGTAGATATTTGGATATAAGTACATATTTTGATAGAAGTCGATATTTCTATAGAAGTAGATAATTGGACATGAGTAGATAATGGAACATGAGTAGATATTTGAATAGAAGTAGATAATGGGGCAGAAGTAGAGAATGGGACTGAAACGGATAATGTGAGTGCAGCAGAAAATGCGCATACTAAACACTGACATAGAAAAACATTTTGTGTATTTCTTTTATATACATTTGTAGTCTGTGAAATGTTCTGAAGCTTGTTTTGAGATTTCTTCTGAATTGTAAACTGTCTACAAGATTGTTCTATGATATATTTTGTTCTTTAAAATGCCTAGAGGCTTGTTCTATGATATCTTTTGTTCTTTGAAATGTGAGAAAGCTTGTTCTATGACATCTTTTGTTCTTTGAAATGTGGAGAAGCTTGTTCTATGATATCTTTTGTTCTTTGAAATGTCTGGAGCTTGTTCTATGATTTTATTTGTACTGAAATGGGAAGTTTGTTCTATGATATCTTTTGTTCTTTGAAATGTCTGGAAGCTTGTTCTATGATTTTATTTGTACTATGAAATGTGGAATCTGTTCTATGATTTTATTTGTACTATGAAATGTGGGGAAAGTTTGTTCTATGATTTTATTTGTACTATGAAATGTGGGGAAGCATGTTCTATGATTTTATTTGTACTATGAAATGTGGGAAGCTTGTTCTATGATATCTTTTGTTCTTTGAAATGTCTGGAAGCTTGTTCTATGATTTTATTTGTACTATGAAATGTGGGGATATGTCTATGTTTTATTTGTACTATGAAATGTGGGGAAAGTTTGTTCTATGATTTTATTTGTACTATGATATGTGGGAAAGTTTGTTCTATGATTTTATTTGTACTATGAAATGTGGGGAAGCATGTTCTATGATTTTATTTGTACTATGAAATGTGGGGAAGCTTGTTCTATGATTTTATTTGTACTATGAAATGTGGGGAAGCATGTTCTATGATTGTATTTGTACTATGAAATGTGGAGCTATGTTCTATGATTTTATTTGTTCTATGAAATGTGGAAGTTTGTTCTATGATTTTATTTGTACTATGAAATGTGGGGAAGCTTGTGCTACGATTTAATTCAATCATTTAAAATTTCTGGAAACTTTTTCTATGATGTCTTCAGTCCTTTGATTATGATGATATTATGTGTTCTGTAAATCATATAAGCTTAAATTTCTGTATAATCTACAACTGTCTGTTTCCTGTTGAACAACCGGAAATCTACCTGGTATTTCAATTAATATTATACAATACTGACAGCATGTTGGCTTTGATATTAAGCACACTCTCTTTGTTCTTATGTTCACTGTAATGTTAAGCATCTTTGTTCTTATGTTCGCTGTGATATTAAGCAGCATCTTCTTATTTCCTGTGATGTTAAACATATATCTGTTCTTATGTTCACTGTGATGTTAACATATTATTTTGTTCTATGTTCCTTGATATTAAACCTTTCTTATGTTCACTGTGATGTTAAGCAGCTATCTTCTTATGTTCACTTTGATGTTAAACATATTATCTTTGTTCTTATGTTCACTTTGATGTTAGGCATCTTTGTTCTTATTTCACTTTGATGTTAGACCCTGTCTATGTTCATTTTGATGTTACATCTTTGTTCTATTTCTCTAAATAAACGTCTTCAACAATCAAGATAGTTTATGCTCACACATTTATTTCGTAAAAAACCACGATATATATTTGTGAGTGGTGAGTTTTTATCCATATGTGAGATTCTGCAATAAGCAATAAACACCTTCAGTTCAAGTTTACTATGAACGGAACTTCAGTTTAACTTTTTCGCATTTTTGAGCTGGTATACAGGCTCGTCGTATAATTTAATATTACACAAAGACTTCTGGCTAATTCAAAATACATTACAATATATATATAAGAATCAGTGGCGGCTCGTGATCCTTTTTGTTGGTGGGGCCAGACTCAAATTTTCGGAAAAATCATGGTTTTAGGTTAGGTTATATTTTAATTTATTAACTAATAAATACACGTTACACATTATTTTTGGTAGGGCCTGGCCCCACTAGCCCTTAATGACGAGCCGCCACTGATAATAATATATATTTAGAATATATCTATATATATGCATATTCAGAAAAGAGAAACACAACAGATATATAAGTCGGTTCAACAATCAAAATCAAACTGGTACGGTCAGTTGCTGGACAATGTTGGAGATATTGCGAAAGCGATCGGAGCACCCATGGACATGTCCGGAGTGCAACAAAGATATTCCAAAGTGAAACAATCTGAAACAGACCTCAGTTTATGTCCTCAAAATAATGTTTTATTATCTTTGCTAAAATCGGTTTTCATACTCAATCTGTCCCAGAAAGTCGGGTAAATTTCTCATATCCCTTGTGGAACATTGCTTTCATCACAGCTAGCTTGATTCTAGCTCTGTTTCTAGCAAGTTTTCCACCTCCCCAGCGTCATGTTTAGTGTTTATTTGATGTCCTTCTGCCACATTCGTCTTGGTCGTCCCCTGCCTCGCACACAAGGAACCATGCTCTGATTCTGTAAAGCCTTGCTTCCTTACACGAACGAGTGGCAACATTTAGAATAAAAGTTGACACTCAAATCAAAGAATTTGTGGAGAGCCATGATCCCCTTCACGAGATGATGTGGTACATGATAGTGGTTACATGAAATGTTGGTATGTCAGCTATGACGGTCTTCCTAAGACAAATCACATCTGATACCATGTTGGTATGTCAACTATGACGATCTTCCTAAGACAAATCACATCTGATACCATGTTGGTATGTCAACTATGACGGTCTTCCTAAGACAAATCACATCTGATACCATGTTGGTATTGAGAGCCGCTGTAGCGTAGTTGTTAGTGAACTCGCTTCACAAGGCTGGTGGTCTGGGTTCAGTTCCCGCAATGCGCGAGGAATTTTTCCCGACTACGACGGCCCTCAGGTCGACCCAGCCTCAACTGGGTACCAGACATGCTCTGGGAAAGTAAAGGCGTGCGGCGTGATGCTGACCACATCACCCATCGTGTGCCGACGGTCAATGAAAATACAGGCCTAACACTGTATTGACCTATATACCACGAGGTATGAAGGGTTCCTACTTACCTTACCATGTTGGTATGTCAACTATGACGGTCTTCCCAAGACAAATCACACCTGATACCATGTTGGTATGTCAGCTATGACGGTCTTCCCATGACAAATCACATCTGATACCATGTTATAGTATAACTCCAGATGTGGTAATTTAACGTAGAATATTCCTGTATGTAGATTCCTATAGATAACCGTCTGTACAAATGTGTGTTCTATTGTATAATATATTCATAGACTTTAACCTACATTTGGATATACCTATCCTACATGATGTAGGTGCATACAGAGGATATAATGTACTCACATTCTCGGTGCATACCTCACATATCATAATGAGTAGTGAACTGGATGGATAAGAATGAACACACAACGCACAAACATCAAATAAACAACACAAAACACACACAAAAACAAAAAACAAACAGCGAACATCGTACACCAAACAACAAACAGCAAACAAACAAGAAAATAAAACACACCAAGCAAACCAAAAACAAACAAACCAGCAGGAAGACAGACCAACAGCAAACAAACAAGCAAAAAAACACACCAAAGAAAAAAAAAAAACAGCAGACAGACAGACCAACAGCAAACAGTATCAAACAAGCAAACCACAAACAAAGAAAACAAACAACAAACAAACTACAAACAAACAAATACACAACAAACAAACACACAACAAACCGTCATCATGAAATGTCAGAATAAAGAAAAGTAATAATGATGTCACCAATATGCAAATTCCCATGGGAGAAGACGACACTTTACAAAACAATGTTATGCCCCTGCACGGATTTAAAGCTTGTACCACTCTCCCTCCTCCGTACCGGAACAGTCTCTATTTTCTCTCAACTCCCACCGACATTTTCCTCTGACACTTCCCACTCTTATCTGTGCTATTTATCTTTCTCTGCAGCGCATATGTCATTTTGTTCACTTTTCTATCATTAAATGTCTCTATTCTTTCTCATTAGAACATATTTGTTTTTTGTTTGTTCATTTTTACTTTCTAATCAATCTTTCTCTTGTTTCTTGGATTTTTGTCTTTTGTTTTGTGTACATACGGTTCCTTGTGTCTCTCTCTTCTTGTTTTGTGTACATACGGTTTCTTGTCTCTCTTGTTTATGTACAGTCGTTCTCTCTCTCTCTTGTTTTGTGTACATACGTTCTTGTCTCTTCTCTCTCTCTGTCTCTCTTGTTTGTGATACATCGTTCTTTTGTCTTTTCTCTCTCTCTCTTGTTTTGTGTATTTTCTTGTCTCTCTCTCTTACAGTACGTTCTTTCCTCTCTCTTGTTTTCATCTCTTCTCTTTTCTCTCTCTTTTTGTTTTGTGTATTCCATCTATTGAGTCTTCTTCTCTCTCTCTCTCGTCTTTGTCTACTATTCTCTTCTACATCTCTTCTTTCTTCTTTCTGCTTTTCTCTCTTAACTCTCTTTCTTTCTTCTTCCTCTCTGCCACTATTCTCTACATTTTTCTCCCACTAGTCTCTTTTTCTCTCTCTCTTCTCTCTCTCTAAACTATTCTTCCTTTTTCTCTCTGTCACATTTCTCTCTCTTTACAATCCTTCTTTCTCCTCTCTCTGCCCTACTTTTCTCTAATCCTTCTTCTTTCTTCTCTCTCTCCCTATTTTTCTCTTCTACAACTTTCTTCTTTCTCCTCTCCTATTTCCCTCTACAACTTCTTTCTTTCTTTCTTTCCTCTCTGCCCTATTTTCTCTCTAACTTCTTTCTTTCTCTCTCTCTCTAAAACCCTTTCTTCTTTCTTTCTCTCTCTCTGCCCATTTTCTCTCTAACTCTCTTTCTTTCTCTCTCCTCTGCAACTTTTCTCTTTGCTCTCTCCTTCAATTTCTTTCTTCTCCCTCTCTCTTCCTACATTCTTTCTTTTTCTCTCTTTTCTCTCCTACTACTTTCTTTCTTTTTCTCTCTCTCTGCACTTTCCATTCTCTCTTCTGCAACTCTCTTTCTTTTTCTCTCTCTACTACAACTTTCTCTCTTATGTCTCTCTCTACTGCAACTTTCTTTCTTTATGCCTCTCACTGCAACTTTCTTCTTTTGTCTCTCTCTCATGCTTCTTTCTTCTGCCCTTTTCTCTCCTCAACTTCTTTCTTTCTTTTTCTCTCTCCCATCTATTTCTCCTCTAACTTTCTTTTGTCTTCTCTTCACTCCAACTCTTTCTTTTCTCTCACTCTCTTCTTTCTTTCTTTCTCTCTCTACTGTCTCTATTTCTCTCTCTGCAACTTTCTTTCTTTTCTCTCTCTCCTACAACTTTCTTTCTTTATGTCTCTCTCTCACTGCAACTTTCTTTCTTTATGTCTCTCTTTCACTGCAACTTTCTTTCTTTATGTCTTCTCTCTCCTCAACTTTCTTTCTTTATGTCTCTCTCTACTCAACTTTCTTTCTTTATGTCTCTCTCTCACTGCAACTTTCTTTCTTTATGTCTCTCTCTCACTCAACTTTCTCTTCTTTATGTCTCTCTCTCTCTGCAACTTTTCTTCCTCTCTACAACTTTTTTCTTTATGTCTCTCTCTCCCACTCATTTCTCTCTCCTCAACTTTCTTTCTTTATGTCTCTCTCTCACTGCAACTTTCTTTCTTTATGTCTCTCTCTCCTCAACTTTCTTTCTTTATGTCTCTCTCTCTGCAACTTTCTTTCTTTATGTCTCTCTCTCACTCAACTTTCTTTTTCTCTCTGCAACTTCTTTCTTTTCTCTCCTCACACTTTCTTTCTTTATGTCTCTCTTCTCTCTACCCTGCAACTTTCTTTCTTTATGTCTCTCTCTCACTGCAACTTTCTTTCTTTATGTCTCTCTCTCACTGCAACTTTCTTTCTTTATGTCTCTCTCTCACTACAACTTTCTTTCTTTATGTCTCTCTTTCACTGCAACTTTCTTTCTTTATGTCTCTATTTCCCTGCAACTTTCTTTCTTTATATCTCTCTCTCCTGCAACTTTCTTTCTTTATGTCTCTCTCTCACTACAACTTTCTTTCTTTATGTCTCTCTCTCTGCAACTTTCTTTCTTTATGTCTCTCTCTCACTACAACTTTCTTTCTTTATGTCTCTCTTTCCCTGCAACTTTCTTTCTTTATGTCTCTCTCTCACTGCAACTTTCTTTCTTTATGTCTCTCTCTCACTGCAACTTTCTTTCTTTATGTCTCACTGCAAATTTGTTTATCTTGCTTCCAGTCCTCACAGATTATCGTGGAAACATACAACACTTTCGATTCCCAATGTAAACACTAAATTAATCCTTATTTTTGAAATCTAACCTTGACGATCGTATACAACATTATAACAAGCCACCAAGAAAACTAAGCTAAATCAACATTGTAAAAACATCTGCTATTTTATCGGGAAATCCTGACCTCAATCACATCATTGATCCGTGTCAAATACTCACACTTTTTTGTTGTTGATAATCGATTCCTGTAAAATAGCGATTATGAGAAGAATATGGAAATCGGACTAAAAGATTTAAGAGAAAGTAATTGAGACACGCTCAGTAAACTTTCTAGTGATGATATTCTAATACCGGTTGTTGGATCGTTACTGTTATTTGTGTAAAGTATTAATTAGATGTGTGCGTGTGTGGACGATATTTTTGTGACGAGATGGTGATAGAGATTGGGAGGGAGATGGTTCAGATATAATGCTGAAGGTGGTTAGTGAGATTATGGTATATGTTACACATTATATCCTAGTTATGGGGAATGTGGGGAATGAGATGATGTGGGAAGTGGGCAATGAGATGTTGACAGTGGTGGTTAATGTGGTAATGTTGATGTTGAGGAATGAGACGATGTAGAAGATGATGAATATGATGATGATTATGGTGGTAAATGAGTTAATGAGGAAGATGATGAATAAGATAGAGATTGTGTTGATGAGTTAGGTAAATGCAGAAGATAATGAACCAGAAGGTAACTTGAATATTAAAGATGATGTGAGCGATGGTGAATGGGATGATGTGGAGTAGTGAATTAAATCTTGTGGGAGGTGGTGAATGGGATGATGTGGGAGGTGGTGAATGGGATGATGTGAGAGGTGGTGAATGGGATGATGTGAGAGATGATGAATAATAGAGGTGTTTAATGAGATGATGACTGAAGGATGATGTGATGATCATATATAAGGGATTGATGACTGAGGCTAAGACTATAGGTCGCTGTGGCGTGCAGGTAATTGATGCCTGTCTAACAGTGTCAGAACAAAGTGTCTTAAAGGCACCACAGATCATTGTTTCCACATAAAGGTAAATGGTGAGAGAAGAAGAAGAAGGTTACCGTTGTAGATTCATCACTATTACTCGAATCATTTACATGACCTCTCTCCCCTAGGGGATACAAAGATCAGTCTGGTCCATAACGATGCAAGTAAACACAAACATAGTCTTGCGCATACAAAAGACCATTTGCAAGAAAACTGCGCATATCAATACATATACATTATTATTGATTGATTGATTGATTAATAAGATCATCATCATTTCACTTCGGTGAGTAACCATTGTGCTCGATCTCTTTCTTACAGCGGCAGACCATGAACTCCGTAGCACCGGCAATTGTCCCCGATGTAATTTAGAAAATGACAAAAATAAGTTGTAGGAAATTTATTTTTTATTTTTTCTAATGAATATCGATTGCTAAGACAGTGGCGTTTCAGCCTACTCTTCTAGATTTTGAACTGTCATGTGTTCTATTACGTGCTCAACTTGAACACGAGACCTAGGTTTTTTCGTCCATCTCCGATAGGACTAGGAACTCAATCTCATCTACAATGAGATCAGAGATCTCTGAAAAAATATTTCCACGAGGGTGCGAACTGAATACCTTACGAACAAGAGGTGAGCATCTAACCACTACACTATAGAGACCCATAACATTTATCCAGTAACACATAATCACACACAACGTAAAAACGTGGGTCTCTGTGGTTAAGTGGTTAAGCCCTTTGCCTAGTGAGTCGAAGGTCGTGGGTTCGAATCCGGACCGCGCCGTTCTGTTCACGAGTGCTATTTTTCTAGAGACCCTAGGATTGTTGCTGGAGCTAAGGAGTTCGTGCTTTGTGCACTACTCTCGGCAGGTGGTGTTCCATTTCTGCGGAGAGGGACCGAGCCATATGGGGTAAAACCCGGTGCATTGAAGTCAATCCTTCGGCTTTAAAACCCTTTAAATACACAACGTATAATCACAGACAACGTATACAACAACACAAGAATTATAGTACTGCTATAATCACAGACAACGTATACAACAACACAAGAATTATAGTACTGCTATAATCACAGACAACGTATACAACAACACAAGAATTATAGTACTGCTATAATCACAGACAACGTATACAACAACACAGAATTATACCTGCTATAATCACACACAACGTATACAACAACACAAGAATTATAGCACTGCTATAATCACACACAACGCATACAACAACACAAGAATTATAGCACTGCTAACATCGCAAGCAAGAAACTACAGCACATATCCTCCTACCACGACCCGATATTATAAGCTTACAAACATACATCGTTGGAATACAAATATCCTGTGTATATATAAACACATAAATAAACACACATATACACACTTAAAGCTAACGTGTATTACTCCATACGATTACTCCATCGATAAATACGTATTATTTAACGAACGTTAATACCTTATGCAAATGGTCACACCACTTCTGCAAGAATCAAGGGATACAAAGTTAATCTTCCTGGCAGATTTGCAAATGTTATTTTCGGAATGTTTGTTCAATGTTACACCGGTAAATGTATTTTAAAAATGTATCCAAGTATATTCTATAACAGAATTCTTCTTTGCATTCAATGAGTTAGAAGTAGGTACGGTTTCCCCAAGACAACTACTTTCAGTATGAGGATGGATGTTGAGGCCATTACTGCTGTCGTCCATTGGTTATTGGTTACTAAACTGACGTCATTGCACTCCGGGCAGACCCATAGGTGCTCAGTCTCCCCCAACAGATATCGAAGAGTATGCATACTGATGGTTCCTGTGGCTCACTGATTAAACACACCTCTCACTCTGCCTCTCAGGCATCCAGTTCGACTTGAACAACGGTAACTCCAAACTGCTTAAATCGCTTGATCGATTCAACATCGATTTTAGTGTCCTCATCCAACAGAGAGTCGCGAAGAAACCGAAGAATATCCCCCTTATCCATCTTCAACTCCCCAACAATCTATGCTGTTGATGCAAGCCTGACCGCTCTCTCATTACCGTAAACACCCGCATGCCCAGGACAGTATATCCACGTAAGCTGCTGGAGGTTAGAAACTTCTATAGACGACATCCACTCAACCGAAACCTGCTCTTCTGGATCTTGTGAAGCATCGACTGAGAGTCAGATACAACAACTTCCCCAGTAAATGAAGTCCCAGTAAATGAAGTCCCAGTAAATGAAGTCCCAGTAAATGAAGTCCCAGTAAATGGAGTCCCAGTAAATGGAGTCCTAGTAAATGAAGTCCCAGTAAATGAAGTCCCAGTAAATGAAGTCCCAGTAAATGAAGTCCCAGTAAATGAAGTCCCAGTAAATGAAGTCCCAGTAAATGAAGTCCCAGTAAATGAAGTCCCAGTAATCCAATGTCGAATGTCGCCCATTGACTTTCTAGGACTCCATTTACTGGGACCACTGTTGCATCTGATTCAATCAATGCTTCTGAAGCACCAAAATGCCAAGTTGCGGTATGAGTAGTTGTCGTATATTGAGGTACCCTTCCTCCAGAGACTTAAGTGGATTTACTGTCCTCGGTAAGCGAGATTTTGCAGTATTAAGAGAACGAACATGCTTGCATCAACAACATTGATTGTCGGGGAGTTGAAGATGGATACAAGGAATGTTTTTAGGTCTCTTCAGTGCTTTGTAAGACACTAGTGTGAATTGATCAGTTTTAGAGTTACTTGTTGTAAAGTGAACTGATGCCTGAGGAAGAGAGGGGAGTAAGACAACGTTAATAGAAAATATTTCGAAACAAATGATGGAAGAATTATCAATTGCTCTGATTTAGCATTATCTCGACACTATCTTGATACATATCATTAACATATTCATTATCTCTGACACTATCTTGTACATATCATTAACTCATACATCTCTGACACTATCTTGAATATCATTAAACACATTATTCGACTATGTCATTTATATATATAGAAACATATCTTATACTAACATCTGAAATTTATGAAATTATCTCTAATACTCCTATATCTTACATACATTATCTCTGACACTATCTTGATACCATATCATTAACATTACATTCATTATCTCTGACACTATCTTGATACCATATCATTAACATTACATACATTATCTCTGACACTATCTTGATACTATATCATTAACATTACATTCATTATTTGAACTATCTTGATACCATATCATTAACATTACATTCATTATTCTGACACTATTTTTTTACCTATCTATCATTAACATTACTCATAATCCAATACTTCCGAACCTACCATAACATTTAATTCTTATTTCTGACCCGTCCATATCATTAACATCCATCATTATCTCTGATACTATCTTGATACCATATCATTAACATTACATTCATTATTTCGAACTATCTTGATACCATATCATTAACATACATCATTATTTCGACACTATCTTGATACCATATCATTAACATTACATTCATTATTTCTGACACTATCTTGATACCATATCATTAACATTACATTCATTATCCATCGACATCTGAATTTTCATTTAATTCCTAATCTCACTCAATACCTCACACATTAGCTCAATCACCACAAATAGCTTGTCCGGAGCAGGACGTGCCAATAAATCCTTTGAAATGCTTCTCTCATATGCCTCTGTACCCGTCACGTTCAAATCATCATTTACACCTTGAACCTATCTTCACCGTTGTTTTCCTCTTCTCCTACTTGCTAGGATACCTCTTCCATAATTTTATTCTCCAACCCTTTGTGTTTTTTTTTATATGTCCAACATAATTTAATTTACTCATTCTTATCTCTAGCATCAGTTTGTTTTCTTTGATGTTGAGTTAATTCTAGAAAGATCTCACATTATCTCACTCACTAATCCTCACATAATCTCTTTCATCATCTTATACAGTAAACTTTACCTCAACAATTCTTAATCTTACGTATTTAGCTGGCGCCAATATGGATAAGTTTAATTATTTCAATAAGACATGTTTTAGTTGTTTGTTGTATCCACATCTCCATTGATGTTGGCACTAACGCCTGTAAGCTAGACTCCATTAATCCTGACAAATCCACTGTGAGCAATAGTTATTAAGTTCATAAACAATCTAAAAGAAAGCATTTCTTTTAATTCCTTTTTAAAACAATTTCTCTGTCTTATGTATCTGCGTCTTTATTATTCAGAACTTGATAAAAACACATACCGTCTCCGTTTAGAAGGATGGTTGTAATCAGGGGCGGCTCGTCATTAAGGGCCAGTGGGACCTGGCCCCACCAATAATCGAAAAGGGGGAATTCCTGGAATAGACAAATAATAGTAAATACTCCAAAACCATGATTTTTCCTAAAATTTGTGTCTGGCCCCACCAAGAAAAATGACTACGTGCCGCCACTGGTTGTAATGGGTGTTCAATAGATTCTATTACACATTCAACTGACAAATTCTGAAAAAGATAATGAACGTCCACATTTTGTAGTGTCCTCCCATTTGTAACAATGTCGTCTTCTTGACATTTTCTTGTTTTTTCTAGTTTATAATATTAAAAAAATGTTTCTGTTACCAGCCATTTTTCTGGCACATGAATACTAAGATAATATTTTTGAGCTGCTATGCTTCGATATAAAATAACTCATTTAACGGTTTGAAGCTGGAAAAGAAATCGTCAATAACAGTGCTATTCAAACTGAATATGAACATAATTGTTTAATGATAAGTCTCTCTCTTTTCGATCCCCGCCTAGACTGATGAACCACATTTTCTCATAAATTCTGCTGTTGTATTTAGGGTCTCCGTGTTCGCGAAGCTCTGTGTTATCAGACCAGGTTACGTTTTGTTGTATCTGACTCTCAGTCGATGCTTCACAAGATCCAGAAGGGCCGGTTTCGGTATGAGTGGATGTCGTCTATAGAAGTTTCTAACCTCCAGCGGCTTACGTGGATATACTGTCCTGGGCATGCGGGTGTTTACGGTAATGAGAGAACGGACAGGCTTGCATCAACATCATCGATTGTTGGGGAGTTGAAAATGGATAAAGGGGATATTCTTCGGTCTCTTCGCGACTGTCTTTTGGATAAGGACACTAAAATCGATGTTGAATCGATCAAGCGATTTAGGCAGCTTAGAGTTACCCGTTGTACAAGTCGAACTGGATGCCTGAGAGGCAGACTGAGAGGTGTGTTTAATCAGTGAGCCACGGGAACCATCAGTATGCATACTCTTCGATATCTGTTGGGGAGACTGAGCAACTATGGGTCTGCCTGGAGTGAATGACGTCAGTTTAGTAACCAATAACCAATCCGTTTCTCAGACCTGCAAACTGGCAATCTTGCAGTATGTGCTCTGTCGTCATATTCGCCTTTTCACAGTGGAACAGGCTAGTTGTGGATAAGTGTTGGATGGGACTCTACCAACATTATGAATAAAACGTCTTCATCAGGCACATTCAAATGTAAATTGTACAGCTAGTGAGACATGATTAAAAGCATTATACGATAACCCAAGTTACCTCACTCCAAGATTTGCAATGATATTGCCTATGTAATTCAATAATCTCTTTAATTGAATGTCTAGTCATCATTGACCAATAGACTTTCCTGAGCAGTACTTTGCCACCATATCAGTCCTTCGTAGTGTATCTCCATAGACTGGATGTCCCACTTCTGCAGCCGTCATGCTTACTTAAATCATTAGTTA
The DNA here is from genome assembly GCA_020796225.1 of Arion vulgaris. Taxonomy (NCBI): domain Eukaryota; kingdom Metazoa; phylum Mollusca; class Gastropoda; order Stylommatophora; family Arionidae; genus Arion; species Arion vulgaris. The sequence continues at coordinate 8,339,148 of CM036763.1, forward strand.
CATTCTGAACCCATCTTTTCCGTGGTTTTCCTCTTTTTCTCTTTGTCGCAATGTCCCCTCCACCTAATGTTCTTCTCCTCCCTTCGTATCTCTTTATATGTCCATTATAATTCTTATCTTATCTTAACCCCATTTGCCGTAAAGCGCCGTGGGGAGAGTTAGTTTCTATCTTGTGCCAGGTGTGTTGTGCTTGACGTTGTCAGTCCTTGCTTTCTCAGGGACTCTGAGATGTTATCTATCCATCGTGTTCTTGGCCTGCCTCGTGCTCTGTGCCCTGAGTGTTGATTATTGTAGGTATGTGATGGTAGTAAATGTGGTTCCATTCTCATTAGATGGCCGAACCACTTGATTCTTTGCTTCTCGATGTACTGTATGCATGGTATAGTACCAACGATGCTTCTGATATTCTCGTTTCTCACTCTATCTCGCCTTGTAACGTTGACAGCTTTTCCTAGACATCTCATTTCACATGTTGTAATCTTTCTTCTTGTGTCTTAGTCAGGGGCCATGTTTGGCACTGATAGCAAAGAGTTGGAATAAATATGCAGTTTATCAGTTGTCGTTTGACTGCCATGTTAATGTTTGGATGTTTTAATAGTGGTGACAGTTGGTATGTCACTGCTTTGCCTTCTGGCATCTAGTCTCGATTTCTTTGTCCATTTTCCATCTGATGTGAATATACTCCCGAGATATTTGAATTCTTGAGTCTGTTGTATTTTGACATTATTCACGTGTATATTTAGTTGACCTGTTGACCAACTTGTTGACCTACCAAAACACTTCAATTTTCTTATTCTTGTTTGTAGTATCAGCCAGTTTTTCCTATTACTGATATTATTTATTTAGATAGCTTATTGGTATGTAGTCTGTCTTTGTTTTCCTTATTGGTAGTGACCATACAGGCACATGGCAGTAGACATTGCCTCTGTTACATAAATCACTTACCTACCGTTGCGAGTCTTGAGATAATAGCCACTGACACTTTCGGCTGTTCCCATACTCATCCACCCCATGTATGTCCGATCCTGTAAGAGCGTGAAGATTCTTCCGCAAATGTCTTCTTTCAAGAAAATCTTAAGTGACCCTTTTATGCTAACTTTTATACAACTATTTATATCACATGATAATAGTGCTAGGATCACGCTCATTCACCTCCATAATGTCTTACCATTCTTTCGCAATATGTATTTTACAGTGCAATGAATCAATTTAAACCTCATTACGGGGCAGTCAAATTAATACTTTGACCGCCTGTATGGTGCCGGGGCCCGATAGGGAAGCAAAGAATAGTACCACTGCAACCTACAATATGTATCGTAAGAGGTGACTAATGTAGGACTAGGATGCTACCCTAGTAAATAAAAAGAAGCGCAGAAATCGGATTTGCTGGCCTACTTGTAGGCGCATAATAGGCACAACGCACAATCGCTCTTAGGCTCAGATCACATACAAATCACACAGAGTGGTTGACAGGTGGTCGATATGGAGCTTTTGATAAAGAATACCGTGACTACTGAATTGAAAAAATACACTTTTTCCCCAATTTTATTCCAAAGATAACAATTTCATCAAATTAACAAATGTTACTAAACACTTTATCGGACCGTGATGTAGAAATAGATAGCATTGCTGTAGATTAAAAAACTGGACAATCTACCACAACGTTCTTATGTAAATTTAGTACTAATTTTAAATGAAACAACGCTTGCCGCAGTGTGCGACAGTTGGGTTACTCTAATAGACAAGCTTGGCGTGCACTACGGTAGTTAGTAAGGAATTAGTTAAGACAATGAGCATTCCATCATAATTTTTTCTGTATCCGCCGTGTATAACATTTTTGTTGTTCCACATATTGTCCATGTGAATGTATAAACAGCTCATCTTTTTATTCCTTTTTATTTTCTATCATTTACGTTTACTGTTTACCTATTACTACTACTAATTACCGTTTACTCAACGGTTTAAAAATAATATATATTTTCTAAAAAAACACATACCGCCTGCTAAGCGTGTTTGTAGGGTGTTGGATGACAAGTGATAAGCCCCCTGTGAGTGCGGTTTAATTTCGCGGGCTGACAGAAAAGCAACAGATTCTCCAGATTTTTTGGTGTTCTTGGCACCGAACCGAAGGGCTACGATGTCCACGGCACCGAGGCGAAGAGCTGAAACCTCCAGTGCTTCTGGATCGGAAAAAAAAAACATCTAAAAAAAAGTTAATTTGCATATCCTTTAATACAGGACTTTGCGAATCAACCCCAGCTTTTAACGCTGTTTGTGATTTTTGTAGGCAGTTCAGTAGTTTGCCATTTGCTTTCTGAACGGGTGGTGCCATTGTCCTTTTGTAAAAATCCACGCGAAGCAATTTGTCACCAAACTGTCCGCAGCGTGATTCGAACTCAGAACGTCGGGGTTAATAGACCGAGTCACTATCCCTAAGCCACAGACGCCACCATATACTTATCTAAAGGGTCTGCATGTTAAGCATTGACTTCATTACACCGAGTTTCCTTATATAGCTCCATCCCGCTCAGTAGAAATGGCAGGACACATGAACAAAGCACGAACTCTGTGGTTCCATCAACGATCCTAGGAATCTCCTGAAAAATATATGTATATAATGAACGATGAAATCTGTATTCGAACACAAAATATTCTTCTCTCTCTCTCTCTCTCTCTCTCTGTGTGTCTCTCTCTCTCTCGATCCCTCACAATATTCAGAATACAATTCAAACTTCTTAACCATTTCGTCACAGAGACTCGTAGAAAAATCTTGTTATGCAATAATACAACAATCTATTTTATTACTAAATCCCCATAGATTTAGTGATACTTGATTGAGGAAGCAATCAATAATTATCATATCTAGTGATATACTTTAGTACAGCAATAACAAGAACACACTGATGTTTTAGTGTGTTGCTGTTTCTGCAATTTTTAATGTGTTTACGTAGACTGTGGTCCGGGCAATATGTTGCGTTTTCTGCAACTTATTCTTGATGTCTAACCAGACAATGTTATCCAATCGATGTTACTATTCTACAAAATCGCTGCACGCTTTAATATCCCAAGATGTCGGCCGAGTGGTTACTGGGGCCCAAATTTGGGGTGTAAAGAATAGAACCACTGTTACCTTCCCATCATGTCGTAAGAGGCGGCTAAGGAGGTTTAGCTGAAATCGGATGAACGTGTCCGCTAGGGAATGCTAACCCGAAACAAATGCTTGCAGACAACGGATGCACCAGACTGTAAGGCGCATAACATGGTGCAACGACCCCACACAATGACGAATGGGATAACGGATTCTACGGTCGCCAATCTGCCTCGGAGATTTAGCCATGCAGTAAGAATGTCATACCTACCATCACGAGGGTGGCCAAAATTTACTGCGGAAGAGGTCGGTTCAAACGGGGAAGCAAAAATCATAGGAATTATATCCTACAGAACTGCCCCAGTATGCAGACTTGGGAAGAAAGTGGTGACCCATTTACACTAGCGTCCAGGACAAACTGTATGGCGTGACTGAGGCAGATGGCTGTCTTTATTACAGAATCCGAAATCCCAATCTAGTGAGAACGCAGAAAACAAACTGTATGGCGTGGCTGATAATCTAAGGAAGACATCTGCCTTTACTAGAGAATCCGAAATTCTAATCTAGTGAGAACGCAGAAGACAAACTGTATGGCGTGACTGATAATCTGAGGCAGACAGCTGCCTTTATTAGAGAATCCGAAATCCAAATTCTTGTGAGAACGCAGAAGAAGAAGAAGAATATCCCAAGATGTAGTTGTGATTTCATTTTCTCAAGGTACGATGAGAAGCGTCTGGTCAAAAGGATTATGGTACTACTCCCATCAGAGACCCGGGCTCGATCCCAATACAGGTAGACATTTTTTTCTGTGGGTGCATAAAGAAAAAAATCATAACTTGGAACAGTTTCCCCGGTGAGTGCACTAGCCATACGACAATTACATTCTTCAGATTCATATCCCCCCTGTCCTACACCGCCCAACATTCCGGTATTGCACAGTAAGTAAATAGAGACAAGAAATAGTAACGACTTTTCTCTATCTTGCACTTGAGAATAGTATCACTGGAATAAAACGTCATATAATGATGAGTGAAGATTTTCAAGAGAAAAAAAAACAAAGTTTACAGTAATTACTCAAACAAGTCACACAGAGTTCAAATTAGTTTTAAATGAGGATAAGCCACCAGAACGAACGCTTTAAATATCCAGGTATTATCTCTGATCGTTTTTTGCCATAGTTTACTCAGGTAGAGGATAGCCGACACTGAAACATAGTTGACTCAGGTAGAGGATAGCCGACACTCATACATAGTTTACTCAGGTAGAGGATAGCCGACACTGATACATAGTTGGCTCAGGTAGAGAGGAGATAGCCGACACTGATACATTGTTGACTCAGGTAGAGGATAGCGACTGATACATAGTTACTCAGGTAGAGGATAGCCGACACTGATACATAGTTGACTCAGGTAGAGGATAGCCGACACTGATACATAGTTGACTCAGGTAGAGAGGGGAGAGCCAACACTGATACATAGTTGGCTCAGGTAGAGAGGGGAGAGCCAACACTGATACATAGTTGACTCAGGTAGAGAGGGGAGAGCCAACACTGATACATAGTTGACTCAGGTAGAGAGGGGAGAGCCAACACTGATACATAGTTGACTCAGGTAGAGAGGGGAGAGCCAACACTGATACATAGTTGGCTCAGGTAGAGAGGGGAGAGCCAACACTGATACATAGTTGACTCAGGTAGAGAGGGGAGAGCCAACACTGATACATAGTTGACTCAGGTAGAGAGGGGAGAGCCAACACTGATACATAGTTGACTCCTCTAAAAGTAAGATAAACAAGACAAAATAGTAATCATGAAAACAAAAATAAAAAAACAGCTAGCTGGTACAACTTTGGAAGCACATGAGAATGTACTAACGAGATGTCTCATTGACACTTGAAACCATTATTTTAATTTGACATTGCCAGATTGAAGATAACTGAAAAAAACACACTTTAAGAACAGATTAAAACAACATACAACGAGAAACATGACTAGAGGGAGATCGGCAATAGCAAAGGTGATAGCACACTGCACTTGTGATGTGAAAATTCTGGGGTTCAATGCTAGCTTGGTTCAACATTTTTTGGTGTACACATGTACTGGGTTAGATTAAATAAAACCATGGCTCTTCAATTGATAATCCTTGTTGGCCTACACGTTCTGATATAACCAATAAAAGGTTCGCCTTAGGTTGAAAGGGGTGTGCCTCGGCTTAAAGAGGCTTTAATCTCCTCCTTGCTTGCGTGCCCAGCGTATTCGTAGCGCGTTGGACTACGGGTTACTAGTCCTCTGTAAGTGCGGGTTCAACTCCGCGGACTAGCAGAAAAGCTACAGGTTCCCCAGATTTACGGTGTTCGTGGCACCGAGCCGAAGGGTTACGATGTCCATGACACCGAGCCGGAGAGCTTTCAGCTCAAGTGCTTCTGGATCGGAAAAAAAAAATCTCCTCCTTAACAAACAAACAACAACTTGATAAACTAAATTACGAATAATTCAAATCTCGGAACAAGGCTCAATAAAACGTAGGTCTCGTATTGAATTTGAGCACTACAAGAAAGCTTGGCAAATGAACATCTATAATCTGCAAAGTTGCTGCCTGTGCACAAACCATTAAAATATTAAAACAATAATTTCTGTACATTTTTTCTAAATTTTCAAAATGACATTGGGTACCATATGCGATGCTACGGAGCTCGTGCAATGACGTTAATAATTTTATGTTAAAGAAAGAGATTGGGGTAAACAAAGTTATTTGCCGAAGTGAAATGATGATCTTATCAATCAATCGATCAATACAGAGAACTCTATCTCAGAGCAACATTCCTGACAATAAAGTGGACTGTGATGTGGCAAACAAAAAGTAGTTTAAGACATGCTGACGGCCGATAACAAACAAAAGATATACTGAGGTAAAATCAGAGAAAGCTATCCGGAACAAATGAAAATATCCAGCATCCAGGCCAAACATAAAAATAAAGTTAATTACCAACTATCATCATTCGTGCAGATAACTTTTGATTGATATGATCTTATATTTGATATCAGCTTATTCCTGCAAAAATATGTAGGTCAGCGCGACCATTTCCAACTTTTTACATGATTTCTTTAGCGAGTTATTTGTTAATTATGCTGATTTAAAGTATATACATTTCAAAGCGTGTTCAGTCAACCATTATAATAGGGTATCGGTCACGCCCAGTAGTTAAGGCAATTAAAAATAGGATCAAAGCACGTGGAAATTTTATTGCATTGAGTAAGATGTGGAAGTCAAAGGAGATCAAAACAAACACAAAGCTGAGAATCGTTCAATCAAATGTGAAGTCAGTCCTGTTCTATGACTCGTATGACTCGGAAACATGAAGAAGAACACAAAAAAAACACTAGAAAACTACAGACCTTTATAAATGGATGTTTACGTAAAATAGAGGGACTGAGATGGTATGATAATTTGATTACGAACGAGGAACTAGAGAAAGAGCAAAGACCGACTGGAAGCATTGCAAGACAGGCACTGTTTTAGAACCCGCAAGGAAAGAGGAGTAGGGGAAGGCTTAGACATACCTGAAGAAGAGAGCCCAAGGCTGATATTAAAAGGATAGGTAAAACATGGAAAGAATTGGAAGTGAAGGCAGAAGAGAGGAAGAGCTGGAAGAAGTTTGTTGAAGACCTATGCTCCGTTTGGGAGTTGAAAGGTGAAGAAGAAGAAGAAGACAAATATCTTCTTTTATAAGAATGGAAGATAGAAATATGTTGGGCATACCTGGAGAAGAAATGATCAAAAAGTACCAAAGCATGCATTGTAGTGGGAGGCAATGGGTTCAAGAAAGAGAGACAACTCTAGGAAACACCGAGACAAACTTTGCTGAGAGAGGCAAGAAATATCGGACTCAATTCCACGGAAAAGATTGAGCGAGTTGCCCAGGACAGAGCGGTATGGAGAAATTATCTGTAGATCCTATCTAGCGCATAACGGTAGGACATGAACATATATATATATTTACTGCGTCGTTCAGCGTACACGAATGTGAGACTTTGGTCAACAATGAAGATAAAAACTTCGAAAGAACTGTTACGATTTCAAAGTTCTTCACAGGACAAACTACATGAGGATGATGATACAGGGAAACATGAAGACTTGCAAAGTCAATATTTCACTGTAACCATAAGACTTGCAACATTATTATTTCACTGATACCCTAAGACTTACACAACTTCAATATTTCACCGCAATCATTATAAGTTACATCTGTACTTCTCTATAATCTTATATTTATACGCAACTAGCAGTTTACACGTTCTTCGCACGGAGAATTTAGTTGAAATCTATTTGTAAAGTCCCTTAAAGAAACATGCCACTTTTCTTCAAAATCGGCTTCTTCCCATAAAAACCAAAACGGTTCTCTCCATGCATCGGTCAGTAAAGCATGATAAACATAATTCCCGTTCCCGTGAAAGTTGACAAATAACAACTTAAAGTGTCCATCATTTTGATTGCCAGTAAAACCTGATACAATTGAATTCCGTGAAAGTTGAAAAATAACAATTGGCAAATTAAATTTATTCAGATTATTAACTTATCGACGTGTTTTAAAAAAAATATTAAAATTAAAAATTTTTCCCGAACGTGAATCGAACGCATGTAGCGTGCATCTACTGCATGTATCTACTACATCTACTGCATCTACTACATCTACTGCATGTAGCATGTATCTACTGCAATGTAGGCAAGTACGCTATCAACTACCATAGGGAAAGTTATAAATATATCTGTTTAAAATACGTTCTTATAATACTAGTGCCGTTATCATAGCATTATATGACCAGGACTTGAGCGGAAAGTAATAATCTTTGTCAAAGTCTGTATGTAATGTGATGTGACATTCGTTACTTTGTTGTATTGTTTGCTTGATAAAGGCCTTGTTGGTCGAAACGTTGCTGTGTATTGTCATTGTTTTTTGCATTTTATAAAACTACCGTACTTTGTGATTAGGGGGTTTCGCCGAAAGTAACAACATGATCACGTGACTGGAAACTTTGTGAAAACATAGAAAGACACTTTCGGCGATTTCTACACAGAATGTCAATGTACGTTAAGTTGGGAATATGGTTATAGGAACCTTTAAAAAGTCTGGTTTTATAATTGTTCCCTCTTCGTATCCATGAAAGCCACCTTTGAATATAATATATATATATATATATATTTATATATATATACATATATATATATATATATATATATATATATATATATATATATATATATATATTAGATTAAACGTATGCCAATAATATAATATGACTGATAATATTATATTTCTACATAACTAATTGCTATGGCTGTACTTCACCACGGCACAGTTGTGTGCTTTCATCATCACATAATTAGTGACATATATGTACCGGTATATATGTTAAGTACTGAGGCGTGTACTTATATATACATACATATATTTATATTGAAAAAGTCTACATTATTATTTGTGCCATCGTATATGATGACGACAAAGATGAAAATGATAACGATAGTGCAATGTCAGTCTAGTGAGACATTAAAGGCAGCGCATACAGAGTGGGAGTTTGTAAAAAGAAATGATGTCTCCTTCCACGTCTTGTCTTGCGAAATGTTTGTGTTATTTCACTAGTTTTCAAACCAGGTGTGTTATGTTATGATCTGTTATGTTATGATATGTTATGTTATGATATGTTATGTTATGTGATCGACGTCATAGCGCATTGTGCATTCAAATGCGTGCTCAATACGATACAGCAACAGCCATCCCATATTCGACCTGTAGACCTTTCTTAAAAGACAGTGTTATAACTTCATAACAGGGGCGTCGATAACTTCGTACAATACTAATTCCGGTGTTCGACCCCAACATAGGCAATACAACTTTTCGATGTCACACGGTACACGATTGAACAACAAGTTTCCTGATCCTTTACCAGAGGATTTAAGTTACAATACCCTGAAGTCGAAGTAAGACTCGACTGAAAGTTAAAGGATACTGATTTTAAGAAAAATAAATCTTCATGTAAATATTAGTCAGAGGCAGTGGCGGCTCGTGATCATTGTTGGTGGTGGGGCCAGACATTTTTTCCGGATAAATCATGGTTTTGGTTGCTATATTTTAATTTATAAAATAATAAATACACGTTATACATTATTTTTAGTGGGACCCGGCCCCACTAGCCCTTAATGACGAGTCGCCACTGGTCAGAGGCACAATACCAAGCGTCATGGCTAAGCCTGAATTTATAGATGGCAAACAAACAAACATACAAACAAATCAGAAACAACAAATTCAGTTTAAAACATTGTTGGTTTTTTCAAACTTCTCTTTTACTTTCTCGCCTGATCTTTTAACATAATAAATCGTTACTGTTGTATTATATTCAACCTTCTGTTATGTTCTCTGTGGCAATTAACATAGCTCGTTCAAATGAAGTCTCTGTGACGTAGAGTTTATGTGCTTGCCTCTCGTTACAAAGGTACTCGTGGAGCCATCCAATTATTTCTCACCTTGATCTCAGTGTAGGTGAAATCAAGTTCCTATTCATATCAAAGACTAACGATAAAATGTAGGTTCCATGTTTAAGTTGAGCATGAAAAAGAACCACTGGTAGTTCACAATCGAGAAGAACAGACTAGAAAACCCAGGACAAAATCCATTATAAAATGTTTTTTAAAATGAAATCAAATCTCTACTAAACTATTGTCTCTATCTTCTAATATTACATCGAAGACCCTGACCGTTGCTACGGGGGGAGTTCATGCACTGTCGCTGAGATCTTCCTGTGTACAAAAAGATATCAGAGTACACATGGTTACCCCTCACTGAAGTGCAATGAATAAGTTTTAACAATCAATCAATATAATGACTAGTTTTTACTACTTTATTGTTGTTGTTGTTATTGTTGGTGTTGTTGTTGGTGTTGTTGTTGTTGCTGTTGTTGAAAACATAAAGTATTGACAAACAGTAAGAAAATAAGAAAGTAAATACACCAAGAATAAAGTATTGACAAACAGTAATAAATATGAAAGAAATAATAAGGTATTGACAAACAGTAAGAAATATGAAAGAAAGAAAAACTAAGTTTTTTAGATTATCATATAAATAAAAAGAAATTAAGTAAATAATTGGATAATACGTGAAATTTTAGTTAGGGGATGCGAAAAGAAAGGATGCAACTAGGGGAAGAGCATGACAGACTAAACAAGGAAATAAGAGAAAAGTATAGAACAGCCCCTTCCAGCCTCCACCCCCAATGTGGCTCACTCTGAGATATAGTTAACTGGAAAAATCAGCAACATACAAGGGACACACATCTTCTTCATATTCGTCTTCTTCTTCAACTTTTAACTACCAACGGAGCATAGGTCTTCAACCAACTTCTTCCAGCTCTTCCTCTCTTCTGCCTTCACTTCCAATTCTTTCCATGTTTTACCTATCCTTTTAATATCAGCCTCCAGCTCTCTTCTTTAGATCTTTCTAGGGCTCCCCCTACGCCTCTTTCCCTGTGGGTTCCAAAACAGTGCAGGTCTTGCAATGCTTCTAGTCGGTCTTCCCAATGTGTGTCCTATCCATCGCCAGAGTCTCTTTCTTAACTCTTTCTCCACTAGTATCTGCTTAGTTCTTTCTCTAAGTTCCTCGTTCGTAATCACTGACAAATAAATAAAAATCCAACACGCAATGGAATCATAAGAATGACTGACATTAAAGCATTTATGAAATGAAAATTCTGGCATATTCTTTACAGGACTTTACCATTAAACCACAATAAACGAGTCGTTGATTTTATTGGCAACACTTATACGTTTAGTATCTTACTTCTGCTTTCTGAACGATGAGGTCTATTTTTACCGTTTGTAAACATCAAAAGAACAAATTTGCTACCAAACTACCAGACGTTGAGTTTGAACCAGGTACCACTGGATTGTGATCGAGCTTACTACCAACAATCTACAGACACTCACAATTATTATACACTTATATAAATTATCAATATATTTCAAGTAGAACTTCCATCAAATTATTTCTGTAATGTAAGTCAACCGCCCACAGCTGTTGGCTACGTACGTAGATGTCAAATTAACGCTACCATACGGATTACCCCAATGGTTCTCAACCTTTGCTTTACTGCGGACCATCTTTAAATATATTTTGTTGCGCTGAACCTCAAAATATTCTTCTTCTTCTTCACCTTTCAACTCCCAACGGAGCACAGGTCTTCAAGAAACTTCTTCCAGCCTATCTATGTTTGTTGAAGATTTTTGGTTTAATTTTTCTACGCGGTAAGGTAGCCAGCCCCTCCCCCAACCCCCACCATCCTCCTTAGTGGCCTCTTACGACGTGCCTGGCAGGTAGACATCGCTGCATATTCTTTCCTCCCTTAAGGGTCCGGCAACACACGGCGGATTCCTACCTTACCCGCCTCTTACGACATGCCTTGTAGGGCGCAGTGTTACAATTCATTACTTCCCTTGCGGGCCCTGGCAACACAGGGGCGACTATAAATATTATAATTATGAAACTATTCAGGATTTGTGTAATTACAACATTAAATTAGTGGCAAACTGAAAATGTTGAAAGAAATGGATTGCTGGTAAACTAGATATCTTATATTTATATATGCCACATAGCCTTTTCTGAGCTTAGGGAAGTGCTTGTTACTTCACATTTCTAGGCCAAAGCAAGCAGGTGGTATGATGGCCACTTCCTGTTCTCACGTGTGGAGCGTCAAGTGTGGGATTTAACCCACAAACCTCTTGTGTTTGAGTCGATAGACGAGCGCCTACATATTACGTCAATCCGTCCCACTGTAAACTATAATCATCATCATCAAGTTGCGTATATATAGGACGTTACTCTCTTTGCAGCACATCTGAAATTCACTCTGTGTCTAGCCAGTTCACCCACTTCGTCGATGGTTATATTACTAGAATACTTAATAAAAATGGAAATCATTTTATTTGTCTCAGAGCCCAGTCTGAATGCATTTTCCATTTAAATATATATATTATAATAGTAATTTATTGACAATATATATATATATATATATATATATATATATAAATATTTAGAGAATATATAAGAACATATTAGTCGTTGTTAAGATAAGTTGTAGTGTACAACGAAGAATTTCTTGAACTGCAATATCAGAGCAGTGGCGTCTGTGGCTTAGGGGATAGTGACTCGGTCTATTAACCCCGACGTTCTGAGTTCGAATCACACTGCGGACAGCTTGGTGCAAGTTGTTTCGTGTGGATTTTTACAAAGGACGATGACACCACCCGTTCAGAAAGCAATGTCAAACTACTAAACGAATAATGCCTAGAAAAATCACAAACAGCGTTAAAAGCCGGGGTTGATTCGCAAAGTCCTGTAAAGGATATGCAATTAACTTAATATCAGAACATTATTCGTAAATATACTGATATTTCAATGATTTTAACTTCATCTGTTGCTGAATCCCCTTTTTTATTTCATAAGCATCGCATGTGTGGTGCCGGAGCTCACAAGGGAAGCAAAGAATAGTACCACTGAGACCTACAAGACATGTCGTAAAGACGACTGATGTAGAACCTAGGAAGCTACCTAGTAAATCAAAAGAATTGTAGAAATCAGATGTGCTGGCCTACTTGTAGGCGCACAACTGGCAGAACATACAATCGCTCTTAGACTCAGATCACATACAAATCACACAAAGTTGTTAACAGGTGGTCGATATGGAGCGTTCAAGGAAGAAGAAATAGACGAAGAAGAAGAAGAAGAAGTTAAGTTAATAATTAACAGAAAATAAATCTATATTCCAGTTTGGTATTTTTTTAAATTAGAAAAACGAAAATAATCTCGGAAACTATGTTGATAATTATTTACATGTTGTTCTATAACTGATAAGTCTACCTTAGAGAACTACTCGTTAGTGGAATCAAGAAAACTTTGGAGACTTGACAATATTTCATTTTTTCGGTTCTCTCTCACGCGATCACCGCCCAGACCGATGCACCAAATTTCCCCATAAATTCTATTCATGTGAAAATCTGATTCCTGCAGCCTTAGCATTGGTGTGTTTTACGTCACATCTTCAGCAACATTTGGAACTCTGGTGCTTATCCTTCGGCGATGTGTTCCGTTTCAGCCAGCGTTTACTCGGTTCGCTCTCCGTTCTGTAGCCATCTATTATTTTTTACGGTGTGGGGTAGCTAGCCCCACTCCCAACCTCTTTAGTTACCTCTTACGACAAGCACGTGGCAGGTAACAGTGGTTCTATTCCTTACAACCCAATTTGGGCTCCGGTAACCACTCGGACGATTTCTTTTTTGTCGGTTCAGTATAAGATAACGTTCAGAATGCCAGCTTTTCAAACATAGTTTTGATGTTCACTTCAGCTTGGAAGTCTGTAACTTCTTCTCATAGAATATATCAGTTCAGTATAATTAAAGGAATGAAGATATCTAAGAAATGTATTCATATCAGATACCAGACAAGAAGGCAGCACAATTTATAACCGTTGAAATTCAAATAGGTTTTTCTCGAATTTTCGTCCTTTTTTAAACGTTAACTGGATACATTTTAAGCTGAAAGTAAGCTCACGCGCTGAATAGTTGTATCGCCCGTGTGTTGTCGGGGTTTGCAAGGGGAGCAAAGAATAGTAACACAGCGACCTCCAAGGCAAACCAGAAGAGGCGACTGAGGTAGGGGTCTAGAACGTTATCATAGTAAATGAAAGCGGCGCAGCAATCGGATGTGTTGACCTACTCGTAGACTCATATCTGGCAAAACGTACAATCGCTTTTTGGCTCGGATAACATACAAATCACAAAGAGTGGTTAAAAAGTGGTCAATATTAAGCGTTTGAAGAGAAAGAGGAAGATTAAATGTATTTTTTACGAATTCAGACCGTGCAACGGAGATTCGTACTGTAACCCCTCATAATGTTATCACACATAGGGACGCCAGGGTCAGGGGTACAAACGAGGTGATAGATGGCAGGCACGACTATATAATCAGAGACCACTGCAATCGACCGAAATGACATTCTTAACGCATTGAGAGGGTCTTTCTGAACAGAGGAGTTTCAGGGTTGTTAATTCCACGTTCTGATCAGATTGAGAGATGTATGTCGATAGTGGTACATCCCGAAAAGAACGATGTACCAAACGTCCAAACAGAATGATTAATCAACATTCAAATAACGTGCCGGTTCGTTGGACGCTGCTGAGTTTGTTTAGAAGAGGATCGAGTCCACTATTGTCATCTCTGGAGTGCTATTGTCATCTCTGAAGTGCTATTGTCATGTCTGGAGTGCTATGATGTTAACCCTCTGATAACTGATAACAAATATATACTAATTTAATTAACCAGTAAAAGTCCGTCACATAAACACAAAGGTAATATTCTTGCTCAATGAGAAATATTCTTCTCTCAATTCCTCAAATACGATACAATTCTTTACTTCGTGATAACCTTTACCAAACAACAAAAGTCTGATGGTGTTCACTGTTGATATTTTGCAAAGCAACCCGAAAAATCATGATTTGCATTTTCTAAAAAGACAGAATCAATTAAGTTCTGTTTTATTTTCTCTACTATTTACTTAACTACTAAAACTTTCCTATGTTTGCAGAATGATTCCCATTCCCATCCATCGTGCCGCGCTATCTTAACCAGTGTACGATTAGAAGAGACATACGACTATCAGAAATATTCCACGCAAGGTCAGGAGTAAGAGAAAAATACGTACTATCACCCCTGCTGTTCATCACATATATCGATCAATTCTATAAAATAGCTAACACAAGTGAAGGAAACAACATTAGGGAACTCGTAAATGAATTTATTTTTGGCTGACGATCAGGCAATTATATCAACAACAGAGGAACAGCTACAACAATACATTGACAGGCTCCAGTTAACAAGCAATAAATACAATATAAGAATAAAAATGGGTAAAACCGAAGTAATGATATTTGCTAGAAAGGAAAACATTACCAATATCTCCATCGACAAGCGTCGACTAAAACAAGTCAACGATATTACATATCTAGGGAGCATTGTATCAGCAAACGGAAGAATAACTATTGAAATCCAACATAGCAATACTCAAATTAAGTAAATCAAATAATAGGACAAATTGCGCCATTTGGTTATTGGTTATTGGTTATTAAACTGACGTCATTGCACTCCGGGCAGACCCATAGGTGCTCAGTCTCCCCAACAGATATCGAAGAGTAGGCATACTGATGGTTCCTGTGGCTCGCTGATTAAACACACCTCTCACTCTGCCTCTCAGGCATCCAGTTCGACTTGAACAACGGGTAACTCCAAACTGCTTAAATCGCTTGATCGATTCAACATCGATTTTAGTGTCCTCATCCAACAGAGAGTCGCGAAGAGACCGAAGAATATCCCCCTTATCCATCTTCAACTGCCCAACAATCGATGCTGTTGATGCAAGCCTGTCCGCTCTCTCATTACCGTAAACACCAGCAGCACCAATTTAAAAATACAAGCATATCACAACGAACACAAAAAATACCATTGTTCAACAAAATCTTTCTTCCAATATTATGCTATTAGTGCCAAACCTGGACACTGAGATCAAATGATAGAAGAAAACTAGTAACGACAGAGATGAAGTGTTAATGCGGAATTCTGGGAGTAACAAGAAGAGACCGGTTTAGAAATGAAGATATCTGGGTGGAAAAGTGGATACAACATCAGTACTGAGCTTCATCAAGTAAACACTAATGAAATGGTTCGGTCACACATTCAGATAACGAACAAACAGTGCACCTCAAAGAGCAATGTTACTCCAATACAGTGCATACCAAAGCAAAAGGCATCATACAGAAAAGGTGGACCTTAAAGATAACAGAGGCAACGAAAGACACAGAACTTCGGGCTAAAAACCTTTTCTTATTCTGACGCTGTGAGACAAAACAGTTATGGAGAAAAGAAAGAAAGAAAGAATTGACACGATGTCACCAAGATTAATATTTGTTTAATTTGTATGACAAGTCCGGTAAGCTTTCTAGATATTGCTTATATCCCAGCTGTGCGAATTTCAACGACCCTCATTCACTCCAGGTGAACATAATATGTGAACATAATATGTGAACAACTCGCATGAGCTGTTGTAAACTTCTTCATCCGTAGCGTACATCAAGGAGACAATTAATGGTAAATTACCATACGCACAACGCACTATCCGCACTGAGAATCATGGCGGCTGCTAACATTGAGCAACGCCTTCTTGTGCTGCTGTACCAAGGTAGAGTTATGTCATATATAGAATATGCATGCGCTCTCCTAACAATTAGTCCTACGCAAAGTGAGACTGGAAAGAATTCAGAATGAGGCTATGCGCATCATTCTGGGATGCATCAAAGATACACCAGGAGTGTCAATGCAATTCCTTCTTGACCTCCCAACTATTGCTAACAGAATTGAAACTTGGAGGGTTCGATCATATCTAAGAATCAACACAAACAAGGGACATCCTCTCCATGAAGAACTCATTAAAGAGAAAGGGTGTAGACTCAAGAGAGGCAGATCATGGCTGAGTCAGGCGGAAGATACTCTTAGGAAAATATGTGATCCTTCCGGAATTGAACCAGAAGAGGAATGGATTGCTGTGCCACCTCAATTTCAGACTGCTTTCACCGTTATTACATCTATTAAGAAAAACTGCAAACAAAATGATATATCACTGATTAACGTGGAGGTGGAGGATCTCTTGAGTGACATCAATGATACAGATGTGGTTATTTACACCGATGGTTCAGTCATTCGCCAATAACGCTGTGTGTGGGCTTTCTCAGCACGCTCAGGAGGATAAAATAAGAGAGGCTAGTGGGGCCTACGCAACAACCACAAGTAGTTTGACAATGGAGGTTCTGGCGGTTACGGAGGCGGTGAAATGGTTGGCATCTCACAACTACTCTCGTGTTTTCATACTCAGTGACTCCATGAGCATGATTCGTAAAGTCGAATCAGGAATAGTGAGACGCAACTGGGCGGAGGTATTAGTACAGACAATGATCAGAGAAATCATCTTTATTTTTGTCCCTGAGCACGCAGAAGTTAGGGGTAATGAACGAGCTGATAGATTGGCTGGCTTGGTTACAATATCAGAATAGGGGAAGACTGCAGTAAAACTTGGTAAATAGTGAAACACGTACAAACAAAGTACTATAGTTTTACAAAATACATAAACAGTGACGATAAACAGCAACGTTTCGACCAACAAGGCCTTTATCAAGCAAACGAACAAACAGGAGTGACAAATTAAAATGAAACACAAATGGACGACCAAATACCAACGTATCTAAGGAAAATCTGGAATAAAAACGAATAACGAAATAAATGTAACACAAAAACACACATAAAAACTAGAAATAGAAAAGAAACAATGAAACATCTAGTAAATATATAACTTGAATACATGAACATATACCCATATAGATTATAAAGCATGGGAAGAGAAAGTACTAAGAAGCATAAGAATGTAATACATGCAACATATACCCATAGAGATTACAAAGCATGGGAAGAGAAAGTACTAAGAAGCATAAGAATGTAATACGTTGAGCCCGCGTGGTCGCGTGGCCATTCAGGAGCTTGCGATGTCAGGTCACAGCCATCCGATCATGTTCCTCTGATGATCGTAGTCGATTTGCTCTGGAGAATCGGTTGATTTCTTTGTATGGTACCTTGCGACCACGCGGGCTCAACGTATTACATTCTTATGCTTCTTAGTACTTTCTCTTCCCATGCTTTGTAATCTCTATGGGTATATGTTGCATGTATTACATTCTTATGCTTCTTAGTACTTTCTCTTCCCATGCTTTATAATCTATATGGGTATATGTTGCATGTATTCAAGTTATATATTTACTAGATGTTTCATTGTTTCTTTTCTATTTCTAGTTTTTATGTGTGTTTTTGTGTTACATTTATTTCGTTATTCGTTTTTATTCCCGATTTTCCTTAGATACGTTGGTATTTGGTCGTCCATTTGTGTTTCATTTAATTTGTCACTCTGTTTGTTCGTTTGCTTGATAAAGGCCTTGTTGGTCGAAACGTTGCTGTTTATCGTCACTGTTTATGTATTTTGTAAAACTATAGTACTTTGTTTGTACGTGTTTACTATTTACAATATCAGAGGAGCTGCCATGGATCGAAATGACATTCTTCACGCATTGAGAGAGTCTTTCCAAACAGAGGAGTTTCAGGGCTGTGAATTCCACTCGATGACCAGATTGAGAGAGATGGGTATCCATATTGGTGCAGCCCGAAAAGAACGACATACTAAATATGCAAGGAGATTGATTAATCAACATCGAACTGGTGTGTTGGGTCGCTGGACACTGCTGGATTTGCTGAGGCGGAGATCGGAGCACTTATGGACATGTCTGGAGTGATATGATGATAATCTTCATATAACTGATAACTGATAACCACACGCACAACTATTAGTTTTCTCATGACTATATCACAACCATTTCGCTTTGTTTCATATGTCTTTGCTTATGTTCAGCTGCAGATTAAAATATGGAGACTTGCATAATCTTTATAATAACTGTTTCTTGAGATTGACTGATGAAACGTGAACTATCTGCTTTGTTATTTGACAGTGAAAAGGGAATTAACAGCTGTCTTATTGATCTTCTTCTTTGAATTCGGATACGTATGTTCGTCTAAGCCATAGATTCCCAAACTTTTTTTGGCCCACTGCTCACTTTGCACAACGCCCCCCACTGCTCACTTTGCACAACATAAACTTTGTAACGCCCCCCACTGCTCACTTTGCACAACATAAATTTTGTAACACCCCCCACTGCTCACTTTGCACAACATAAATTTTGTAACACCCCCCACTGCTCACTTTGCACAACATAAATTTTGTAACACCCCCACTGCTCACTTTGCACAACATAAACTTTGTAACACCCCCACCGCCCACTTTGACAACATAACTTTAAAGCCCACTCACTTTGCACAACATAACGCCCCACTGCTCACTTTGCACAACATAAACTTTGTAACGCCCCCCACTGCTCACTTTGCACAACATAAACTTTGTAACGCCCCCCACTGCTCACTTTGCACAACATAAACTTTGTAACGCCCCTCACTGCTCACTTTGCACAACATAAATTTTGTAACGCCCACTGCTCACTTTGCACAACATAAATTTTGTAACGCCCCCCACTGCTCACTTTGCACAACATAAACTTTGTAACGCCCCTCACTGCTCACTTTGCACAACATAAATTTTGTAACGCCCCTCCACATTATAATAGTTTGCCCCCACCCCCACCCCCATATATACACGCTCTATTTTCTTTTTGACATAGAAAACTGATATGTATTTATGTCATACATGAGTCAATTTTCAAATGATTATATGCATGAAATAGAAAATTGATAAAAAAATGGATCGTGTAAGACGGGCATAAGATGAATTTAAATGAAGTATTCAAATTTTAAAGGATTATTAAAATGCAAAATCACGAAAATAATTTATTTTAAAATATTTATTATTAATTTCTTATTTAATGAGCCACCGACCCCTAATCGCCTGAACACCCCCAAATTCTTCTGAACCCTTATCGTCCTCCTAGAACGTTTCAGCTCCCACGGGGGCGGTACCTGCCCACTTTGGGAAACACTGGTCTACACCATGAGATGGGTTTCCTCTATGAAGCTGCATGTCAGTTGGAGTTCCTCGAGAGTTCCATATAACTTACTCTGTAAGTTTTGTACATGAGACCATGTTTCGGTTCGTTGGTGTATGTATGATGGACATGACTGCAGGATGTGTTCTGGGATCTGTGTTTCTGTCTGACATGCACTCTGTGCAGTCTGTGCAAGCTTTTTTTGGTGCATGTGATGGTTGAGTCTTGTTGATCAAAACAGAGACCATAATTTCTGCAGTTGGTATGTTTTTTTTCTGCGATTGTCTGTGAGTTTTCTTTTTTTGATTATTGTTGAACAACTTTAAATGAATCACTCACTGTAACTTTAGCGTAACAACCAGTTGCAGTTCCTTGTTACAATTTGTTACTTTGTTATAGCCAGCAAGGACCTTGCCGTGCTATGATACAGAAGGCGGACACATCAGGTGGACCGTAAGGGGTGGATGGGGGGGCGGCAAGAGCAGCGAAATCAAAATCACAATTGAAAATTATTTTCAAGAAAAAAAACATTTAAGGGGCGGCATTTTGAAGACTTGCATCATACGGAGAAAATATACCGCACGGCCCTGATTATAGCTTTCGTTTCTTACTCTAAAAAAAAATGAATTCTTTTCTCGCCATGTTCTTCAGGTTTCGTACTAGAATGTTTTCTCAATTTTGGCTGTTTTGTGGTAGCGTTGAGCAATCTAATATACACTACATGCGTTCTGCATACTGAGGAAGGGTGGTGTCTGTGGCCTTGGGGATAGTGACTCGGTCTATTAACTCTGACGTTCTGAGTTTGAATCACGCTGCGGACAGTTTGGTTGCAAATTGTTTAGCATGGATTCTTGCAAAAAATGGACGATGACACCACCCGTTCAGAAAAATGGCAAA
Organism: Arion vulgaris; assembly: GCA_020796225.1. NCBI lineage: Eukaryota > Metazoa > Mollusca > Gastropoda > Stylommatophora > Arionidae > Arion > Arion vulgaris. The sequence goes on from CM036763.1 coordinate 8,359,818, forward strand.
CTACTGAACGTAATAATGCCTAGAAAAATCACAAACAGCGTTAACAAGCTGGGGTTGATTCGCAAAGTCCTGTAAAGATATGCAATTAACTTATACTGAGGAGCGCCGCCTACCCAGCGTGTTCGTCGTGTTGACGACGGTGTGACATCCCCTCTGTGAGTGCGGGTACAATTCCGCGAGCTGGCAGAAAAAGCCACAGGTTCTCCAGATTTACGGTGTTCGTGGCACCGAACCGAATGGTTACGATATCCATGACACCGAGCCGAAGAGATGAAATACTTCTGGATCGGAAAAAAAAATTCATACTGAGGTAGTTGCTTTTATTCTGTGCATGTACACTTTAAAGGAATCAACATATATTGCTTGCCATAAATGGAACCTTACCTTTCTATGATGTCTGGAAGAAAAATTTACTTAGGTTTCAACAGAATGTGCTTCTATCATCATCATCATCATTATTATTATTATTATCGTCATCATCATCGTCATCATCATCATCAGTATGTTTACATTTCAATGTTAGGTATCCTTTCTTTCTGATGCTGAGTTAAATTATGTTATTCAATGTTTTGTTACTATTCATATCTTTCCCAAGATCGTCTTAAGCATGGGTTCCCAAAGTGGACGGTACCGCCCCCAGTGGGCGCTGAAGCCTTCCAGGGGGGGCGATAGTTGTTTCAGAAGCATTGAGTGGGGGGAGGTTCGTGATTTTGCGACTGAATAATCATTAAACATTTGAATTCTGCATTTTAATTCATCTTATGCCCATCTTACACGATCTATTTTTTCATCAATTTTCTATTTCATGTATATAATCATTTGAAAAATGACCATGAATGACAGTAATATATATCAATTTTCTATGTCAAAGTGAAAATAGAGCATGCATATATATATATATATATATATATAATTGGGGGCGTGGCAGACTGTTATAATGGGGAGGAGGGCGTTACAAAGTTTATGTCGTCAAAGTGGGCGATGTTTCAAAGTTTATGTCGTGCAAAGGGCGGTGTTACAGTTGATGTCGCAAAGTGGCGGTGTTACAAAGTTGATGCTCAAAGTGGGCGTGTTACAAGTGATGTCGCAAAGTGGGCATGGAAAAAGTTTGGAATCTGGTTTAAGTAACGCTATAGATGTCATGTCAGTGATCTAGCTATTATTACGACGTCAAGTAGATCACGTGATCAAATGTCTACACCATGAACGTTTATCTAACTTTGGAATATTCGGTTGATATCGGTTGGTATTAGTTGATATTCGGTTGATATCGGTTGATATTGGTTGATATTCGTGATATTGGTTGATATTCGGTGATATTCTTTGATATCGTTGAATATTCGGTGATATCGGTTGATATTGTTGATATTGTTGATATTCGGTTGGATATCGTTGATATTTGTTTATATTCGTTTGGATATTGGTTAGATATTGTTGGGTATTCGAGTTGATATCTCGTTGATATTCGGTTGATATTCGTTTGTCATATTCAGGTGGATATTCTTCTGATATTCGGTTGGATATTCGGTTGGATATTCGGTTGGATATTCGGTTGGATATTCGGTTGGATATTCGGTTGGATATTCGGATGGATATTCGGTTGGATATTCGGTTGGATATTCGGTTGGATATTCGGTTGGATATTCGGTTGGATATTCAGTTGGATATTCGGTTGGATATTCGGTTGGATATTCGGTTGGATATTCGGTTGGATATTCGGTTGGATATTCAGTTGGATATTCGGTTGGATATTCGGTTGGATATTCGGTTGGATATTCGGTTGGATATTCGGTTGGATATTCGGTTGGATATTCGGTTGGATATTCGGTTGGATATTCGGTTGGATATTCGGGTTGGTATATTCGGTTGGGTATTCGGTTGATATCGTTGATATTCGTTGATATCGGTTGATATCGGTTGGATATTCGTTGATATTCGGTTGGTATATTCGTTGATATTCGGTTGAATCTGAAACGCCATGATTGCTCATTGGTCAGTTACATGTTGTTTTCGAGTTAGCTGTTGGCCTACACGGTATGATTTAACCAACACAAGGTACGTCCTTAATTTGACAAGACGTGCCTCGGTTTAAAGAGGATTCAGTCTCCTACAGAACAAGCAAATAAACAAAGGATTTGGTGCTTTCACAAGTCTGCAATCACAGATGATGGTCACTTATTCTTCCCGCTGAAATTCCTACAGGGGCGTCTGTTTAATTGACATTTTCCTAATTGTGTGAACATTATGCTAACTCACACTTCTTCTGTTCCTGTTACTTTTTCTCTTTTGTTTGTATTGTTCTATTTATCATTTTAAATTTAAATGTAGAAGCTCATAACATGTCTTCAAACTTTATGGAGGGCCGTGTGCCCATCGTGTTCGTAGCGCGTTGGACTGCGGGTGACAAGTCCTCTGTGAGTGCGGGTTTAATGCTGCGGGCTGGCAGAAAAGCCACAGGTTTCCCAGATTTACGGTGTTCGTGGCACCGAACGAAGGGTTACGATGTCCATGACACCGAGCCGAAGAGCTGAAAGCTCAAGTGCTTATGGATCGAAAAAAACCCAACTTTATTGGACACATTTAGAGAACCACACGGGCGCTTGGATACCGCGGGCCGGGGGTTAAGAGCAACTGGTTTACAATACTTACACTTTAATGACTCACTGTTGTTACGTAAGCATCACATGTTGACTGTGTCAATATTTTCACTGTCACCCGTTTCACATTATTCTTCATATATATGTAGTATAAATCGATTCTTGTATGTGAGTACAGCTACTCATATGAAGAAGTTTGAACTCTGAAGAACACAGTAAGTTTTAGTTTATCTACTTTCTCTGAATCTATCAAAAGTTATCTTCATAAATAATATATATTTATTTGTATTTATATTTGTATATAATAATTATAATAAAATTCATCTCGTACTGTTATACTGTACATAGGACCTGCAAGTAATGTCTCCATACCACTCTGTCCTGGGCAACCTCGCTCACTCTTTTCCAAGGAATTGAGACCGATATCTCTTGCATCTCTCAACAGAGTTCGTTTCTGGGTCCTCCTCTTTTTCTTGAACCCTTACCTCTCCCTTCAATGCCTGCTTTAGTATTCTTTGATTATATCATATATGCAGTGGCGGCTCGTCATTAGGGGCCAGTGGGGCCGGGCTCCACCAAAAATAAGGTGTAACGTGTATTTATTATTTTATACATTAAAATATATCCGAAACCATAAACCAAACCATGATTTTTCCGAAAATATCTGTCTGGCCCCACTAGCAAAAATAATCACGAGCCGCCACTGCATATATGTATGTACAAACATATATTACATATGGAGATACTTGGACATCATGTAGACAAGATGAAGGAACATATAGAATGTCAGAATCAGACAACATATGTCAAAATGTATTTCATCACTAGAAACTAATTAAGACAGTACATATAGAGATGTCAGAATCAGACAACATATGTCAAGATGATATTTCATCGCACTAGAAAACTAATTTAAGACAAAAGTAATGAAATCTGGAACCAAAGTTGGAGCAATTAAATCCAATGTTAAAACAGTTTCACTGTATGGATCAGAAATATGGATAACTCATCATTAGGTGCAGTGCCGGCTGGTTTAGACTATCATGGATCTCCACAAATCTATGTCTCTGGTGTTTGCTATCATCTCAGATGTTGACACTCTTTCGTGTCATAAATTCAGGCTATTCATATTTTCTTTCTCTGCCTTTCTCTGTCTCGTCTACCCTCGATTTTACCGATTGTTACAATGTGTTCTAAACCTTCCTTCCTCATCATATGTCCGAAAAATGATGACTGCCGATTTCTTATAATGATGATACGCTGTCTCTGTGTCTTGACCTCATTCAACACCTCCATATTAGTAATGTTAGCAGTACATGGGATTCTCTCATTCTTCTATAAAACCACATCTCTGTGGCCCTCAGAGAGTTTTCGATCTGTTTGTTATTGTCCATCACATAAATACTAAAATAATAAGAAATAAACTGCACATATTATCAACTGATGTCTATGGAGAAAAGATGGACTGAGATTGTATGATAAAGTCACAAATGTGAAGCTAGGGGGGCCTCTGTGACTTAGCGGTTAAGCCCTTTGTCTTGTGGGTCAAATGTCGTGGGTTCGAATCCGGGCCGCGCCGTTCTGTTCACGAGTGAATTTTTTTCCAGAGATCCGTAGGACTGTTGCTGGAGCTACGGAGTTCGTACCTTGTGCAATATTCTCGGCAGGTGGAGTGCCATTTCTTCGGAGAGGGACCAAGCCATATGGGGTAAAGCCCGGTGCAGTGAAGTCAATCCTTCGGCTTTAAAACCCTTTAAATGTGAAGCTTATGTATTGAATTATACAGATCCCAGTGAACAAAGAGGTGAAGAACAGACGCTGAAGGTGGATATGACACACTTTAAGAGAGCTCGAGAGGAATATAACAAGACGAGTCATTTCCTGTATCCCACACTAAAAGCGAAGAGCATAGACATACACAGAGAAGAGATTGGGTTGGCAGAGATGTGCAATATGTTATTGAGTTGGACGGTGCTTCAAAACATAGCTGATGCTCGTCTATCACGGGTGATGATGACCACACAAAATTTCATACAAGGGAATGTAGTTGCTTTATGTTTGTCTGTGTGTGCGTAGATGACTAGTGAGCCCGATACGGGCTTGAAATGTTCGTGTACAGTGTTGGCAAGGTATACTTGCACTTGTGGGAAGTTTTAATGCCTTTCTATTTTGACGTTTTTGTTCTATCCGTGTTGTTCTTCTGCCTGCCTTGCAGGCCGAGGAACCGTGTCGAAGAAGTGTGCGCCAAGCTGATCTATCTTGAGCAACATTCTCCCAGTTGTTGACATCTATACCAAATAATAATAATAATAATTCCTCTCGTACCGTTATACGTTACATAGGGCCTTCAAGTAATTTCTCCTTAACGCTCTATCCTGGGCAACTCGCTCAATCTCCTCCATGGAACTGAGACCGATATTTCCTGCCTCTCTCAGCAAAGTTCGCTTCAGGGTCTCCTTAGGTCGACCCTCTTTCTTGAACCCTTTGCATCCCACTTCAATGCCTGCTTTGATATTCTTTGATCATTTCTCCTCAAGGTGTGCCCAACATATCTCCATCTTCTCTTTCTTATAACAGTTGTCACTAGTGGTTGACCAGACATGTCTCTGATTTCATCACTTCTCCTGAATTCGTTCCATTTTATATTCATTATTTTTCGCAGACATCTATTTTCAAATGCATTCAACTTGCTTTCTCTATCAAAAATTTCCAACTCTCGCTGGCATATGTTAGGATTGATACAACATTTGAATTGAAAATTCGTAATTTAGTTTTAATACTATATAACTTGCAGTTCCATATTTTATTTAGACTATACCAAAGGCATAGTGAAATATAGAACGACATAGCATTATTTGGTTGAAAGTTTATGGCCCAATAGGGTATGTGTATATGTGTGTGTGCGTGTGTGTGCGTGCGTGCGTGTGCGCGTGTGTATATATGCGTGTATTCATTACCTCATATGTATACATGAGGCAATGAATAAACATATATATATTTGCACATTTATAGAAAACATATATAAATGTGCATGTGACCTAATATTATGTATGTGTAACATATTATATGACAGTTCGACGTCACATATGTGATGATATATGGCAGTTCGACATCACATACACACCTGGTGACATTCTTCTGATGCTGTTTTCATAATAACATATGTCGACAATCTACTTAAGCTGGTTGATATAATAGCAAATATATGTATAAGTTACCACGTAGATATGATACAGGTTTTATTACCCAGTAGGAACGGAATGTTTTCCGACTGTGGCAACTATTATGTCGGCACAGCCTCATTTGTGTACAAGAAAATAACTGGGTAGTAAACATGGCTGGCTTGATGTTAAAAAAATCCTACAAAATATTTTTACCCAGTGGCTGCTCGTGATAGTTTTTGTTGTTGCACCAGACACAAATTTCCGGGAAAATCATGGCCTTGGGTTAAGTTATATTTTAATTTATTAAATAACAAATACACGTTACATATTATATTTGGTGGGGCCCGGCCACTCTGGCCCTTAATGATGAGCCGCCACTTGTTTTCACCATCTTCTAAATTATATCGGGGACACTCGCTGGTACTACAGAGCTCGTATACTCCCGCTGAGATCTTTCTATGTATGAAAGAGATCGAATCACACATTGTTACTCACCGAAGTGAATTGATGATGTTTCTATCAATCAATCAATCAATCAAGCATTCAATCAATTGATGTTAACGATCTCACGTATACTGTGCCGATGGTATAAGAAAATACCTCATTCCCTAATATAGCATGAGAAAAGATTCCGTTTTAATATCAACAGTTCTAGTCTAACATTTAATGTGATTTCTAATGCATGTTAACGTCAATCAACAAATCATTAAAGTAATTCATGGAAATAAATAGTCTACTTCTAATGGTGAAATATTGACTTCATTGCTAAAAGTCATATCTTTCTCCGGTGGAAAAAAAAAATCAAAAGTTTGGAGTTAGGGGACAGTAGAATGGTTACAATGTGGAGTTAGGGGACAGTAGAATGGTTACAATGTGGAGTTAGGGGAACAATAGAATGGTTACAATGTGGAGTTAGGGGAACAATAGAATGGTTACAATGTGGAGTTAGAGGACAGTAGAATGGTTACAATGTGGAGTTAGGGGAACAATAGAATGGTTACAATGTGGAGTTAGGGGGACAGTAGAATGGTTACAATGTGGAGTTAGGGGACAGTAGAATGGTTACAATGTGGAGTTAGGGGACAGTAGAATAGTTACAATGTGGAGTTAGGGGACAGTAGAATGGTTACAATGTGGAGTTAGGGGACAGTAGAATAGTTACAATGTGGAGTTAGGGGACAGTAGAATGGTTACAATGTGGAGTTAGGGGACAGTAGAATGGTTACAATGTGGAGTTATTGGGACAATAGAATGGTTACATTGTGGAGTTAGGGGACAGTAGAATGGTTACAATGTGGAGTTAGGGGAACAATAGAATGGTTACAATGTGGAGTTAGGGGAACAATAGATTGATTACAGAATAAAACACGATTTCTAAAGATTTCTAAGGAAGATCGTGTTCCTGGGACTGCTACGGAAAAGACTGAAAAAATAGTGTTTTCTTGAAATCTGATCAAAATTAATTATGGCATCATGAATGTATGACACGGTCGTCATGCGCCTGCGGGTACCACGTTGGACAGAACTGTATTGGATAATGTATATATATATATATGAATGTGATGCCTACTGCAAACAACGTAAACACAAAAACATTGTCTGATAACAAATCTGGTATACTCAAAACAATTTCGGTCAAAATTGTTAATTCTCTTTGTATGAAAATACATTCTTCACGCATTGAGAGAGTCTTTCCGAACAGAGGAGTTTCAAGGCTCTGAATCCCACTCGCTGACCAGAGTGAGAGAGATGGGTGTCAATATTTGACAGCCCGCAGGAACGACATACTAAATATGCAAAGAGATTAATTAATCAACGTCAAACTGGCGTGTTGGGCCACTGGACGCTGCTGGATTTGCTGAGGCGGAGATCGGAGCACCTATGAACATGTCAGTAGTGCTGTAATGATAGTCGTCATATAATTGATAACTGTATAAAAATAGTTAACTATTGAGTAACTGGAACCATCAGCGAGCATGCTCTTAGGGGTTTCTAGGAGAAACACTGAGAACCTATATGTCTGCCCATAGTGCTATGATGTCACATCAGTAACTACAACCAACCAATACTTGCCACGCATTGTGCCGTTTACCATATAAGGTCTTATCTTTCTTCAATGATTACCAGGTGTACATATAATATTCACCCTCGTGCCCAGCGTGTTCGTAGCGCGTTGGACTATGGGTGACTAGTCATCTGTAAGTGCGGGTTCAGCTTTGCGGACTGGCAGAAAAGCTACAGGTTCCCCAGATTTACGGTGTTCGTGGCACCGAGCCGAAGGTTACGATGTCCATGACACCGAGCCGAAGAGCTTTCAGCTCAAGTGCTTCTGGATCGGAAAAAACCCCAAAAAAACCATATAATATTCGAATAACCCGTAGAGTTATAATACAACGGACAACCTTATTAATATAACACGTAACAGGGGAGATAGTAACATACCGACACCATTTGCTACCAATGTTAAACATAGACTCTTTGTGATTGATTGCACCATTATCATTTTTTAAAAATTATCGTTACTGCATGTAAAAAAAAGTAAAGGAACCCTTTCATACCTCGTGGTATATAGGTCAATACAGTGTTAGGCCTGTATTTTCATTGACCGTCGGCACACGATGGGTGATGTGGTCAGCATCACGCCGGCCGCCTTTACTTTCCCAGAGCATGTCTGGTACCCAGTTGAGGCTGGGTCGACCTGAAAGCGTTCGTTGTCGGGAAAAATTCCACGCGCATTGCGGAGCTGAACCCAGACCATCAGCCTTGCGAAGCGAGTTCACTAACAACTACGCTACAGCGGCTCTCCGTTACTACATGTAGTACCACTTTTTTAACGCAGTGTAGGACAGGGACGACGAGAGCCTGAGGAATTTAATGGCCGCATCGCCCGAGTGGTTACCGGGGGCCTAAATTAGGGGTATAAAGAATATAACCACTGTTACCTGACACGTATGTCGTAAGAATCGACTAAGGAGGTTTGGCTGAAATCGGATGCACGTGCCCTAACGTGTAGAAGTCTATGCCTTTAGAGGCCTACCAAACCAATGTGCAACGTATACACGTTCTTGGCAAAGATCAAACATATCACAAAGAGTGATTAAAATTGGTCGTAAAGAATGAACGCAAAGAAGAAGAAGTAATGGCCGCATAGGTAGTGCAGTCCCCGGGAAACTGTTCAGGTTACAATTTTTCTTTTAAGACCCCGACAGAAAAAAACTTTTGCATTACCTTGGATTGAACACAGGTATCCTGCATGGGAGTCGAGTTCTAATCCATTCGACCAGACGCTCTTGAAGTTCAATAAATAACCGTATGTGCGCTGATCTTCATCGTCATTGAAATTAGGTAAATAACCATTTGTGCTCCAATCTCTTTCTTACAAAGAGGTATGTCAACGACAGTGCTCGACAGTAGCTGTACTGGTGAGCTTACAAAGAGATATGTCAACGACAGTGCTCGACAGTAGCTGTACTGGTGAGCTTACAAAGAGATATGTCAACGACAGTGCTCGACAGTAGCTGTACTGGTGAGCTTACAAAGAGATATGTCAACGACAGTGCTCAACAGTAGCTGTACTGGTGAGCTTACAAAGAGGAATGTCAACGACAGTGCTCGATAGTAGCAGTACTGACTTGCTTACAAGGAGGTATGTCAACAACATTGCTCGACAGTAGCAGTACTGGCGAGCTTACAAGAGGTATGTCAACGACAGTGCTCAACAGTAGCTGTACTGGTGAGCTTACAAAGAGGAATTTCAACGACAGTGCTCGACAGTAGCTGTACTGGTGAGCTTACAAAGAGGTATGTCAACGACAGTGCTCGACAGTAGCTGTACTGGCGAGCTTACAAAAGGTATGTCAACGACAGTGCTCGATAGTAGCAGTACTGACTTGCTTACAAGGAGGTATGTCAACAACATTGCTCGACAGTAGCAGTACTGGCGAGCTTACAAAGAGGTATGTCAACGACAGTGCTCGACAGTAGCTGTACTGGTGAGCTTACAAAGAGGAATTTCAACGACAGTGCTCAACAGTAGCGGTACTGGTGAGCTTACAAAGAGGTATGTCAACGACAGTGCTCAACAGTAGCAGTACTGACGAGCTTACAAAGAGGTATGTCAACGACAGTGCTCAACAGTAGCAGTACTGGTGAGTGTCAACAATGGGATTCTGAGAATTGTACAAATTTGTAGATTTGTAGGTTTTAAAATATTGAGCGCCCGGTATAGCATGGAGTAGCTAGCAGATCATTATTGCCTTTGAATGCAAATGCTACAAAAGAGTACTTAGAATATCATGGACAGAGGAAAAAAAAATGCTTCTGTTTTGCAACAGTTTGATATTAAAGAGAGTTGGCTACTAACCCCTTCACTCCGTATTTTTATTTTTATTACATCCAGACACATTTATTTGATAGTTTATACTGAATTAGTCAGTATACTGGCTTTGTGTCATCTCAAAAATTACAGTGAGCCGGTATAGCGGTTCGGAGGGACGAAAGGGTTAAAGAACACAAAAACAAGGAAAATAATTAAATAGTTATGACACAACAAATGACATGAGTGCGTAGAGAGGATAATTTTGGAGGAAATGAAGAAGAATGAGAGGAAGATCTAGAAGACAGTCTGCTGACGCCAGTCAACTTGCACAGAATAGAGAGTTTTTCAGGGGCTGCTGTCGTGGGAGCAAGGTTCCGGAAGTTACAAGTTACTTACTTAACGAAGATAAGCTTGTGACAAGTACGCTCGATGAATAAAGCTCATGCGTTTGAGAAATGCTGGTTATACGGACATTATTTGTTTTCTCTACATGTAAATAGTAAACTATACCACATTGAACAAGCAACAATCATATTACAAGGGAGGAACAAGCAACAGTGATATTACATGGGAGGAACAAGCAACTGTCATATTACATGGGAGGAACAAGCAACAGTCATATTACATGGGAGGAACAAGCAACAGTCATATTACAAAGGAGGAACAAGCAACAGTGATATTACAAGGGAGGAACAAGCAACAGTGATATTACAAGGGAGGAACAAGCAACAGTCATATTACAAGGGAGGAACAAGCAACAGTGATATTACAAGGAAGGAACAAGCAACAGTCATATTACAAGGGAGGAACAAGCAACAGTGATATTACAAGGAAGGAACAAGCAACAGTGATATTACAAGGGAGGAACAAGCAACAGTGATATTACAAGGAAGGAACAAACAACAGTGATATTACAAGGGAGGAACAAGCAACAGTGATATTACAAGGAAGGAACAAACAACAGTGATATTACAAGGAAGGAACAAGCAACAGTAATATTACAAGGAAGGAACAAGCAACAGTCATATTACAAGGAAGGAACAAGCAACAGTAATATTACAAGGAAGGAACAAACAACAGTAATATTACAAGGGAGGAACAAGCAACAGTGATATTACAAGGAAGGAACAAGCAACAGTAATATTACAAGGAAGGAACAAACAACAGTAATATTACAAGGAAGGAACAAACAACAGTGATATTACAAGGAAGGAACAAACAACAGTAATATTACAAGGAAGGAACAAACAACAGTAATATTACAAGGAAGGAACAAACAACAGTAATATTACAAGGAAGGAACAAACAACAGTAATATTACAAGGAAGGAACAAGCAACAGTGATATTACAAGGAAGGAACAAACAACAGTAATATTACAAGGAAGGAACAAGCAACAGTAATATTACAAGGAAGGAACAAGCAACAGTAATATTACAAGGAAGGAACAAGCAACAGTAATATTACAAGGAAGGAACAAGCAACAGTCATATTACAAGGGAGGAACAAGCAACAGTGATATTACAAGGAAGGAACAAGCAACAGTGATATTACAAGGGAGGAACAAGCAACAGTGATATTACAAGGAAGGAACAAGCAACAGTAATATTACAAGGAAGGAACAAGCAACAGTGATATTACAAGGGAGGAACAAACAACAGTAATATTACAAGGAAGGAACAAGCAACAGTAATATTACAAGGGAGGAACAAGCAACAGTGATATTACAAGGAGGAACAAGCAACAGTGATATTACAAGGGAGGAACAAACAACAGTAATATTACAAGGAAGGAACAAGCAACAGTAATATTACAAGGAAGGAACAAGCAACAGTCATATTACAAGGGAGGAACAAGCAACAGTGATATTACAAGGAAGGAACAAGCAACAGTGATATTACAAGGGAGGAACAAGCAACAGTGATATTACAAGGAAGGAACAAGCAACAGTGATATTACAAGGAAGGAACAAGCAACAGTGATATTACAAGGGAGGAACAAACAACAGTAATATTACAAGGAAGGAACAAGCAACAGTGATATTACAAGGGAGGAACAAGCAACAGTGATATTACAAGGAAGGAACAAACAACAGTAATATTACAAGGAAGGAACAAGCAACAGTAATATTACAAGGAAGGAACAAACAACAGTAATATTACAAGGAAGGAACAAACAACAGTAATATTACAAGGGAGGAACAAACAACAGTAATATTACAAGGAAGGAACAAGCAACAGTGATATTACAAGGAAGGAACAAACAACAGTAATATTACAAGGGAGGAACAAGCAACAGTAATATTACAAGGAAGGAACAAACAACAGTAATATTACAAGGAAGGAACAAGCAACAGTAATATTACAAGGAAGGAACAAACAACAGTAATATTACAAGGGAGGAACAAGCAACAGTCATATTACAAGGAAGGAAGAAACAACAGTCATATTACATGGGAGGAACAAGCAACAGTCATATTACATGGGAGGAACAAGCAACAGTGATATTACAAGGAAGGAACAAGCAACAGTGATATTACAAGGGAGGAACAAGCAACTGTCATATTACATGGGAGGAACAAGCAACAGTGATATTACATGGGAGGAACAAGCAACAGTCATATTACATGGGAGGAACAAGCAACAGTGATATTACATGGGAGGAACAAGCAACAGTGATATTACATGGGAGGAACAAGCAACAGTGATATTACATGGGAGGAACAAGCAACAGTGATATTACATGGGATTAACAAGCAACAGTGATATTACAAGGGAGGAACAAACAACAGTGATATTACATGGGAGGAACAAGCAACAGTCATATTACATGGGAGGAACAAGCAACAGTAATATTACAAGGAAGGAACAAACAACAGTAATATTACAAGGGAGGAACAAACAACAGTGATATTACAAGGAAGGAACAAACAACAGTGATATTACAAGGAAGGAACAAACAACAGTGATATTACAAGGAAGGAACAAACAACAGTAATATTACAAGGAAGGAACAAGCAACAGTAATATTACAAGGAAGGAACAAACAACAGTGATATTACAAGGAAGGAACAAACAACAGTAATATTACAAGGAAGGAACAAGCAACAGTAATATTACAAGGAAGGAACAAGCAACAGTGATATTACAAGGAGGAACAAGCAACAGTGATATTACAAGGGAGGAACAAACAACAGTAATATTACAAGGAAGGAACAAACAACAGTGATATTACAAGGAAGGAACAAGCAACAGTGATATTACAAGGAAGGAACAAGCAACAGTAATATTACAAGGGAGGAACAAGCAACAGTGATATTACAAGGGAGGAACAAGCAACAGTAATATTACAAGGAAAGAACAAGCAACAGTAATATTACAAGGAAGGAACAAGCAACAGTGATATTACAAGGGAGGAACAAACAACAGTAATATTACAAGGAAGGAACAAACAACAGTAATATTACAAGGAAGGAACAAGCAACAGTGATATTACAAGGAAGGAACAAGCAACAGTAATATTACAAGGAAGGAACAAACAACAGTAATATTACAAGGAAGGAACAAGCAACAGTAATATTACAAGGAAGGAACAAACAACAGTAATATTACAAGGAAGGAACAAGCAACAGTGATATTACAAGGAAGGAACAAGCAACAGTAATATTACAAGGAAGGAACAAACAACAGTAATATTACAAGGAAGGAACAAGCAACAGTAATATTACAAGGAAGGAACAAGCAACAGTAATATTACAAGGAAGGAACAAGCAACAGTTATATTACAAGGAAGGAACAAGCAACAGTTATATTACAAGGAAGGAACAAACAACAGTAATATTACAAGGAAGGAACAAACAACAGTAATATTACAAGGAAGGAACAAGCAACAGTTATATTACAAGGAAGGAACAAGCAACAGTAATATTACAAGGAAGGAACAAGCAACAGTAATATTACAAGGAAGGAACAAGCAACAGTTATATTACAAGGAAGGAACAAGCAACAGTAATATTACAAGGAAGGAACAAGCAACAGTGATATTACAAGGAAGGAACAAGCAACAGTGATATTACAAGGAAGGAAAAGCAACAGTATATTACAAGGAAGGAACAAAGCAACAGTATATTACAAGGAGGAACTAAGCAACAGTAATATTACAAGGAAGGAACAAGCAACAGTAATATTACAAGGAAGGAACAAGCAACACGACTATCAACAGAAACACAAGCACATGAAACAACGATACAACACTGAATACAGCAACAACTATACATACACTGCAGACATGCAACAACTTTTACAACACTGCACAGACATGCAACAACATACAACACTGCACGACAGCAACAAACACAACACTGCACAGACATGCAACAACGATACAACACTGCACAGACATGCAACAACTATACAACACTGCACAGACATGCAACAACTATACAACACTGCACAGACATGCAACAACTATACAACACTGCACAGACATGCAACAACTATACAACACTGCACAGACATGCAACAACTATACAACACTGCACAGACATGCAACAACTATACAACACTGCACAGACATGCAACAACTATACAACACTGCACAGACATGCAACAACTATACAACACTGCACAGACATGCAACAACTATACAACACTGCACAGACATGCAACAACTATACAACACTGCACAGACATGCAACAACTATACAACACTGCACAGACATGCAACAACTATAACACACTGCACAGACATGCAACAACGATACAACACTGCACAGACATGCAACAACGATACAACACTGCACAGACATGCAACAACGATACAACACTGCACAGACATGCAACAACTATACAACACTGCACAGACATGCAACAACTATAACACACTGCACAGACATGCAACAACGATACAACACTGCACAGACATGCAACAACGATACAACACTGCACAGACATGCAACAACGATACAACACTGCACAGACATGCAACAACGATACAACACTGCACAGACATGCAACAACGATACAACACTGCACAGACATGCAACAACTATACAACACTGCACAGACATGCAACAACTATACAACACTGCACAGACATGCAACAACTATACAACACTGCACAGACATGCAACAACGATACAACACTGCACAGACATGCAACAACGATACAACACTGCACAGACATGCAACAACTATACAACACTGCACAGACATGCAACAACTATACAACACTGCACAGACATGCGAACAACGATAAACACTGCACAGACATGCAACAACTATACAACACTGCACAGACATGCAACAACTATACAACACTGCACAGACATGCAACAACTATACAACACTGCACAGACATGCAACAACTATACAACACTGCACAGACATGCAACAACGATACAACACTGCACAGACATGCAACAACTATACAACACTGCACAGACATGCAACAACGATACAACACTGCACAGACATGCAACAACGATACAACACTGCACAGACATGCAACAACTATACAACACTGCACAGACATGCAACAACTATACAACACTGCACAGACATGCAACAACGATACAACACTGCACAGACATGCAACAACTATACAACACTGCACAGACATGCAACAACTATACAACACTGCACAGACATGCAACAACTATACAACACTGCACAGACATGCAACAACGATACAACACTGCACAGACATGCAACAACGATACAACACTGCACAGACATGCAACAACTATACAACACTGCACAGACATGCAACAACGATACAACACTGCACAGACATGCAACAACTATAACACACTGCACAGACATGCAACAACTATACAACACTGCACAGACATGCAACAACGATACAACACTGCACAGACATGCAACAACGATACAACACTGCACAGACATGCAACAACGATACAACACTGCACAGACATGCAACAACTATAACACACTGCACAGACATGCAACAACTATAACACACTGCACATTCAAGCATCATCATAAGATAGACTTAACAACAACATCATAAGTTATCGATTTTAAGAAACATTAGCTATTGGTCGCTGTTAATATTTTTTCATTCAAAATATTCTTTTATTTGTCCATTTGTCCATCTAAACAATATACAAGGACAGAGACATTAAGTTCCTTGTTTCATTGTTCATTTGAAGAACATCTTCATCGCACATCGGACATGTCCGCATGCTAGGATCTCCTCCCAAGCATGCATTTTAGTGTGTTCAGACTAACATCACCGTTCTATGTGGTTGATGCACATCTACTGGGTTTCTCTCCTGGTTTTCCCGGCTTGCCGCACACATTGGTATACTTCTTCATATTCTTCTGCGTCTCACTAGATTCAGCCATCTGCCTCAGATTATCAGCCACGCCATACAGTTTGTCTTCTGCGTTCTCACTAGATTAGGTTCTCGGATTCTCTAATAAAGGCAGCCATCTGCCTCAGATTATCAGCCACGCCATACAGTTTGTCTTCTGCGTTCTCACTAGATTGGGATTTCGGATTCTCTAATAAAGGCAGCCGTCTGCTCAGATTATTAGCCACGTCGTATAGTTTGTCTTCTGCGTTCTCACTAGATTGGGATTTCGGATTCATTAATAAAGGCAGCCGTCTGCCTCAGATTATCAACCACGTCATACAGTTTGTCTTGGACGCTGGTGTAAGTGGCCACCTCTTTCTTCTCAAGTCTACATACTGCGGGCAGTTCTGTAGGATATAATTCCTATGATTTCTGCTTACCGTTTGTGCCGACCTCTTCCCGCAGTAAGTTTTGATCGCCCTCATGATGGTAGGTCTGACATTCTTACTGCGTGGCTAAATCTCCGAGGCAGATTGTGCGACCGTAGAATCCATTATCCCATTATTCATTGTGAAGGGTCGTTGCACCATGTTATGCGCCTTACGGCCTGGTGCATCCGTTTTCTGCAAGCATTTGTTTCGGGTTAGCATTCTATAGTGGACACGTGCATTCGATTTCAACCAAACCTCCTTAATCGCCTCTTACGACATGTGTGACAGGTAACAGTTGTTCTATTCTTTACACCCGAAATTTGGGCCCCGGTAACCACTGGTGTGAAATTAGTATATACATAACTTGAGCAACCGAGGTAGGAATCCCTTTTTATCTTTGTCGTTGAAATCTTCAAAACTTATGAGCATTGATGATGTTGCTTATATCTATAGACGATCCATTCTCTATCGCAGCATTGCCCGCCAGTGCGTCCGTTCTGTCATTGCATTTCACCTCAGCATAACCTTGGACACAGATGAAGATAAATGTCTTGATTGTAAAGGATCTTATAATCCCCTCTGAGTAACATATGACAAAGGTTAACCAAGTGCTTAATTTTTATGTATCGCCATGTGGGCACATTAAAACCAAACAATCTATTCACATAAGCCCAAAAAACGTAGAACTTATCAGATTGTCCTCATTTATGATAGCCTTTAATAGTCATATCAAAGACAGTCAAGCATAACTACAACAATAAATGTTGTTTAATTTTCATATCAACGGCAGTCAAGCATAAATACAACAATAAATGTTGTAAAAAATCCTCAAAATAGCACTTTCTAGACAATGTTCTCATAAATCATATGTGAAGAATCTGCATATTATATGTAACAATGCAAAGTGACTTCATTTTGATGTAAATGTTTTTCATTACGAACAAATGAAGCGATCATATCGCTCTTTGTGATCTTGCGCAGCTACTGTGTCGAAATCGAAACAATTTAACGGTTTATAACTGATCCCTTTCAGTTACATTAAAGTATGTGTAGCCCTTCGTTACTTTACCAACAAATCTCGTACGTTATACGCAATATCTAAGTTATTCCCATGGCATCTAAAAACGCATCTGTTCTGATGTACATCTTTGAAGTGTACTGCCAGATCACAAGTGCTGGATCAAGACCAACATATGACTCACTGCAGTACTTGCTCCTGTATAAATCTTGCATTGTTTATTTATTTTAACTCCGCTCGTTTTTAACGAATGTCTTGATAAAATGGCGCCATAACGAGATGTCTGGATAGTCTGCACAATTTTACAGCAAACTTCCGGTATGTGTATTATAAAACTCTTCTGTGAAATTTCTTGAAATTCATTATTTTGCTTTTCAAAATTGTTAAGTAATTGCTTTAGAAATAGAAGTAGAGCATGTATCGTCCAGTAGCTTGTACTGAGCAGAACATTGTCACTCTAACAGGTCTTCGAAATTTCTCTCTTTTATATGCCTCTGAAGTCGACATGTTTAAATAATCAGTCTCCTTCTTCTTCATTGCGTTCGTTCTTTACCACCAATTTTAATCACTCTTTGTGATATATGTGATCTTTGCCAAGAGCATGTATACGTTGCACATTGGTTTGGTAGGCCCCTAAACGTATAGACTTCTACATGTTTAGGATACGTGCATCCGATTTCAGTCAATCCTCCTTACTCGCCTCTTACGACATGCGTGGCAGGTAACAGTGGTTCTATTCTTTACACCCGAAATTTGGGCCCCGTACCCACTCAGGAGAAATCATGAGTTAAATCCTCAATTCTTCTTCTCCGTGGTTTTCATCTTCTCCTCTCTGTTGGGATGCCTCTTTCCATAATGGTCTTCTCCAGCTCTGTATTTCTTTTTATATATCACACTAAAAGAACTCATTGTCTTTGTCTTGTAGGTCTCTGCTAAAGTCATGCTCTTATTATCAGTCATAATGTGAATCTATCTTTTCCGTCATCGTTGTCTTCTCCTCTTTGCCGTGATGATTCCTTACATAGTGGTCTTATTTCAATCTTCGTGTCTTTCCATATGTCCAAAACACGTCAATGTTCTCATTAGTTTTGTAGCATCAGTCTGTTTTCTTTCATTTTCAGTTCTTTCTGGATCACCATCAAATAGCTTGTCCTGCGTAGAACTTTGCCACCCCAACAGTCCGGAATTTCTCCCTCTCATAGGCCACATGTCCTGCCTCTGCAGCTGTCATGTTCAAACAATCAGTTACATCCTGAATCCATCTTCTCCGTGGTCTTCCTCATCTTCTCTTTGCCGGTATGCTTCCTTCCATGATGGTCTTCTCCAGCCCTTCATGTCTTTTTATATGTCCAAATATCTCAATTTTCTCTTTCTTATTTGTAGCATCAGTCAGTTTTCTTTCTGTATAGATCTCTTTACCCTCGTCTCAGTCCATGAAACATGGATGGTTTTTATGCAGCACTTCTATACTCAAAAAATATACATATTTTCCCACTGCCTTGTTAAATGTCCATGCTTCACACCTATACGTTGCAACGTGGAATGTCTGATATTAGTATTCAGATCTTTGTTTTCATATCAATTCTATTCCATACTTTTTGTTGTTGTTTAACTTTGTGCAATACAATGTTTGTTCTTTTAAATTTCTTCATCACATTTCCATCTCTTGCAAGCAGTGAACAGAGCTGATCAAAACCGTTTAAAAAAAGCTATTTATCATGCTTGTTTTATCTGCTGTCATTATTTTTGTTTATGCCCCATTGTGATACATTTTCTTTTTTGCTGTTCTGTTGATCCTCCAATATTAATTCGAATTCGCACCCGAGTGGTTACCGGGGCCCAAATTTGGGGTGTAAAGAATAGAACCACTGTTGCTTGCCACGCAATTCGTAAGAGGCGACTGTAGAGGTTTGGCTGAAATCGGATGCACGTGTCCTAAACATGTAGAAGTCTATGCGTTTAGGGGCCTACCAAACCAATGTGCAACGTATACACATTCTTGGCAAAGATCAAACATGTCACAAAGAGTGATTAAAATTGGTTATAAAGAACGTACGCAAAGAAGAAGATAATACTGTCATCGACATAAAGGTCTTTGTTCATGTGTGACATGACTTGATTGATTGATTGATTTATTGTACCATCATCAATGCACTTTGGTGAATAACCTTGTGTGCTCCGATCTCTTTCTTACACAAACAGCTTTCAATGGCAGTGTAGGAACTCCTCAGCGCGAGTGAGGTTCCCAATATAAATTTGAAAATGGAAATTTTGTAGGAATTTTAATTTAACCTCTTTTAAATGATTTTTTCTTGTGCAGCGGCTTGCATTCTACGTTTATAGATGTTCAATTGTAAAGACTTATTTTACGTGCTCGACTTCTACACCGGACCTATTTTCATTTCTCGTCTTTGATATGACTAGGGGCTAGATCTCACCTACATTGAGATGATGGATCTTTAGAAGAACATTGTACGATACAAGCGAATACCAGCTCCCCTTCTATTCGTTTATTCATATCACCCTTATCATCTATCTATGTGTCCACGCTTCCATCTACACAAGTCTGCCGGTCTATCTGTCCGCCTTCCCTATTATTTTACCACTGGTCAGAGAATTCATCGATATCAATTTGTCTACCGGTCTGTCTACTTCTCTTCCGTATTATTTATACATTGGTCAATGCATTCATTGATTTTATTCTGTCTGTCCATCGTCCTCTATACTGTCTACAATCTTTCCTCAGGTGGATGATGGAATTGTTTGTCCACTCTTGCCGTTTAAGCACAGGGGTGGAACTTTAATTTGCGTTCCAGGGCGGGTGGGTGTGTGGGTGGATGGGTGGATGGGTGGATGGGTGGGTGGGTGGACGGACGGCCGGACGGACTGGCGGGCGTGCTTGCAGATGGACAGACGGGCAGACGGATAAACGGGCAGACGGATAGATGGATAGACAGATAGATGGATGGATGGAACATTTTTTCAGCACATGGAAGAATAACTAACTAAATCTAACATAGATGAAATTAATCAAATCAAATCCCAATTTCACAAAGCATGTCACAATGAACAATAAAAGAGCATTGTACCACAACATCAATCTTTCTCCCAACATAATGCTTTCAGTACCAATGCTACACTCCGACACCAAATGATAGTCAAAAACTAGTCACGAAAGAGATGAAGTGTCTACACAAAATGCTGGGAGTTACAAGAAGAGACTGATTTAGAAATGAAGACATACAGAAAATGTGAGTGCAACATCAATATTGAACTTATGAACCAAAAAGAAAAAAAATTGGATAGTTCGGATAGATAAGTTGTCTACCAAAGAGCCATGCTACTATGATACAGTGCATACAAAGCAAAGGTCGTCCACACAGACGAGTGGACTACAGAAATAAAATAATCACATAAACAACATAAAAAACATAATTTATCTCTTCTTCTTTGCGTTCGTTCTTTACAACCAATTTTAAATCACTCTTTGTGATATTTTGATCTTTGCCAAGAACGTGTATACGTTGCACATTTGTTTGGTAGGCTCCTAAACGCATAGACTTCTACACGTTTAGGACACATGCATCCGATTTCATCCAAACCCCTTAGTCGCCTCTTACGACATGTTTGGCAGGTAACAGTGGTTCTATTCTTTACACCTCAAATATGTGCCCCGTTAACCACTCGGGCGACATAATTTATCAAATGCACACACATCTCTTCAAATGCTATCAATCTCTTCCTATCCTGACACTGTGAGGTAAAACGGGATTAAAGAAAAGCAGAATATAAAAAAAAACACATATTGTCCATTACTCAATGTCTATCATTGATCAGGTCTTGTAGGGTTACATTTTTGATCTGCTTTGTCCAGGATGTTTTAAGAGTTTTCTGTAGCACTTTCCTTCCAAAGATTTTATTTTTATTCTGTAATGCTTATGTAATGGAAGTAGGGCTATCCATGAGGTACACACAATAAAAAAAGACATTGCTGATTCCTCAAATAAGAATGAATCACAATATAGATAGAGACTACTGTAATACTATGTAAAGGCCTTTTTGGTCGAAACGTTGCTGTGTATTGTCATTGCTTTTGTATTTTGTAAAACTACAGTACTTTGTTATTACGTGTTTCGCAAATAAGAATGAGAAAACTGAAGTATTATGGAAATATATAAAGAAATGAAGATTGAAAAAATGTCATTATGGAAGGAGGTATCAAGGCAAAGAGGAGAAGACAGATCAGGAAAAAGATGGATTCAGAATGCGACATGATTTTAGCTTGTCAACAGCATAGGTGTCCCAATTGAACTGCACGACAGAGACATTGAGAAGGATTGTTAGAGCGGCAAAGTTATGTACAAGACGAGTTATACGATCAGGATTTTGTAACTACCCATGATTCATATCTGGGACCGTGGCCATCGGCAACATAAGGCCGACAAACTCAGTGGGAAAATCGATAATTCCTGTTTAATGGGTGCTTGCTGTTAAGTAATTTTACATGCCCGACTGCCCAGTGTGTTCGCAGTGCGTTGGACTACGGGTGACTAGCCCTTTGTGAGTGCGGGTTGAATTCCGCGGGCTGGCAGAAAAGCCACAGGTTCACCAGATTGACGGTGTTCGTGGCATCGAACCGAAGAGATAAAAGCTCAAGTGCTTCTGGATCGGGAAAAAAAGTAATTTTACTCAGTTCTTTGCGTTCAAGATTATTTATTGATAAAAATATTATTAATACTAATATTCCTTATTGTTAAACTTCATTGGTAACATAATATAACATTGAGTTAGAATGTTGTATTGTTTTAAAATTAATTAGTCTATAGAAAACAACACTGGAATACGGGGATCTTGCGGCAGTTGTGGTCTTATTTTCTCGAATTTTACCTGAGCCACTGGCCATATGCTATCGGAGGTCACGCTAGGACATACTGACTTGCGATAGTATGTAAGATGACGCAACGATTGTATAGTGGATAATATTGCAAATGTAATGCGTCCCAGTGTAACAAGAAATTAAGAAGTGAATCGGATAAAGTGCCATTCTTCCAGATTTGGCCATATTCGTACCTTTTCCATTTTGTATACAACGATACCATTGAATGATTGATGGATTGTTTGATTGATAGGATCATCATAATTGCACTTCGGTGAGTAACCATGTTTGCTCCCATCTCATTTATTACACAGGAAGATCTCAGCTGCAGTGCTCGATCTCCCGGGGTAATTTTGAAGATGGTGAAGTTATTTTCGTAGGAATGTTAATTGTAAACTTTTTCTAAAGAAATTTGTGCCGGCAGCGGCTTTCCAGCCTTCTCTTCTCGATTTTGAACTGCCAAAGGGTTCTTTTACGTGTTTAAATTGAACACGGGAACTACGTTTTATCGTCCGTCTCCGATAGGACTAGGAACTCGGTATCAGGAACACTGCGTTTCGGGATCTCTGGAAATATATCCAAACGGCTCCACGAGGGAGCTATTCTCTTTCTCTTAGGGAGTATTTCTCTTACCTTTGACACGAGAAACGAGCAAGTAACCTCTATGCCACAGAAGCTCCTTAACGATACAATATCAACACTCATATTTATCTTATTACATATGAAAACCGACCATACATCGGTTTAAATAACAGTAGTTATGTTGGTATATCATTTCATCCTGTTGCCTTTCCTTTCTTTAAATACATTTTTTTTAAATCACTGAACATCATCATTAAGGCCCGTATCTTGTATAGGACGTTGTTCTCCTTGTAGCGCATCTGAAATTCACTCTGTCACTCGCCAGTTCACTCATTTCGTCGATGGTCATATTCAGGGTTTCTTTAATATCTTGTAGCCATCTTCTTCTTGGTCTGCCTCTGCGTCCTGAACATAAAGTAAAGTAAAGGAACCCTTTCATACCTTGTGGTATATAGGTCAATACAGTGTTAGGCCTGTATTTTCATTGACCGTCGGCACACGATGGGTGATGTGGTCAGCATCACACCGGCCGCCTTTACTTTCCCAGAGCATGTCTGGTACCCAGTTGAGGCTGGGTCGACCTGAGAGCCGTCGCGGTCGGGAAAAATTCCACGCGCACTGCGGCAGTTGAACCCAGACCACCAGCCTTGAGAAGCGAGTTCACTAACAACTACGCTACTGCGGCTCTCCATCCTGAACATACTCCCTCTAAAATATCTTCTTGCTTTTCTATTAACTTTTCATTGCAATTCTGAGGTATTTTAGGGTGATTTCACAGATTTGTTTACATATTTCTTTTATAGTTGTAATATTGGTGTACAAACTATACTTTCAGTCAGTCTGTTTATGCATATATATAGCTAGGTGTCAGGTCAGATGTTTCACCTGCTACCGTATAGACATACATGTGTCAGGTCAGATGTTTCATCTGCTACCGTATATACATACATGTGTCAGGTCAGATGTCTTACCTGCTGCCGTATATACATACATGTGTCAGGTCAGATGTTTCATCTGCTACCGTATATACATACAGGTGTCAGGTCAGAAGTTTAACCTGCTGCCGTATACAGGTGTCAGGTCAGATGTTTCACCTGCTGCCGTATACAGGTGTCAGGTCAGATGTTTCACCTGCTGCCGTATATACATACAGGTGTCAGGTCAGATGTTTCACCTGCTGCCGTATACAGGTGTCAGGTCAGATGTTTCACCTGCTGCCGTATACAGGTGTCAGGTCAGATGTTTCACCTGCTGCCGTATATACATACAGTTGTCAGGTCAGATGTTTCACCTGCTGCCGTACACAGGTGTCAGGTCAGAAGTTTCACCTGCTGCCGTATATACATACAGGTGTCAGGTCAGATGTTTCACCTGCTGTCGTATATACATACAGGCGTCAGGTCAGATGTTTCACCTGCTGTCGTATACAGGTGTCAGGTCAGAAGTTTCACCTGCTGCCGTATATACATACAGGTGTCAGGTCAGATGTTTCACCTGCTGTCGTATATACATACAGGCGTCAGGTCAGATGTTTCACCTGCTGCCGTATACAGGTGTCAGGTCAGATGTTTCACCTGCTGCCGTATACAGGTGTCAGGTCAGATGTTTCACCTGCTGCCGTATACAGGTGTCAGGTCAGATGTTTCACCTGCTGCCGTATACAGGTGTCAGGTCAGATGTTTCACCTGCTGCCGTATACAGGTGTCAGGTCAGATGTTTCACCTGCTGCCGTATACAGGTGTCAGGTCAGATGTTTCACCTGCTGCCGTATACAGGTGTCAGGTCAGATGTTTCACCTGCTGCCGTATGAAAGTAGACGGTACAATCTCCAAATGTCCAACTTACTTCCTTGTGGAGGAATCGCGGGAGTTAATGGTTATGGCAGTAAACCCTGATTGAAAATCTCTACTAGCATGTGGGCCAGCACTATTATGAAAAACGCTCGTAGAGTAAACATTAACCACATATCTGGAAGGAGGTCCACTAAGGCAGTTGATGGTTTGGTGTATTCCACTCCATCTCCTGAAACCCCCTACAAACGCTATTTAAATTCAAACGTATGGACTTTGTCTTTCTTTTGGATAAAAACAGTATGGTGGAGAGCAGATTTGTGAAAAATTGACAAGACACATTCCCCATATTAGCTTCCCAAGGTAGGCAATTTTACCAAAATACGCTGCAATTTTTCTTAAAAACTTAGGGATGAGCTTGAATGAAAAAAAAATAAACGCAAACCCAGAAGTCGTCACAGTTACACTTGTCAAATGACGGTTTGTAAATCCGTAAAAAGCCACGTAACCCAATTAACATGTGTTCTATATTCGACGCTGTTTATAAAAAGACGAGACTCGATAAAGCTTTTTTTAAAAGCTAGTTGTTTGTGATCTTTAAAACGCCCGTCTGTATAGCTAGACAGTGGGTGCCGTTATAAATAAATGTATGTGATTCGAATCATGTGTTAGGTAATTTTATTTTCCCCGGAAGCCCCTAGTATTTGTTCAATGTGTTTTTATTGATTATATTTACTGGCTCCGGTGCTTTCCATGGGGTTCTTAAAACTCCTTTGTTCTCTGCCCATCGTTCTACATATATATATATATATATATATATACATACACATATATATATCATTAGTACAGACCATCCATTACAAACGTTATCACAAACATTGTCAGTGTCGGTTGTGTGTTGTTACAGATCTAGAGAGTGATAGGATGTTAATATACAGTTCTGGTATAAGTCATATATCATAGTCTCCATATAACCAATCAGGTTTGGTACCATGCTACAGTATAACACTAGATATGACACTTTAAAGTTAGGTTGTTATGTTTATAAAATCTGATTGTTATAAGTCTGTAAACATTCGTTTCTTGGTGGCGTCTGTGGCTTAGGGGATAGTGACTCGGTCTATTAACCCCGACGTTCTGAGTTCAAATCATGCTGCGGACAATTTGGTTGCAAATTGTTTCGCGTGGAATTTTACAAAGGACGATGGCACCACCCGTTCAGAAAGCAATGACAAACTACTGAACGTAATAATGCCTAGAAAAATCACAGAGTTAAAAAGCTGCGGTTAATTCGCAAAGTCCTGTAAATGATATGCAATTAATTTTTGTGTTGTTGATAATTTGCATACACTTTGGGCGAAATTCGGATGTGTCTGTCGTACATGTCGTATCTGTCGAACTTGAATTTCAGCGTATTCACGTTATCGACGCAAACAACACAGATCACAAAGAGTAATTAATTTGCGTGGATTAGAACGAATAGAAACAAATAAACAAGCAATACAGTTTAGTTCCATCAAGGAATCCTTATGACACTTACCACGCATATTGTCACAATTTATAGTAGAGCATTAACAATTTGATCCGTTCGGACGGTGTCTTTCCAAAACGACGCAATAGGGTTTTTAGTTGTTGTTCGGAATAAAAGCCTTCACGTAACACTACTGGGCAAGCTAGAACGACCTTGAACAATCCGCTTACAGGAAGTAATAACAATATTTCAGTTTTCATCGATTCTCTCAGCGAGGCTTCTTAAGTTTTTTTTTTCTTTTATTTTGTTATGTTATCTCTAACTAATCTTGTATTTTAAACAATTTCATTGACACAGGAAATAAATAGATCGATATTACAAAAATTCCTGCCCAGCGGTTCGTAGCGAGTTGGACTGCGGGTGACTAGCCCTCTGTGTGTGCGGGTTCAATTCCTCCGGCTGGCAGAAAAGCCACAGGTTCCCAGATTCACGGTGTTCGTGGCACCGAACCGAAGGGTTACGATGTCCATGATACGGAGCCGAAGAACGTAAAGCTCAAGTGCTTCTGGATCGGGAAAAAAAAAATAGGCAAAAGATAGAACGACAAAGTGTAAAGTATTTTGGTTATAGAAAACATCATGAAAACATAGAGGAATACAATCATTGAAGGGTACGTATCAGAACAGAGAAAGGAATGAATGACAAGTGTGAGTGCAATATGTCATAGATGAGAATAAGGAGGTTTTTATAAGAACCCCAGGGAAAGCAACGAAAGCCAATGAATATGATCAATAACAAGACAATGTACAAGTATTAGAAGCTTCTGAGAAAACAAAAAATTACAAACACAGGATTCGAACCACTTACCCTTATTTCTTACGGCATCCATTGCTTAGCTTAGCAGTACACGCCTTCTTACGAACACAACCACTAAGTTTGTCATAGTCACAGACCTGGTCAGTAGGTCTTAACCTTTTTTCCCCTAGTACCCTCTTAAAGATGATGCAGGTCTCTCACACCTAACCCCCACTTTTAAAATTCGTATTCTCCTTCAAATTAAACTCTAACCCCCCACCCCCACCCCCTTTCGATCTCCTTCAATAAACTCTAACCCCACCTCCCCCCTCAAAATCAAAAAAAATTGAAAAAATCTTTCTCACTCTGAGCTTTATAACAGCACTGGCCCATAAACACGATAACATTAGCAGTAAGAAATTTAAATATTTAAAAATAAGAAAAATGACAACTTTTCTAGTTTTGAACATTTCAATAATCAAATAGGACAGCTCATCCTGAGAGAAAAGGAAGATGAAGTGTGCTGGAGATTTGAATAAAATAATCAATGGCTTAGTGTGATCTCTGTGGCGTGAATGTAAGCTACTTGCCTCTCGCTCCATACGTTCTCGGTTCGTTCCCTGCGAGGAACGATCTGGATATTTTTCAGAGATTTCCTAATCTCAATATCCGTACTCTTATCCATTTCTGCAGTTTTTCATACTAACCTAAATATGGACTTACGTTTTATCGTCCGTTTCCGACAGGACTAGGAACTCAATCTCACATTAAGATTAGGAAATCTCTGAAAAATATCGAGATCGTTCCTCGCAGGGAACGAACCTAGTACGTATGGAGCTAGAGGCAAGTAGCTTACATTCACGCCACAGAGATCACACTAAGCCATTGCTAATTTATTTCATTCAAATCTATAGCACCTCTTCATTTTCCTTTTCTCTCAGGATGAACTGTCCTATTTGATTATTGAAATGTTCACAGCTAGAAAAGTTGTCATAATTTGGTTGATCTTAGTAGGACTAACTTTATAATGTTTATTTAAATATTTGCAATATTAGACACGTACAGATAACTCCACTATTAAACGATGAATGTATATTACTAGTTATCTACCTTGCATCATGAGGACATCAACACTCATCCATAACTTTATCGCTATCTAAAGGGACATCAGTGATAAGGAAAGGAATTTTAAACTAAAAAAGTCAGTCAGAGGCGTCGTATTAGGCCCCACGCTGGTCAGAGAAGTCGTATTAAGCCTCATGACTACGCCTGAATTTGTAGCAAGCGCACCAGAAATGTATTTTGACAACTATGCTATCACCAACAAAAATTAATTATTTAGATAAGTATTCTCGTATTGAGAAATTTGTATTTTGTGAATTGTGCTCAAAAGAAAATAACTATTAGCTTCTATTTTACGCTTCATTGAAGTGTAACATAGCCAGTTTATATAGTTTTACTGCATTCTTTCCCTATATCGACATTAAAACGTACTTAATTTATGTAATAATTATGCTCGAACAGAGATGAATAATTAACGAATGTAACAATTTTACTCCCATGGCAAACAAATATAATTTATGTAATAAATATTCTGTTATATTTTATCTCTCTTGTTGTTTGGAGTGGCCATTGACTGGGTGATGAGCAAATGTTGCTAGGGCAAAGCTGGCATAATTGGGTAGAAAATAGTCATCTGAAAGTTTTGGATGTTTTAGACGATATTGTTTTGTTAAGCAAAAACAAGGACGATATGCAAAGAAGAAACGGTTTATTTATCCTCCATAGTATCAAACGCTGGACTACAGATAAGCCATAGTATCAAACGCTGGACTACAGATAAGCAATAATAAGATAAATGATCCTCTATAGTAACAAAAATTGGACTACAGATAAGCTATAATAACAAACGTTGGACTACATATAAGCTATAATAAGATAAATGATCCTCTATAGTAACAAACGTTGGACTACAGATAAGCTATAATAATAAACGTTGGACTACATATAAGCTATAATAACAAACGGTGGACTACATATAAGCTATGAAAATAGAAATGTAATGAAGACATCTATGAAAAAGTAATTTTATAATATTTGAGTAATTTTATGAGAAATATCTGGTCAACCAGTAGTAAAAACTGTTGCAAGAAGGAGAAGATGGAGATATGTTGGGCTCACCTTGAGAAGAAATGATCAAAGAATACCAAAGCAGGCACTGACGAGGGAGGCAAAGGGTTCAAGATAGAGAGGACGCCCTAGGGACGCCCTGAAGCAAACTTTGCGGAGAGAGGTAAGAAATATCTGACTAAATTCCATGGAAGAGATTGAGCGAGTTGCAAAGAATTGAGTGAGTTGCCCAGTACAGAGCAGTATCGAGAAAGTACTATGTAATGTATGTTATATATTGTTATATATTGTTATATATATTGTTATATATTGTTATATATTGATATATGTATTAGGTATAAGAGTAATATATATATATGAATGTGTGTGTATGTGAGAGATAGATAGAGACAAAGTAATGCAGATATGACGCTGGAATCGAAAATAATAATAATTAATAATCAGTTTACCCACTTAGGTAGCAATTGTCACTGCAGAGTGAAGCAGAAAACAAATGATGATGTAAATTGACAAAACATCAGCTTTTAAAAGACTAAATAAAGTATGGAACTTCAATTTATATAGTTTTATAATTCAGTTCCACATTTTCATTACCAATTTAGTGTCAGTCCTAACATATAACAACGAGAGATGGAGACTTGCTAAAGATGAAGTAGGTTGAATGCATATGAGAATAGATAACTGCAAAAAATAATGAACATAAAATCGAACCGTTTCAAAAGTGGTGATTAAACCAGAGAAATATCTGATCAACCATTAGTAACAATTGTTATACAGAAAAACGATGAAGATATGCTGGACATACTCTGAAAATAAGGGGTCAAAGTATCACAAAGTAGACAATGAAATGGTAATCAAATATGTTTCAACATGTTTTTGTGCACTTGAAAAAGTGCAACACATAACAAACGAATTAATGCAGTTTTATGATGTACAAAAAAACAAGACACAGCAAAGTTTCGACAAAGACGGCTTTATCAAACAAAGGACATCAAATAAACGACAAATTGCAGACCTGTTAATCAACAAATGTTAATACGACGAATAGTTTCAGGAAAATGTCGGTTATTATTATTATCTATATTTAAGTGGAAGACTGCAGTCAAATTATGTAGTATAGACGAACCGCATAAAAATAAAGTAATGCAGCTTTACAAAGTACAAAAAAACAAGAGACAGAGATGTACTTAAAAATTACATATGAGTAATTAAAACAATGGATATTAAAATAAGTCAGCCAGAATGACCAACATAAACGAATAACTCAAAACCTAATTAGAATAATTTTGATTGTTGCTACAATGCGCGATCTCCTTTTTTCTTTTCAGATTCACACTGTTGGGTTGCAACCATAACAAACCAGGTACAGAGAACATCTCTCAGAAATTTTGCTTCTACCACACATTTGTTAATGTATCTTCTAAAATTCATGTGTTTCTTTGGAATAGAACGTATAGTCTCCATGGTAACTTGGATATAATGTGTGTATTTGGATATCAGTGGTCACGTGATCCATAGGGTAAGTGTTTATGTTGTATGCTTTCGGTATTCACTCTTTCCTTGTTCACGTCACTACTTTCTGAAATCGCCAAACAAAAGTTACAATATAGAACACTACATATAGACTACTACAGGGATGAAAATTTATGTCGTGTGTTCGAATCTGGACCAAACCGTTCTGTTCACTTAGCAATATTTCCGCAGACCCCCAGGATTGTAGCCGGAGCTACAGAGTTCGTGCTTTGGGCAATAGTCTCTGCAGGTGGCTTGCCAATTATGCGGAGAGGAACGGAGCAGTACGGGATCAATCCCGATGCAATGAAGTCACACAAACGACATAATTGTTTATGAATATCTTGATTGAATATTAAATAGTTAAAGGGAATAAATGGTTTGTTTAACAGAGACTTTATACTAGATTATTATTATATTCATATCCTACCGTTATACATTACATAGAACCAGCAATACATTTCTGCAAACCACTATATTGAATTATATCTCGCTCAACCCACTCAATCTTTGCTACGGAATTGAGTCCAATTTTTCTCGACTCTCTCAGTAATTTTTGTCTTAGGTTTGGCTAAGACTTCTTTCTTTATTTTTGAACCATTTGTCTCCAACTTTAATTCTGACTTTGTGATTCTTTGATTAAATCTTCCAACTTTAATTCTGACTTTGTGATTCTTTGATTAAATCTTCCAACTTTAATTCTGACTTTGTGATTCTTTGATTAAATCTTCCAACTTTAATTCTGACTTTGTGATTCTTTGATTAAATCTTCCAACTTTAATTCTGTCTTTGTGATTCTTTGATTAAATCTTCTCAGATTACGCCCAACATATCTCAATTTTCTTCTTCGTATAACGTTTGTTACTCCTAGGTAAATTGATATGTCTCTGATTCCATCACTTCTCCTGAATTCTTCCAATTTGATGTTCATTATATTTTGCAGACATCTATTTTCAAATGCATTCAACTTCCTTTCTATATCCTTAGTCATTTCCTAACTCTCGCTGACATATGTTAGAATAAATACAACATTGAAATTGAAAATAGTAATTTAGTTTTAAAATCCCTACAACTTGGAGTCTCATTCTGGGGTATATGCAAGTGATACTTATGTATTGATGTCTATTATCCTGACACACCCATTCTCTCCTACCAGACTGCTCACATTAACGACTGTGCTGCCAACAAACTCCTCAGCACGAGGGATACACTTTGAACTTAAGAGATATGTTGCTGTTGAGGTTTTCTTTCCAAGTGATACGCTACTGATTATGGGATTTGTAGAATGTATTAACCCCGGACTGGACGACAGCTGTTCCCGCTGTTAAATCAGATCCTTCTTCCTTATATTCTGTGCTCATGACAACATATGTGGATGTGTTGAAGTGGTAATGATCTAGGCTCATGACAACATATGTGGATGTGTTGAATTGGCAATGATCTTGTATCTGAATCTTGCTATCTAAATAACATAATACCACAATGATATACTTAGAGAGCCGCTGTGGCGTAATTGTTAGTGAACTCGCTTCTCAAGGCTGGTGGTCTGGGTTCAGCTCCCGCAATTCGCGTGGAATTTTTCCCAACCGCGACGGCTCTCAGGTCGACCCAGCCTCAACTAGGTACCAAACATGCTCTGGGAAAGTAAAGGCGGCCGGCGTGATGCTGACCACATCACCCATCGTGTGCCGACGGTCAATGAAAGATACAGGCCTAACACTGTATTGACCTATATACCACGAGGTATGAAAAGGTTCCTTTTTACAATGATATACTGGAACGTCCTACACATCGTCTGGTATGTGTTGTTGCAATACGAAAACATGCATGTTTAAAAACTTCCATCTTCTTCAAACGCTCCATATCAACCACTTGTTAATCACTCTTCGTGATCTGTATGTAATCTGAGACTAAGAGCGATTGTACGTTGTGTCAGTTATTCGCATACACGTAGGCCAGCACATCCAATTTCTGCGAAGCTTTTTAATTACCAGGGTAGCTTTCCAATGCCCCTACCTAAGTACATGCCTTGTAGGTCGCAGTGGTACTATTCCTACTTCCTTGCGGGTCCTGGCACTACACGGGCGGTTTATAAACTTCAACGCCAATCAAACTTTTATTCTAGTTTTATATCAATATTTTCAAACTATTTCATTCATCAATTTATATGTATATGTGATTGATTGATTGATATGACCATAGTCATTACACTTCAGCGTGTAACCATGTGTGCCCCGTTCTCTTTCTTACACAGGAAGATCTCAGCTGCAGTGCACGATCACCTTACCACCGGCGAGGGTCCCAGATGTAATTTTGAAAATGGGGAAAATATTTAATAGTCATTTTATTTGTAATATTTATCTACAGAATATTGCTATGTCAGAGCCTTTCCAGTTTTCCTTCTCGATTGTGTAATCTTTATCTAAAGAATATTGCTATGTCAGCGCCTTTCCAGCTTTCCTTCTCGATTTTGTAATCTTTATCTAAAGAATATTGCTATGTCAGCGCCTTTCCAGCTTTCCTTCTCGATTTTGTTATCTTTATCTAAAGAATATTGCTATGTCAGCGCCTTTCCAGCTTTCCTTCTCGATTTTGAATTACCAGGGGTTCTATTACGTCCTAAATTTGAACACGGGAGCTACGTTTTATCGTCCGTCTTTAATAGGACTTGCAACTCGATCTCACCTACACTGAGATCAGGGAACTCTGGACAAACATCCCGATGGTTCCACGAGGAAGCAAACCGGTTACCTTCGGCACGAGAGACGAGCACTTAACCTCTACGCTACAGATACACCTCTGTATATATATATATACAGGGTGTTCAACTTAAAAGCAGCCCGTAATGGAGCTAATCTGGCATATATGTATGGAAATGAAAGGTTCAGTTATGACGTAGTATAGGTCAAGGTTGTGTGACGGTGTGTAATTGTAGTGCGGAAAGGGGCGATGAACAAATGTGATGTAGGACGAGCTAGTCAG
Source organism: Arion vulgaris (assembly GCA_020796225.1). Classification (NCBI taxonomy): domain Eukaryota; kingdom Metazoa; phylum Mollusca; class Gastropoda; order Stylommatophora; family Arionidae; genus Arion; species Arion vulgaris. The sequence continues at coordinate 8,393,805 of CM036763.1, forward strand.
AACCGGTTTAAATAGAAAATATACACAGCTCAATTTTTACCTGGCAAATATCGAATTATCAAGGGGCTGTAATTATCTTGAACACCCTGTATATATATATATATATATATATATATATATATAATTATATTTATTTTACTGATACCTCACCTCGTCTCGAAGAGAATGGGGACTCAACAGTTGTTCTCAATGTGTTCCTGATCTCATGGCGTTTTCTTTTTGTATTTCGCATTGAGGAATTTTGACCGATGATAATCAATAACATAAACTCCGGATATAGCTCAGACAATTAGAACTCAAACCCTCTAATCTCCATTTCGAGGTGAGAGAGCTACTTACCTGACACGCCCCCCTCCCTCCCCTGTTCTAACTGGTCACCTCTCACTTATGTGAAGTGATGCACACAGAGCAATAGATAGTAACAGCTTAGTTACAAAAGAAAAACATTCTGATGTCGCGCGCTGTCATCTTCGATCCAGTGGAAACAAGGCTGGCAAGCAATGCTTAGGGTGGGGTTTCGACTGTTTAAAATACGATTAGTTACATCATTATTGTTAAACTCGACCGTTACATTTCATTTCCCATCGCCAACAGGATGATTCTCTACAACTGGATGATTCTCAACAGCAGGATGATTCTCTCCAGCATGATGGAATGTCAGGAAATGTGACAGTACAAATCCGTGTTTTCTATTAATGTAACTGTAAGCTGTTGTGTCTAGTTAGCTGTTTTACTCGACAGCTTTACATGCATTGTAGCTACAGATAAATAATTGTTGTATCTAACATAATCAAATCGTGTTTTATATATAAGATTATGAGTGTTAAGCGGTATGTGTTTCTTTAATTCAAAGATATTTCTGGGATTAGTCTTCAATTTATCTTGCTATACTTTATCTTTTCATGCAATGTATATCGTAGTGTGAGTATATTTCTTCTTTAAGGGTAATCATTTTTGACTGTTCTAAGCCAGAAACAACTATTTAATTTTATTATTTAATACTAAAAAAAAGTCTAGCATTAGTTGTGAGTACTTATAGATCTCGCCCGAGTGGTTACCAGGGGCTCAAATTAGGGGTGTCAAGAATGGAACTAATATTACCTGCCATACATGTCGTAAGAGGCGGCTAAGGAGGTTGGGCTTGGGGCTAGCTACCCCACCCTGTAAAAATCACTAGATAGCTACAGAAACCACAACCAGCAATATTCATAACTTGCTACCCGAGGAAAGACCACGCAAGGAAGGACTCATGGCAAGAAAATTGGTAGAGGTTTGGAAAAGATCGTCTTGGATAGACGGGCTTGGAAGGCCTTGGTTGTGGACCTATGCCTCTCTAGGGGAAAAGGGTGAAGAAGAAGAAAGAAGACTTATAAATCTGATAGATATGGAAGAATGAATAAACATGTTTGAAGAAACGTTGATAAGATAACTAGTATTAAAACAAGTTTTGATTTATCCAATATGATATAGTAACACTAACGATATACAACTTATGATTCTTTACTCTTTTTCAATAATCATTATGTTTGCATTTTATCAGTGGCGGCTCGTCATTAAGGGTCAGTGGGGCCGGACCCCACCAAAAATAATGTGTAACGTGTATTTATTATTTTATAAATTGAAATATAACCTAACCCAAAACCATGATTTTCCCAACATTTTTGTCTGGCCCCACCAATAAAAAATGAACACGAGCCGCCACTGCAGTTTATCACTAACAAGAATATTACATTTTCAATTCCGCGTTTTTGATTGAATATAATATTAAACCTTCTTTCTAAAATTATGTTCGCTTCTCTTTGAAGTTTCTATAACCATTACAGCTTTAAAGATTTGGGTTGATATAATTAATCTAGTTCTCGAAATCCTGGTCTCAAGTGTGGAGATTATTAACGATTATAACATCAAGTTGCACATTTGGGTTTCTGGTAAGATTTTAAAGTTTTTAAATGTCAACTTTATGTTATCAGATCTATTGAGACATAGATGTAATTTAGATTATCCTCACCGCACATCAAATCAATTAGTTCATAAATGATCCGGTCTTTTTCTCAGTATGTCTCTAAGTGTGTGGCAACTAATGGCACCGGTTCTTTGTTGGTTTACTATTCTACTTTCGCTACCAGTATAGTGCTCTTGTCTAGCTCTACACCACGTTTGACTTGGTATTCTTGCAATCTAGTTAGGGTTAGAGATTTACCACTAGTACAGGAATCATTTGCACGTCCTCTCTTACTTAGAAAATTCAGATGTAGATTAGCGTGTTCGTAGCGCGTTGGACGACGGATGACAAGCCCCCTGTGAGTGCGGTTCAACTCCGCAGGCTGGTAGAAAAGTCACAGGTTCTTCAAATTTACGGTGTTCGTGGCACCGAACCGAAGGGTTGCGATATCCATGGCACCGAGCCGAAGAGCTGAAAACTCAAGTGCTTCTGGATCGGAAAAAAGAAAATTGAGAATATCACCTTGGTCCATTTCGCGTCAGTTTTATAATACAGCCACACCTGTAAATCTATCCGTGCGTCCATTTCGGTCAGTTTTATAATACAGCCACACCTGTAAATCATCGTCGTTCATTTCGCGTCAGTTTTATAATACAGCCACACCTGTAAATCTATCCGTGCGTTCATTTCGGTCAGTTTTATAATACAGCCAAACCTGTAAATCTACCGTGCGTTCCATTTCGCGTCAGTTTTATAATACAGCCACACCTGTAAATCTATCCGTGCGTCCATTTCGCGTCAGTTTTATAATACAGCCACACCTGTAAATCTATCCGTGCGTTCATTTCGCGTCAGTTTTATAATACAGCCACACCTGTAAATCTATCCGTGCGTTCATTTCGCGTCAGTTTTATAATACAGCCACACCTGTAAATCTATCCGTGCGTTCATTTCCCCTTGCATCTGCATACTGTAGCACAAAATGGGAAACTGATTTTGATTAAAATCTATCGTAGCAATATTTAATGTTTGATTGAACATAGAAGAAACAAAACAAAGCTGACACATACGTTTACCACTGTTTATACACAACATATCTCTATCACACATATTACATTAATACTAACATTAGTTACCATCTGCAACATAAACCATCTGCAACATAAACCATCTGCAACATAAACCATCTGCAATTGGAAGAACAGAAACAGTGAGTTTATATTTTGCAACTTGAGAATACGATAGAAGAAGGCTAACTACTACATTCTAACAAAACTACTTAGTCACTAGCTACCTACATACATTCTAACAAAACTACTTAGTTACTAACTACCTACATACATTCTAACAAAACTACTTAGTCACTAGCTACCTACATACATTCTAACAAAACTACTTAGTCACTAGCTACCTACATACATTCTAACAAAACTACTTAGTACTAACTACTACTACATTCCTAACAAAACTACTTAGTTACTAGTTACCTACATACATTCCAACAAAACTACTTAGTCACTAGCTACCTACATACATTCTAACAAAACTACTTAGTCACTAGCTACCTACATACATTCTAACAAAACTACTTAGTTACTAGTTACCTACATACATTCCAACAAAACTACTTAGTCACTAGTTACCTACATACATTCCAACAAAACTACTTAGTTACTAGTTACCTACATACATTCTAACAAAACTACTTAGTCACTAGCTACCTACATATATTCCAACAAAACTACTTAGTCACTAGTTACCTACATACATTCTAACAAAACTACTTAGTTACTAACTAACTACTACATTCTAACAAAACTACTTAGTCACTAACTACCTACATACATTCTAACAAAACTACTTAGTCACTAGCTACCTACATACATTCTAACAAAACTACTTAGTCACTAACTAACTACTACATTCTAACAAAACTACTTAGTCATTAGCTACCTACATACATTCTAACAAAACTACTTAGTCACTAGCTACCTACATACATTCTAACAAAACTACTTAGTCACTAGCTACCTACATACATTCTAACAAAACTACTTAGTCACTAACTAACTACATACATTCTAACAAAACTACTTAGTCACTAACTAACTACTACATTCTACAAAACTACTTAGTCACTAGCTACCTACATACATTCTAACAAAACTACTTAGTCACTAGTTACCTACATACATTCTAACAAAACTACTTAGTCACTACTCCTAAATACATTCTAACAAAACTACTTAGTCACTAGCTACCTACATACATTCCAACAAAACTACTTAGTTACTAGTTACCTACATACATTCTAACAAAACTACTTAGTCACTAACTAACTACTACATTCTAACAAAACTACTTAGTCACTAGCTACCTACATACATTCCAACAAAACTACTTAGTCACTAGCTACCTACATACATTCCAACAAAACTACTTAGTCACTAGCTACCTACATACATTCTTACAAAACTACTTAGTCACTAGCTACCTACATACATTCTAACAAAACTACTTAGTCACTAACTAACTACTACATTCTAACAAAACTACTTAGTCACTAGCTACCTACATACATTCTAACAAAACTACTTAGTCACTAGCTACCTACATACATTCCAACAAAACTACTTAGTCACTAGCTACTACATACATTCTAACAAAACTACTTAGTCACTATACTACATACATTCAACAAAACTACTTAGTCACTAGCTACCTACATACATTCCAACAAAACTACTTAGTCACTAGCTACCTACATACATTCCAACAAAACTACTTAGTCACTAGCTACCTACATACATTCTAACAAAACTACTTAGTCACTAGCTACCTACATACATTCCAACAAAACTACTTAGTCACTAACTAACTACTACATTCTAACAAAACTACTTAGTTACTAACTACCTACATACATTCTAACAAAACTACTTAGTCACTAGCTACCTACATACATTCTAACAAAACTACTTAGTCACTAGCTACCTACATACATTCTAACAAAACTACTTAGTCACTAACTAACTACTACATTCTAACAAAACTACTTAGTCACTAGCTAACTACATACATTCTAACAAAACTACTTAGTCACTAACTAACTACTACATTCTAACAAAACTACTTAGTCACTAGCTACCTACATACATTCTAACAAAACTACTTAGTCACTAACTAACTACTACATTCTAACAAAACTACTTAGTTACTAGTTACCTACATACATTCTAACAAAACTACTTAGTCACTAGCTACCTACATACATTCTAACAAAACTACTTAGTCACTAACTACACTACATTCCTAACAAAACTACTTAGTTACTGGCTACCTACATACATTCTTACAAAACTACTTAGTCACTAGCTACCTACATACATTCCAACAAAACTACTTAGTCACTAACTAACTACTACATTCTAACAAAACTACTTAGTCACTAGCTACCTACATACATTCTAACAAAACTACTTAGTCACTAGTTACCTACATACATTCTAACAAAACTACTTAGTCACTAACTAACTACTACATTCTAACAAAACTACTTAGTTACTGGCTACCTACATACATTCTTACAAAACTACTTAGTCACTAGCTACCTACATACATTCCAACAAAACTACTTAGTTACTAACTAACTACTACATTCCAACAAAACTACTTAGTCACTAACTAACTACTACATTCTAACAAAACCGTCTAGACACTAGCTTTTTCTTCTTCTCCTAACTCTACATGAAGCATACGACATCAATAAATATCCTCTAACAATAGCATCAATAAATGTCCTCTAACAATAGCATCAATAAATGTCCTCTAACAATAGCATCAATAAATGTCCTCTAACAATAGCATCAATAAATGTCCTCTAACAATAGCATCAATAAATGTCCTCTAACAATAGCATCAATAAATGTCCTCTAACAATATCTGCCTTAATTAAGCAAGCCAGCTTAGTTTATTTTAGGTCTTTCCGCCTCTTCTCTTTCTCTGTCTACAGTTCGTCTCCATGCTACTCTAGGCAGCTCCCTACCTCTCTTGCCTCCCAGCCACCATTTCAAAGTCACATGTTTGTTTCTGGTTTTCAGTATTCTTAATGAGTCTCAACTACACCCTCTTGTCTCATGATGTCCCAACTACTACATCATGTCCAACATGTATGTCCCAACTACTACCATCATGTACAAATGTATGTCTCAACTACTACCATCATGTCCCAACATGTATGTCCCAACTATCATGTCCCAAATGATGTCCACTACCATCATGTCTCAACGTATGTCCCAACTACTACATCATGTCCCACATGTATGTCCCAATACTACCATCAAGTCCAAATGTATGTCCAACTACTACCATATGTTCAGCATGTATGTCCCAACTACTACCATCATGTCACAACATGTATGTCCCAACTACTACCATCATGTCACAACATGTATGTCCCAACTACTACCATTATGTCACAACATGTATGTCCCCAACTACTACCATCATGTTCCAACATGTATGTCCCAACTACTACCATCATGTCACAACATGTATGTCCCAACTACTACCATCATGTCACAACATGTATGTCCCCAACTACTACCATCATGTCACAACATGTATGTCCCAACTACTACCATCATGTCCAACATGTATGTCCCAACTACTACCATCATGTCCCACATGTATGTCCCAACTACTACCATCATGTTCCAACATGTATGTCCCAACTACTACCATCATGTCACAACATGTATGTCCAACTCTACCATCATGTCCAACATGTATGTCCCAACTACTACCATCATGTCACAACATGTATGTCCCAACTACTATCATCATGTCACAACATGTATGTCCCAACTACTATCATCATGTTCCAACATGTATGTCCCAACTACTACCATCATGTCACAACATGTATGTCCCAACTACTATCATCATGTCACAACATGTATGTCCCAACTACTACCATCATTTCCAAAATGTATGTCCCAACTACTACCATCATGTCCCTACATGTATGTCCCAACTACTACCATCATGTCAAAACATGTATGTCCCAACTACTACCATTATGTCCCAACATGTATGTCCCAACTACTACCATCATGTCCCAACATGTATGTCCCAACTACTACCATCATGTTTCAACATGTATGCCCCATCTGAACCATCAGCTACCATGTCTCTAAATTAGGTTTGAAATATTCTGTTGATTATCTTATTCATATTTTGATTGGGGTTTAGGAGATGGGTGGGAAGAGAGCCCAGATGTGTACGCGCTTGTGTATCTGTAAAAAAAAAAATGCATATACATTTCTGAAATAGAAATTGATATTTTTGTAAAACATTAACTTTCATCAAAACTTTCATCAAAACTTTCATCAAAACTTTCATCAAAACTTTCATCAAAACTTTCATCAAAACTTTATCATTTCATCAAAACTTTCTTATCAAAACTTTCATCAAAACGTTCATCAAAATTTCAAGAAAATTACAATTCCATCAGTGGAATGATTTTCTTTTAATTAGAACATCGTGACATATACTTTACAGGACGGGGCAAATCAACCACAGTAAACGAGATGTTGACATTCTAGGCACCACTTATACGTATAATATATTACCATTGCTTTATGAATGGTGAGCTCTATATTTAAAGTTCGTAAAATTTCATGGGAACGACTTTGCTTTCAAAACTATCCGCCACGGAGTTTGAACCACGTAAACTTGGATTCTGATCAAACACACTACCGCTTAAGCTACGGGCACCCACAACTTTAATATCCTCATCAAATAGCTTGTCCTGAGCAGAACTTTGCCACCCCAACAGTCCTCCGGAATTTCTCTATCTAATAGGCCAGATGTCCTGCCTCTGCAGCCGTCATGTTCAAACCATCAGTTACATCCTGAATACATCTTCTCCGTGGTCTTCCTCTTCTTCTCTTTGATGGTATGCCTCCTTCCATGATGATATTCTCCAGCCCTTCATGTCTTTTTATATGTCCAAAATATCTCAATTTTCTTTCTTATTTGTAGCACTAACCAGTTTTCTTTGATTTCGAGTTCTTTCTGGATAGATCTATTTGTTCTCTTCTCTGTCCAAGATATAGAAGTACTCTTCTGTAACACTTATATTCAAAAGCACATATATGTTTTTCTACTGCTCTATTAAACAAACTCTAATATGAAAATCTATAAACACTAAAACACTGATTTTAAGGAAAAATGCTTAATGGTGACTGCCGTTTAAGTTCATCTACGGTATCTTACAAATAACTTATATTCAAATAACAACTTGTTCATTTAAATATTGTGTTTTTATTTAGTGTTCTGGTTTTGGAGTGACGTGTTGGAAAACTGATACAGTCAGAACGGTTTATTGCCCGAGTGGTTACCGAGGCCCAAAGTTGGGGTGTAAAGAATAGAACAACTGTTACCTGCCACGCATGTCGTAAGAGGCGACTAAGGAGGTTTGGCTGAAATCGGATGCATGTGTCCTAAACGTGTAGAAATCTATGCGTTTGGGGGCCTACCAAACCAATGTGCAACGTATACACGTTCTTGGCAAACATCAAACATATCACAAAGAGTGATTAAAATTGGTCGTAAAGAACGAATGCAAAGAAGAAGAAGAAGGAGAACGATTTATCAAGTGACTTGTCGTATTGTAAGAGTTAAAATTACATATTCACCCACACTCCTTGAAAAATTTACCAGCCATGTCTTCCTTAAGGCATGTAGAATATCAACCTGGTCTATTGCTCGTCCGCCTTCTAAAGTAGTCATTCCCGCAATACTATCATTTTTCTTGACGCTTACATGCTCTGGTTAAAAAATTAAAACTGCTTTTATCATCTTGAACTTCTCAGAAAATCCAACCATTGCCTAGAAACATCTATTGCTAATAATATTGTATGCCTTAATGTTAAGCTAATTTTGATATTATCAATGTAAACGATTATGAAGAAGTTTAAAATTATTCAAACTGACTTTTACAGGAAGAACATAATCAAATATAATATAGCATTTGTAAACATTGTCAAGCCCCATCGTCTCTTCAAATGATAAATATATATTCACTGAATGTTCACGTGCAATAACATGTCGTTAAACAATAAATCGGTCTCACATAGTAGTTAGTGCACTAGATTCATACACGAAAGTAAATAGGTTCTAATACCAGGAAATAAATCATAAGTTCACGGCTCTGAGCGCTGATCTAAGCTTTCTAAGTTAGCCACAGTTTCGTAACAGCTGTTAAATCGAAGGTACGCTGTAAAGTGAGCATACGCTGGCACTTAAACATAGATGTAAGGTACTGAGCATATATTTGTGAGTTACCAATGTTCGACCTTCATTATAACTAGTTCTTAGTAATAACGATATAATAAGTCGCTCGAGTGGTTACCCCAAATTGAGGCGTAAAGAATAGAACCGCTGTTACCTGCCACGCATGTCGTAAGAGGCGACTAAGGAGGTAGGAGGTGGGGCGAGCTACCCCACCCGTAACAAATACTAGATAGCTACAAAACCCCAACCAGGAAATTCATAGCTCCCACCTGGAGGTAGAAGGACTCAACATGAAGAGAGAGTGGAAAGATCTGGAAAGGATGGCCTTGGATAGGCGGGCTTGGAAGACCTTGGTTGCGGACCTATGCTTCCCTAGGGGCGAAGGGTGAAGAAGACGAAGAGGATATAATAAATGATCTTACATGTTTATGTTTAGAGGTGATTGAAAATGATTTCTTTAACGGAAACTTAGAAAAAAGCATAGATTTTGCACCGTTTACGACTTAGATTATCTAAAACCATTATAAGAGAGAGAGAGAGAGACAGAGAGAGAGAGAGAGAGAGAGATAGGAGAAATGTGTGGGGTGTAATGCATCTTCTTAAAAGAGTATTATAAATGGAAGCATCTGTGACTGACTAATTGTTCTGTCACACTTGTTTATGTTCAATACAAAATAACGTTTATGTTTCAAACAATTTTATAAATAACTTTGATAAACAGAAAGTATCATCAGCAGTGTCATCAGTCCTCGTTGTAGCTAAGGTTACATAAGATAGAGATAACAAATTTTCTCTCATTTTTTAAATGGGCAGTTTTAATTGTTTTCTGTATATTTCTGTAGTTATTTGTTGTTTTTTTCTGTACATTTATGCAGCTGGTTTTGTTTCTGTAAATGTATGCAGCTATTTCTTTATTTTTTTTCTATATATTTCTGCAGCTGTTTGTTTAATGCTGTGGTCGCAGGCCCCACTAACTATATCTCAATTGTTACGACATGTCAGCAAAGATAGTGGTTCCATTCTTCACGGAAACCACACGGTGAATGGAGAAAGAGTAAAAAGTAAAGAAATCCTTTTTATACCACGTGGTATATAGGGTAATACGGTGTTAAGCCAATATTTTTCATTGCCGTCGGCACACGATGGGTGATGTGATTAACTTCAAGCCGGCCGGCTTTACTTCCCAGTGCTTTTCCTTCTTCACCTTTCAACTCCCAACGGAGCATAGGTCGTGAACAAACCTCTTCCAGCTCTTCCTCTCTCTTGTCATCACTTCCAATTCTTTCCACGTTTTACCTATCCTTTTCATATCAGCCTCCAGCTCTCTTCTCCAGGTCTGTCTAGGCCTTTCCCTATTCCCCTTTCCCTGCGGGTTCCTAAACAGTGCCTGTCTTGCAATGCTTTCTGTCGGTCTTCTTAATGTATGCCCTATCCATCGCCAACGTCTCTTCCTTAACTCTTTCTCCACTGGTATCTGCTTAGTTCTTTCTCTGAGTTTATCGTTTGTAACCTTATAATACCATCTCAGTCCCTCTATTCTACGTACGTAAACATCCTTTTACGAAGGTCTGCAGTTTTCTGGTGGTTTTTTTTTTTTTTTTCTTCATGTTTCGAGCCATAGAACATTACTGACTTCACATTTGATTGAAAGATTCTTAGTTTTGTGTTTGTTTTGATCTCCTTTGACTTCCATATCTTACTCAATGCAATGAAGTTTCCCCTTACTTTTTGTATTCTTATTTTGACATCTTTGTTTGTTCCTCCTTCTGTATATATGTCGCTACCAAAGTGCTTTTACTAGTACCAAATTAAGACTGAATCGACATGAGAGCCGTTACTGTCGGAAAAAATGCCACACCTACTTGTGAAATTGAACCTGAACCACTAGCCTAAGAAACGAGATCACTAACAACTACGCTACTGCTGTTCTCATAGAAAGAGCTATATACCGTTCTTTGCTACATAGAGCAGGCAAGCCATTTTTAAAAATATTGTTTTATCCAGGCCAACTCGTGCAAATTTGTTTTGGATGAAAATTGATTCCACATTTCTTGCCTCTCTGCGTAAAGTTCAATCATGGTTTACCTAGGATGTTCTTTCCTTCCTATATCAAGTTCCCTACAAATTCAATGTCTCCTTTGTGATTCTTTGACCATTTCTTCTCAGAGTATGCCCAACAACATATCTCTATCTTCTCTATCTTTTAACAGTTGTTACTACTGGTTGACCAGACATTTCTATGATTTCATCACTTACATTGTCCTATTGTATGCTCGTTATGATTCGTTGACATCTATTTTCAAATTTATTCATCTTACTTTCCATATCTTTTATTATTTTTTAACACTCCTACTTGCATGTGTTCTGATTAAGACACAATTTTAATTGAAAGCGTTTGTTTTCGAAGCACCTGGATGCCAGTGAGGATCGCTCTGTTCTGTTCATGACTTCATTGTTTCCGGAGACACATAGGATTGTAGCCTGAGTTTGAAATTCCACTTTCTGCAACCTTATGAGCTTAAGACGGGCCATTTTACGTAGAGGACCGCAGCCATATGAAGAAAACCCGTTGTAATGGAATCAATCATCTTTAGACACTTTAGAATAAAAGAGGGCATCCCGGATTAGAGAATAGGAAGACTACGGAGAGGTGGATTCAGGATGTAACTAACGGCTTGAGCATGAAGGCTGCAGAGACGGTACCTGGCATATGAAAGATTGAAATTCAGAATGGACTGTTAAGGAAGCAAAGCTTTGCTCAAGATAAGCTATTTAATGATGATAATAAGAATAAGATGGCAGAACGTGTGAAGAACGGACAATTGTCACATACTCAAAACAGAATTTGTTCGGTGAATAATCGGATTTTGATCGGAAGGAAAGTGTCAAAAACAGACAACTGCTCAGATAAAAGTATCTGCAAAGCCTCAATGAAGACTGATCTATTGGTCCCAACTTAAAAGAAAAAAACAGAATTGTATGAAAGCAGCAACGCACAGAAGCAAAGAGTATTTTGAAGAGAAACGTAATGACAAGTTTAAATTCAAGAGAAACAAGCGTAAACTCAAAAGCTATCACAGTTATATACTTGTCTCAAATCCGTTCTTAAAGACGAGAAAGGTCATATTTAATTACTTGAATTATGTATGCAATGACTTGTACACAGATAGAAAGGCAATTGACAGACTGCTCGATTGTAATTTAGAGTGCTAGATAATGGAAGTTAACGTTGGTATAACGTGACATGCCTGTTAGTCTTGACATTACTTGGAATTGCTCAATTGATGCTTCCATCATTGACAATTCGTCTGAGTGAATTGCACCCTTTATCTCGAATATTCCATTTTAGTCTTCGAAAAAGTTATTTACTTATAAAGTATACATAAACAAGGTTAAAAGATAAGGGATATATACATTAAAGGCTGATAAACAGCGCACAATTGCAGGACGATGAAGAGAGAGACGATATTAATAAACGGCGTAGAAAGGTTTGAGGTATGAAGATAACGATAAACAAAACAAGAAGGTAGGTGGATGAAGATATACGATTGATAAACAGCGTCAGAATATAAGAGGTATGGAGATACGAGATTTACAAACAGTGTAAGAAGGTAGGAGTTATGAAGTTACGATATTGATAAACAGCGTAAGAAGGAATGATGTATAGAGATACGAGATTGATAAACAATGTAAGAAGGTAGGAAGTATAAAGTTAGGAGTTTGATAAACAGCGTCAGAAGGAATGATGAGAGATACGAGATTGATAACAGAAGAAGGTAGGAAGATAGTTAGATTTTGATAAACAGCGTAAGAAGGAATGATGTATGAGAGATAGATTGATAAACAATGTAAGAAGGTAGGAGTATAAGTTAGATTGATAAACAGCGTCAGAAGGAATGATGTATAGAGATACGAGATTGATAAACAATGTAAGAAGGTGGGAAAGTATAAAGTTAGATTTGATAAACAGCGTAAGAAGGAATGATGTATAGAGATACGAGATTGATAAACAATGTAAGAAGGTAGGAAGTATAAAGTTAGGAGTTTGATAAACAGCGTAAGAATGTACGAAATGTAAAGTTACGTGCGTAAGAAAGTAGGAAGTATGGAGATACGAGATTGATAAATAGCAAACGTGTAGGACACATGAATACTTGGTGTTGCTAAGCAACATTGTATACCTTGTGGATATGATTAATTGATAAACAAAATTACATGCTTTAAAGTGAGACAAATCAAATATTAATAATAACAGCATACCACTAAGGCCTCGCTCGTGCTGATAAATGATTGATAACAAGCATTACACACTTTACGAGTGTAGATTTATGAATATCAAACACTATCAGAGAACAAATATCATGGAATCTATTATAACTTGTCCTTGTAAATAATCTGTCTTCTTCTTCGATAGCTTCATATCGATCACTTGTTACGCCGAGTGGTTACCGGGGCCCAAATTTGGAGTGTAAAGAATAGAACCAATGTTACCTGCCACGCATGTCGTAAGATGCGCCTAATGAGGTTTGGCTGAAATCGGATGCATGTGTTGTAAACGTGTAGAAGAAGTTTATGCGTTTAGGGGCCTACCAAACCAATGTGCAACGTATACACGTTCTTGCAAAGATCAAACATATCACAAAGAGTGATTAAAATTGGTCGTAAAGAACGACGCAAAGAAGAAGAAGATGAGACCACTTGTTAACCACTCTTTGTGATTTGTATGTGATCGAGTTTAAGAACGATTGTACATTGTGTCAGTTATGCGCCTACAAGTAGGTCAGCACATCCGATTTCTGTAACGCTTTTTATTTAATAGGTAGCTTCCTAGGATTCTACCTCAGTTACCTCTTACAATATACCTTGTAGGTTGCAGTGTTACTATTCTTTGCTCCCCTTGCGAGCTCCGACAATACACTAGCGATTAATCTAACTGATAAATGATGAATAATAACGTTAGTGGATTATATCAATGGTTGTTTAACAAATTTATAATTGGCACAATTAGTCTGTGCCTTTGCGAAAAGGCGGACATGACAGCAGAGCACATACTGCAAGATTGCAAATTGATAGCAGGCCTAAGAAAAGGAACCTGGACGGAAAACACAGAGCTTCACGAGAAGCTGTACGGAGGGACAGAGTCCCTTAAAACCACGGTAGCATTTATGATAAAATCTGGTTCATCAGTCTAGGCGGGGATCCAGAGAGAGAGAGAGAGAGAGCGAGAGAGATATGAATGGTGAAGAACGAAGTATCTACTGCGCTGTTAAAAACCTTTAGGTCGATACGTTGGTTTTATTAATCTCTAAAATGTTCTTGCCTTCGTAAAATTTTCCGTCATGATCTTCTCTTGTCATGTGAATCTTTAGTTTAACATAACCTTCTCAAGTTTCTAAGAATCATATTATCTTTGTTTTCTTTACAAATCAGTTTGCATTTTAATTAAACATTTCTATGTTGTTTTAGTTATCAAGTTTCAAAATGATGTTGTTGGTATGTATGTTTTCTTGTAAATGTTTCCTTGGTGATAGTATTATCGATAGATAACTGCGGAAGACTGCAGTAAAACTATGTAGCAATGACAAAACAAGTAATAACAAAGTACTGTAGTTTTACAAAGTACAAAAAAATATTGCTTGAAAAAGGCATTTTGGTCGAAACATCGCTGTATATTGTTTTTGTACTTGGGGACATAACATCGCAGAAAAATTGATTGATGGATTAATTTATAAGACCATCATCATTGCACTTCGGTGAGTAACCATATGTGCTCCGATCTCTTTATTACAAAGGAAGATCTCAGCTGCAGTGCACGAACTCTGTAGCATTGGCGAGGGTCCCCGATGTAATTTTGAAGATGGTAAAGATATTTTGGTAGGAATATTTATTTAAATTCTTTTCTAATGAGTTTTAAGCGGGCAGCGGCTTTCCAGCCTGTTATTTTCGATTTTGATATAGCAAGGGTTCTTGTACGTGCTCAAATTAAACACGGTACCTACGTTTTATCGTCCGTCTCCGATAGACTAGGAACTCAATCTCACCTACACTGATATCAGGGATCTCTGGAAAAATATCCAGATGGCTCAACAAGGAAGCGAACCTGGTACCTTTGGCACGAGAGACGAGTACCTAGCCTCTACGCCACAGGGACCCCATATATTCTCAAGGGGTCTCTGTGGCTGAGTGGTTAAGCCCTTTGCCTTGCGAATCGAAGGTCGTGGGTTCGAATCCGGACCGCGGCATTCTGTTCACGAGTGCAGTTTTTTCCAGAGAAACCTAGGATTGTTGCTGGAGCTACGGAGTTCGTGCTTTGTGCAATATTCTCGGTAGGTGGCGTGCCATTTCTGCGGAGAGGGACCGAGCCATATAATAATAGTAAAACCCGGTGCAATAAAGTCAATCCTTCGGCTTTAAAACCATTTAAACCCTTTAAATTCAAGGCAGAAAAATGATATATTCAAGCGAGTCATGTTGGTAGAGGTTTCTTCTAATGATTTCGCTACAATTGTAAATCAACAAGTCGTACGCGTTAAAACAACAACTACTGGAATATTACTTGACTCAACATGTGATGCTACCTGGTACAATAGTAAAACAGATCGAATTTTAAAGGCCAAATATTGCAAAACTTGCATGTGACATATAAGTTTGTGCAAAAATAGACTCTGGACGTTTCTGATGTAGGTTTGCATAATCTTCTTCTTCTTCAGCGACCTCTGGTCATGCGCTTAATTTACTGTGGACCATAAACTGGACAGTCAGCTACAGGTCTGTCAGGTTTCCCCAAAGCTTAGTTTTCAGATAGACTGGGTGTGGCAAGGACAGTCTTGCAGGATATGTTCCGCCTGCTGACACTGAAAGAGAGCTGTTTAACTGTTTACTAGTCTAAATAAGTGTTTGTTGAGTCTGCAGTGTCCGGTGCGTAGTCAAAATACAATGACCTGGTCTGTTCTGCTTATGTCTTTAAGGGAGTCTTTTCTATAATCATATCCAGTGTTTGTCTTCCAGTCTACTGCAGATTTTCTCTGTATGAGGGTTTTAACCTCTTGAAAAGACAGAGGTTGGTAAATTTGCTCTTTGGCACTGCCTCCTTAGCTAAGACACCGGCACTCTCATTGCCTGCAATGCCACAGTGAGATGGAATCCACTACAAGTGAATTTCTGCCTTTTCTGGAAGCTGAGCAAGGCAAGACTTTGCATAATCAACTACTGCTAGAGCTAGCAGAAATGAAATATAATATTCTTTTATTCGGTTTTTCTTTTCATGTCAGATCAAGCTTGTGATTAGCATGAAGTTCAGAATCTTCTAACAATCTTGAACGTAGATTTGTAAAGGCCTGACTTCTGACTATATTTGTTGTGGCTATAGTACTTTTCTTTCTCCTTCTTCTTCAACCTTCTCCCTAGGGAAGCATAGGTCTGCAACCAAGGCCTTCCAAGCCCGCCTATCCAAGACCATCTTTACCAGATCTGTCCACTCTCTCCTCATTCTTTTGCATTCCGTCTTCAGCTCCCGTCTCCAGGTGTTCATGTGTCTTATTTTACCTCTATTGCCATGGGGGTTCTATCGGAGAGCCTGTTTCGTGATGCTGTTAGGGGGTTTTCTCAGTGCGTTCACCGGTTCACTTCATGAGTCCCTTCTTGCGGTGTTCTTCCTTGGGTGGCGAGCTATGAATTTTCCTGCTTGTGGTTTCTGTAGTTATGTAGTGTTTTTACTGCGTGGGTAGCTAGCCCCACGCTCAACCTCCGTAGTCGCATCTTACGACATGCATGGCAGGTAACAGTGGTTCTATTCTTTACACCCAAACTTGGACCCCGGTAACCAACCAGGCGAGTAGTACTAACTCATGCCAGTTTCAGTTTCAGTTTGGAATATCTTCATTGCACTCTGGACATGTCCAAAGGTGCTTCGATCTCCAACAGCGACTGACCGTACCAGTTCGATTTTGATTGATGAGCCTACTCACGTACCTGTTATGCTGTTCTTTTCTTGCTACTCCAATCTTCAAACCCAGCTCATGCAATCTAGTTAGTAGTTGACCCCTGCCAATATATATGAATGTTGCATGCCGATGTAGCTGTATACGAGTGACAAATGACAGTAGGTATGAATATTGCATGTCGATATGATCGTATAAGACTAACTAATGACAATATTTCTAAATATTGCATGTCGATATAACCGTCTCTGACAATAAATATGAATATTGCGTGACGATATGGCTGTACATGCGTGAGTGCAATAACCAGTCATGCCTTCATCTAAGTAGGTAAAACATTTCATCTACGACTAATCAGCATGACTTTGAATTAAAAATGCGGACAAGATATATATATATAATCCTAAATGTAAAAAAATTTATAATGAATCAATATATAATATTAAAAACGGCGTAAGCATAGTGAATGAAAACTTGCTTTAGAGACTGATGCTTTCGGTTCATTCGTTATAGTGTGTTTTATCCATCCCGAAACGAATGCATCGTTGAATAGGAGTGTACTAAAACAGAATGGAAAGTAAATCACCAATTGCAATGTTGATCTTAAGTTGACAAAGCTACCCTAGTAAAAAAAAGCATCGCAGAAGTCGGATGTACTGGCCTACTTGTAGGAGCATAACTGGCACAGCTTTCACTCGCTCAGGCTCAGATCACATACAATTAACAAAGAGTGGTTTAAGAAGTTATCGATGTGGATAGCTCGAAGAAGAATAATTTGAGATTAGCTGATAAATACGAGACTTTAATTAAATCTTATTATAAATTGAGGAATATATTGTTCGCATAAGGACTGGCTGACATTTACAATAGATACACTTCCTAGGGAGTCAATGTGACACAGTGCTCGTTCTAAACACAGAAGGGAGTGGTTCAAAGTGTTCATAGCACTTTGGGACAACGGTGACACGCCCCTTGTCAGCACGGTTAAATTCTGAGGGCTGGCAGAAATGTCACAGTTTCTCCAGATTTACGGTGTTTGTGGCATCAAACCGAAGGGTTACGATGCCCATGGCACCGAGTCGAAGAGCTGAAAGCTCAAGTGCTTCTGGATATTTAAAAAAAAAAAATACTTCTGCAGAAATGAGTTACTATATTTTCTGAGTTAAGTGAACATTTGAAAACGATGCATGAACTACTGTGTAAGTGATCTTACGCTAATCATCTTTATCTTTATTAAACACTGTCATCTTTATTGATGGAAGATTTAATGAGCACTGAGTGTAATGAATGAAAAACCCCTTTAAGACAAAAGAAAGACAGACCAAATATAGCTTTATGAAGGAGACCTTTGATTAATGTTCAGTTTAGATTGAACATATTGCACCTTAAGAAAAACGACATGGAAATAAACATTGTATAAATATGTTACTGTTACCTTGCTTAATGCAGCAAGTCTTGTTGTCCACTGACTGCATTATTGGTTGGTATATATTTTATTGTTACCTTGCTTTAAGGCAAAGTCTTGTTGTCCATTGACTGCATTATTTGGTCTGTATATATTTATTGTTACCTTGCTTAATGCAACAAGTCTTGTTGTCCACTGACTGTATTATTGGTTGGTATATATTTTATTGTTACCTTGCTTAATGCAACAAGTCTTGTTGTCCACTGACTGTATTATTAGTCGGTATATATTTTATTGTTACCTTGCTTAATGCAACAAGTCTTGTTGTCCACTGCTGTAGCTCAAGCGTTGTGAGCTCGATAAGGAACCCAAGCGTACCTGGTTCAAACCCACGGTAGGCACATTTGGAAGCAAATAAATTCGTTTCCGTAGGATTTTTACACAAAGGTAACAATAGACCTTACCGTTCAGAAAGCAATGGCAAACTACTGAAGGTATAAGTGGTGCCGAGAAAATCAACGACTCGTTTACTGTGGTTGATGGCTACGTCCTTTAGGATATGCCACGATTTTCATTTTCATATATTTTATTCCTACTTTGCTTAATGCAACAAGTCTTGTTGTCCACTGACTGCATTATTGGTCGGTATATATTTTATTGTTACCTTGCTTAATGCAGCAAGTCTTGCTGGCCACTGACTGTATTATTGGTCGGTATATATTTTATTGTTACCTTGCTTAATGCAACAAGTCTTGTTGTCCATGACTGCATTATTGAGTGGTATATATTTTATTGTTACCTTGCTTAATGCAACAAGTCTTGTTGTCCACTGACTGTTATTAGGTCGGTATATATTTTATTGTTACCTTGCTTAATGCAACAAGTCTTGTTGTCCACTGACTGCATTATTAGTCGGTATATATTTTATTGTTACCTTGCTTAATGCAACAAGTCTTGTTGTCACTGACTCATTATTGTCAGTATATATTTGAATGTTACCTTGCTTAATGCAACAAGTCTTGTTGTCCACTGACTGCATTATTGGTCGGTATATATTTTATTGTTACCTTGCTTAATGCAACAAGTCTTGTTGTCCACTGACTGCATTATTAGTCGGTATATATTTTATTTTTACCTTGCTTAATGCAACACGTCTTGTTGTCCACTGACTGCATTATTGGTCAGTATATATTTTATTGTTACCTTGCTTAATGCAACAAGTCTTGTTGTCCACTGACTGCATTATTAGTCGGTATATATTTTATTTTTACCTTGCTTAATGCAACAAGTCTTGTTGTCCACTGACTGTATTATTGGTCGGTGTCAAAGGAAAGACAAAAGAAGATGATAAACAGGACACATATAAAAAGTGGGTGGATTTAAAGCTAAAGGATTGTCTTCGATGCACCAGGTTTTACCCCATATAGCTCGGTCCCTCCCTGCAAAAATGGCAAGTTACATGCCGAAAGTTTTTCTCAAATCACGAACTCCGTAGCTCCTGCAACAATTCTAGGGTTCTTTGGATAAAAATGCACTATTGAACAGAACAGATCGGTCCGGATTGGAACCCACGACCTTCAGCATGCAACACTTAGCTACAGAGACCTTTCAAATATAAATAAACTCATATAAGTACATATTAACATTATTAAAAAAACTCTTTCCGTTTTAGTATCATAATGTCTAACTCAAATTTATATCTAATCCGTATTTGATACACAACTTAAAGATGGACTGAAATCGTGCGCCAACGATCCTCGGGGAATTTTTAGAATCATGAAATTGCATTAGTTTTTTTCTCTCATATCTGTATACTGTATTTTGTGACGTTCGTTTAGCACGAGTCATGCCCCATTCACATGAATTGTTTTTCTCCACCATATCTAATGATATATCTATATATCTATATATATTACCTTCAGTCGTCAATGTTGCTTGCTTGTAAAAATGCCAACAGCAGGTTTTATAATTCACCACGCTTTTCAATTTTCGTGTTATCATGATCACGATTCTGCAGATTTCGCCCCAGATCTGTCTATCAAAATCGTTGTTTGGTGAACCTCATCGATTTTACTACCCTTTTTCTGGTTTTCCTATCCTGTACTTTAGGACAGCTATCCTCAAACAGTGTGCTGCACTCTCCAAGTTTGTCACCAAATGCGCCTATGTGTTTCGTTACATACGACAATATATTCATCTCTTACAAAGCCGACATTGCTGAGCAAGGAACTGAAAATTAACGAGAATTATACAGAAACACTGAAGATAATAAAAATAATCAAATATTATTCATCTTCTTAAGCAATCAGTTTCTGATGCGTGGATGTAAGAGAGTCTTGTTATTTCATAAATCTAGTCTATAGAAGTATAAGAGGTTTCTGTTGCACGGAGGTAAAGTGATCATCTCTATCTCCAAAGGCACTCGGTTCGTTACCCTCGTAGAGATATTTTTCAATCCCTAAATTTAACGTAGATGATTTCTATTTCCAACCACATTTGTCGTGAAGCGGCGTGGGGAGAGTTAGTTTCTTATCTTGTGCCAGGTGTGTTGCGCTGACGTTGTTAGTCCATGCCTTCGCAGGACTCTGAGATTTATCTATCCATCGAGCACGAGGCAGGCCAAGAACACGATGGATAGATAACATCTCAGAGTCCCTGCGAAGGCATGGACTAACAACGTCAAGCGCAACACACCTGGCACAAGATAGAAACTAACTCTCCCCACGCGCTTCACGGCAAATGTGGTTAAGATAAGATAAGATCTCTATTTCCAAGTTCTATCGGATACAGGTGATAAAACGTAGGCCTCTTTCAAGTTGGGCGGGTAAAAGAACATTTGGCGGTTAAAAATACATACAAGTAAGCTGGAAAGACGCAGTCTGGGAAACATTTATTAAAAGAATTAAAATAATTTATTGTTAAAAATTTTCACAATTTTCAAACCTACACACGGGACCCTCGCCAGTGCTACGGAGTTGATGATGCTGATTATATCAATCACTCAACTATATAACACGGTTCCTTGTTTGTTCCAGAACTTCAGCTTATTCTAACCTTCAAGAACTACGTGTTACTCCTCGAGCAATCACACGCACACGAGAGAGAGAGAGAGAGAGAGAGAGAGAGAGAGAGAGAGCATGATCGCAATGTGTTCATGAATTGCAATGGCCGTTTCAACATGTACATTCGTCATTTTTATAGCTTTAATTTTGTGACGTTCAGTCTAGTCTGTTGTGTACGGGACGTAAAAAATATCTTTTGTTAGTGTATATACAAATTTCGGCTGAGATCTTTTGCCAGTTTATATGGATCATTTATATATATATATATATTTATATTGATTTTTATATATATTTTTATATTGACATTTATCATTTCTATAATAGCAAAACAAATATACAAAACGTATACGAAGCTCTCGTGAAATATTACTCACAAAACCTTGGTGGCATATTAGAAATGTGATTAGAACAGTGAGTGTGATTTGTGTTTCATTCATTCAATCATTTATTCATTCATCTATTCAGTCTAGCACAGTAAATTCAGTCTCAGACTTTCCAACTTTTTAACTTGACATCCTCCGTTGGATCTCTGGGACTTCATTTACTGGGGCTGTTGTTGTATCTGACTCTCAGTCGATGCTTCACAAGATCCAGAAGGACAGGTTTCGGTATGAGTGGATGTCGTCTATAGAAGTTTAAAACCTCCAGAGGCTTACGTGTATATACTGTTCTGGGCATGCGGGTGTTTGCGGTAATGAGAGAGCGGTCAGGCTTGCCTCAACAGCATCGATTGTTGGGGAGTTGAAGATGGATAAGGAGGATATTCTTCGATCTCTTCGCGACTGTATGTTGGATGAGGACACACAATCGATGTTGAATCGATCAAGCGATTTAGGCAGTTGGAGTTACCCGTTGTACAAGTCGAACTGGATGACTGAGAGGCAGAGTGAGAGGTGTGTTTAATCAGCGAGCCACTGGAACCATCAGTATGTATACTCTTCGATATCTGTTGGGGGAGACTAAGCACCTATTGGTCTGCCCGGAGTGCAATGACGTCAGTTTAGTAACCAATAACGAATAACTTGACGAAATTAGCAATAGTTGCTGGAGCTACTGCGTATGTGCTTTACCATATAGGTTTTCAACCAGCTAAAAGCAACCGATCACTAATGGAGGCATCGTGATTATTTAAACAACGAATATGTTCACTGTCTCAGTCTGTTGCACTTTATCTTCTCACACTAATATGTTTGTTAAGTTACTTACACCACCACCTGCTCAAAGATAAGTATTCTATTCATTATAAAGTTAGTTTACCTGCTCAAAGATAAGTATTCTATTCATTTTCCAGTTAATTTACCTGCAGAAATACAACTGTTCTATTCATTTCAGTAATTTGCCTGCTCAAAGAAAGTATTCTATTCATTTTCCAGTTAATTTATCTGCAGAAATACAACAGTCTATTCATTTTGCAATTAATTTACTTGCCGAAATATAACTTTTCTATATTCATTTTGCAATTAATTTACCTGCTGAAATAAAACTGTTCCAGTCAGCTTTCAATAATAAATTTACATGCCGAAATATAACTGTTCTATTCATTTTCCAGTTCTCCTACCTGTTTGTTGATATCGTTTCGATACTAATTTCCAGTATTTTCCCACCTAAAGTCTAAAGCCGAAGTATTCAGTTCATTGTACCGGGTTTACCAAATATGTCTCGGTCCCTCTTCAAAGTAATCTTAACAATCCTAAGTGTCTTTGAAAAAAAACTGCACTTTTTGAACAGAACGATGAAGTCCGGATTCGAACCTACGACCTTCGAAACACAAGACAAAGACTTCACCACTTAGACACAGAGGCCCACATAATCAGAGAAAACGAATGAAACAATATTTCGAGTGTATTTACCTACTGATACAACAAATATTATATTAATAGTTTTCAGTTTCTCTACCTGCTCTGAGAACTTTGCGAAAATTTTCAAATTTTACACGAAAATCAAATCACAGATTAGTTTGGTGCCCCTTTCGATACTTATAAATTTTCTCGCCTTCACTAAAACCTTGATAAAGTATTAATTGATATATTTGAAAGCGCTGGTTCAGATAACCAATAGTTAATTTGTCTATACCGACGCAGTATTCGCCTCAGGCAGTTAGTGAGAAGGACTGTCGGATACGATATTTTCTCGCCTTCACTAAAACCTTGGATAAAGTATTATGATTGATATATTTTGAGAAGCGCTGGTTCAGATAACCAATAGTTAATTTGTCTATACCGACGCAGTATTCGCCTCAGGCAGTTAGTGAGAAGGACTGTCGGATACGATAAACACCTACAAGTTGCCTTCGTGGATCAGAAAAAAACGATCGACCGCGTAGATAGAAACAAGTTGTGGAAAATATCGTCAATTTATGGAGTTAATGACCAGTTAATTAATCTATGCATGAATCTTTATATAAACAGCCAGTGTACGGTTAGAACAAACACAAGATAATGAGAAAAGTTCCACTTTGGGTCGGTAGAAAAACAAAGATGAGTACTATCACTGCCGATTGGGTCAGGAGCAGTGGCGGCTCGTGATAATTTTTGTTGGTGGGGCGAGACCAAAATTATCTGAAAAATCATGGCTTTGGATTGTTATGTTTTGACTTATAAAATAATAAATACACGTTACACATTATTTTTGTTGGGGCCCGTGGCCATTAATGACGAGCCGCCACTGGTCAGGAGTAAGACAAGGATGGGTACTACCATTGCTATTATTAATCACATATTTCAATCAAGTCTGCAAAATAGCTAACCAAAGTGAAGGGAACAACATTGGGAAATTATTGAAAAATTTCTTTTTTTGCCAACGATCAGGCGCAGAGATATCAGCAACAGAAGAACAGCTACTGCAGCACATCCAGCAGACCTCAGTTAACATGCAGTGACTAAGTTACGTTAATTTACAGGACTTTGCAAATCAACCCCAGCTTTTAACGCTGTTTGTGATTTTTCTAGGCATTATTACGTTCAGTTGTTTGCCATTGCTTTCTAAACGGGTGGTGCCATTGTCCTTTTGTAAAAATCCAAGCGAAATAATTTGCAACCAAACTGTTCGCAACGTGATTCGAACTCAGAACGTCGGAGTTTATAGACCGAGTCACTATCCCCTAAGCCACAGAGCAGCACATTAGCAGACTCCAGTTAACATGCAATGACTACAATATGATAATAAACATTAAACAAATATCAGTGACATTCGCTAGCAAGGTAAACACTTCCAATCAAGCCATCAATCAACACCTATTACGGCAAGTCAAAGACTTTACAAAGACTATGGAGCATATGTAATAACGTAAATCATAGGGACCAATGACACCAACATTAAAATGCAAACATATCACCACGAACACTAAAAGAGTATTGTTCAACACAATATATATCTTAACATTATGCTATCTGTGCAAACATGGGCTGATATCAAACGATAGAAAAAAAAACTATTCACGACAGTGATGAAGTGTCTAAGCAGAATATTGGGAGTATCAAGAAAAGCCTGGTTTTGAGAACTGAAAACCACAGGAAAAAAGTGGGTCAAACATCAATAGTCTACTGAACTTCTTCAAGAAACAGCAATTTAAATGGTTTGACCACAAGCAGGTTACCAGCAAACAGTGCGCCTAAAAGATGCCAAGCAAAAGACCGTCCACGCAAAAGGTGAACATCAGAGATAACAGAGGTGGTGAAAAATACTATTTATGAAGCTCACACAAAAACCCGTTCTAGATATCGCTTTGTATCCTAACGATGTGAGACAAAACGTGATAAGAGAAAAGAAACAATAAGTTTGCTCGATTTATGATTGTTTAAAGTCTGAACTCTATTCATGATTGTTTAAAGTCTAAACTCTATTTATGATTGTTTAAAGTATAATCTACATTTATGATTGTTTAAAGTCTTAACTCTATTTATGATTGTTTAAATTCTAAACTCTACGTATGATTGTTTAAAGTCTGAACTCTATTTATGATTGCTCAATGTCTAAACTATTTTTATGATTGTTTAATGTCTAAACTCTATTTATGATTGTTTAAAGTCTAAACTCTATTTATGATTGTTTAAAGTCTAAACTCTATTTATGATTGTTCAATGTCTAAACTCTATTTATGATTGTTCAATGTCTAAACTCTATTTATGATTGCTCAATGTCTAAACTCTATTTATGATTGCTCAATGTCTAAACTCTATTTATGATTGCTCAATGTCTAAAATCTATTTATGATTGCTCAATGTCTAAAATCTATTTATGATTATTCAATGTCTAAACTCTATTTATGATTGTTCAATGTCTAAACTCTATTTATGATTGTTCAATGTCTAAACTCTATTGATTATTGTTCAATGTCTAATAGAGAGTAATATAGGGTGTCATGGATGTATGACACGGTCACCGAGGCGCCCGCGGACTCCACGTTGGACAGCACTCTAATACAAGTTACTGGACCAACGGGCAAGGTTCCAATCGACGCTAGTGATTTGAAGAAAGAAATATCCCGTGTTTGCTAGGGGACATTTTCCCCTGACGTCTTCTTCTCTCTTGCGTTTGTTCTTATCATTCAACCACGTATTGTAATATGTGTTTGTACGCAGAAAAAACCCCCGAGAAAACGTTGCGCCCTGGTTCATAGGTTTATACGCATATGAGACAGTCACATCAGACAAATGTATTTCGTGATTTTACCTCACCTTATAGTTTATTATAGGAGTCTCTAATGGCGAAATGGTTAAGTTATTTGCATGTCATTCTGAACGTTGTAGGCTCGAGTCCGGATCGAGTCACTTTAAAATGTTTTTCTGGAGAGACATAAGATTGTTGCTGGTGCTACGGAGTTCGTGCTTTGTGAAACACTCTCGACAGATAGCGAGGCCATTTCTGTCGAGAGGGATTAAATATACATTGATATTATAAACCGCTAGAAAATAATAACCCGATCTTTCTAAACAGGACGCGAACTGATTACGTTTAGAACAAGAGGCAAGTACTCTACCTTGAGACCAGTAAGCCATCCATCCTCCTCCTATCAAATATCATTAAATCTAGTGCATATATTAATGAGACGTGTTTTCTACAAGATAAATACATTTTGATATTTAGTTATTTTCAATCTTATCTTATCTTATATTAACCACATGTCCGTGAAGCGACGTGGGGAGAGTTAGTTTTCTATCTTGTGCCAGGTGTGTTGCGCTTGACGTTATCAGTCCATGCTTTCACAGGGACTCTGAGATGTTATCTATCCATCGTCTTCTTGGCCTGCCTCGTGCTCTGTGCCCTGAGTATCAATTATTATAGGCACGTGATGGTAGTAAATGTGGTTCCATTCTCATTAGATGGCCGAACCACTTGATTCTTTGCTTCTCGATGTACTGTATGCATGGTATAGTTATTTTCAATTACAACTGTAAATGTGTGTTGCTCTAGGGAAAACCTGAAACGAATTTTACTGAGAGAGTCGATAAATATTGGACTTAATTTCATAAAAGAGATTGAGCGATTCGCCCATGACAGAGCGGTTAGAGATCTCCTCTCTTTAGCCTGTTACGCCCTTGGCGTTTAGGGCAGCAACAAACGTACACCATTCTTCCTGTTCATGGCCTTCCTCTGTATTGTGTTCCAGCTATGATTTATTTCCTTCAG
Organism: Arion vulgaris; assembly: GCA_020796225.1. Classification (NCBI taxonomy): domain Eukaryota; kingdom Metazoa; phylum Mollusca; class Gastropoda; order Stylommatophora; family Arionidae; genus Arion; species Arion vulgaris. Next base: position 8,421,081 of record CM036763.1, read on the forward strand.
CTCTTGCTCTATCGTTCTCCTCCAGGTCGTCTTGGTCTTCCACGTTTTCGCCTACCCTCTGGAGTCCATCTCAGTGCAGTTTTCGTGTCGGAGCCAGTCTCCATGCGCATCACATGTCCAATCCATCTCCAGCGTCGTCTTCGGATGATAGTGCCCATATTCTCTTGTTGGCATCGTGCATGGTTAGAGATCTAGGCTGACAAAAATCAGTTTTATTTTTGTGTTAGGGCATGCATTAGTAAGGCGATATGAACGCGCCGATAGGCTTCATGTATGGCTGCTGTAAAAAAAAGCGGGTAAGCAATGGACAAGGCTGATATTATAAATTCCCTAATGTAGAGAGGACGTGTAAATGATTCACGAAATAGGGTTGAATCTACAACTCTAGCCATACTACAAGAATACCAAGTCAAATGTGATATAGCTAATAAAGCACAGGAAACAAAAGAGGAATAATAAACCAACAAAGAACCGGTGTCATCAATCACCACACGGCGAGAGACATACCGTGGATGAGATCGGAACACTTATAGAGCACTAATTGGTTCGATGTACAGTGATCTAACGACTAAACTACAACTAAACTAAAACGGTATGGCAAAATTACTTGTACGCCATATGTAACGTTTAACGGAACGAGAGTAATACAATACATCTATACACACACACCCACCAACACACACTGACTCACACACACGATCGACTTTAGGTTCATCAAAACACTTCTAGAATTCTCCTGAAATTTAATTGAAATACAGTTGTTATATCCGACAGAATAGGATCACGCCATACATATGCTGCATGATGTACAAATCGTTAGTAGCTGTTCCAGTAGTCACGATTAGCTTCTGAAACCGTGCTACTCACAAATTGTTTTCTTAAAATAAATCTGTTGATTTTTAGATGAAGTGAGTGATAAAGTAGATATTCTATCTATCTGTCTATCTGTCTATCTGTCTGTCTGTCTGTCTGTCTGTCTGTCTGCCTGTCTGTCTGTCTGTCTGTCTGTCTGTCTGTCTGTCTGTCTGTCTGTCTGTCTGTCTGTCTGTCTGTCTATCCGTCTGTCTGTCTGTCTGTCTGTTTATCTGTCTATCTGTCTATCTGTCTATATGTCTACCTCATCTTCTATCTATCTATCTATCTATCTATCTATCTATCTATCTATCATATCTATCTATCTATCTATCTATCTATCTATCTATCTATCTATCTATCTATCTATCTATCTATCTATCTATCTATCTATCTATCTATCTATCTATCTAATCTATCTATCTATCTATCTATCTATCTATCTATCTATCTTATCTATCTATCTATCTATCTATCTATCTATCTATCTATCTATCTATCTATCTATCTATCTATCTATCTATCTATTCATCTATCTATCTATCTATCTATCTATCTATCTATCTATCTATCTATCTATCTATCTATCTATCTATCTATCTATCTATCTATCTATCTATCTATCTATCTATCTATCTATCTATCTATCTATCTATCTATCTATCTATCTATCTATCTATCTATCTATCTATCTATCTATCATCATCTATCGATCTATCGATCTATCTATCATCTATCATCTATCGATCTATCGATCTATCGATCTATCGATCTATCTGATCTATCGATCTATCGATCTATCATCTATCTATCTATCATCTATCTATCTATCATCTATCTATCTATCATCTATCTATCTATCTATCATCTATCTATCTATCTATCTATCTATCTATCTATCTATCTATCTATCTATCTATCTATCTATCTATCTATCTATCTATCTATCTATCTATCTATCTATCTATCTATCTATCTATCTATCTATCTATCTATCTATCTATCTATCTACTCTATCTACTCTATCTACATCTACCTATCTACCTATCATCACCATCTACCATCTACCATCTCACTCCATCTACCTATCTACCTATCTACCCATCTACCTATCTACCTATCTACCTATCTCCCATCTACCTATCTACCTATCTACCATCTACCATCTACTCCATCTACCTATCTACCTATCTACCTATCTACCTGTTGTAGGAGGGTCTCCTCCTTCAGGCCCATTATAGGTTGATTTTCTGATGTGATTGTGGTGGAAGCTAGATGGTAAACCACACCAACGCTAAATGATACAAACACTGCTTTTCAATTTATATTACTTTTATTTTAGATGTTAACTTTTAGAGTGTATCACAACACGTCCATTCAGCGAAAGTGTTTATATCGTCTCTCTGTTTACTAATAGTTCTTAGCAACTGTTACTAAACCGTCACTATTTTACTACACAAAAGCGTCATGTTTCGTAGTTATGTGTTGCACTTCTACATAGAGAGTACAACACATAGTCTCAACTATTAAATAATCTAATTATACTACTCTAACTATCTGACTAACTGTCCATTCCTCCGCTGCCATCTGGGGAACTATGGGCCGAAGGAGGAGACCCCTCCTACAACAAGTGGTGTCAGAATGGGATCCCGTGTACCAACTTCACAACATCTATCCGAGTATTTTGTCATGGATCATGAAGACCCCAATCATTAAATAGAGAAGACGAGGACTATACTCTTGCTCGTATTTTGAAAGACGCAACCCTTGCAAACCATGCTGATGTGAACACAGGGCCCTAGCACAAAAATAGTAATAATAATCCAATTACCACAGTATTCCATCGCAAACACTTGGTCAAAGGATGGGCACAATACCTCCCCCAAAACGACGCATTGTTTACGTTACCAAGTAACTTCCGTTCAAATTGCACATCTTTTTGCACATCAGAACCAGATCGTACTGAATCTGATGTTGACCAAATTTTAATATTAAAACTAGCATTGCAGTTCATATTTAGCTCATAATCTGAGTTCCGGGATTTGGCATCTGTCCTATACATTTTCGAACTTATTTGCAGAGAGGTGAATTTATTTTCACCACCACTGTCTACTTGGGGGTTAACACTAGCAGTATGCACGTAGGCACACTCGCTGGATCCTGAGATCTTTATATCGTCATTGTTGAACTCAACCACTGGGATCTCAATTACTCGTGTTGTCGATTTTGACGTGTCCTTGGACGGAGACACTGGCAGTCGACTAGATTCTTGTACAGGCGGATCCCTAACCTGTTCCTGTTGTAAATGATCAGTAGGGTCTAATCTAAAGATAGACTTAGGCCACTTTGCTTTTCTCCGTACTCTTTCGGACTGACTGCTACAGGCAGCACCCTTGAATTGAAACATACGCCCCTTACTATTGTGGCCCACCAACACTTGTTTAAAATTTTTCGAATTAACCTGCACTCTTTTATAACTTCCTCGCCGTTTTACTTTTGTTTGAACATTGGTAGTATCCTTAAAACCTGATGTATTAATCTTGCAACCTGTACGAGTTGCCTTCGCGCTCATAGATTCAATGCCATGTGTCCCATGAGGATAAAGTATACGATTTACATTGCGTTTTAATCTTGAGTGGTGAACATGAACAATCTCCACATGTTCTATTGGTCGTTCATTGTCGTGGATGACCTGTCCAGAAGGCGGCGATAAACTGCTGTGTGCAACTCTCAATTCCTCACCGGAATCACTAATGACTTTCTTAATGTCAGTCTCTTCATGTTCATGTATATTATTCTCCAATGCACACTGATTATCCTCTATTATATCCCGCACTACAATTGCCCCACAGATGAGGGACTCATTCACCATCTGGATTTCCTGTAATTTTACTTCCACTATCAAGGGAGGGTCTGTTAAGACATACAGCTCATCATCGGACCAATCGACAACGGATTCGACTGTACTGGTAATTTGAGAAGTAACCACTTCTACACAAGAAAACTGTAATAAGAAGTTAGGTTCCTCACATGCCACATCGTCGGAAGATATCAAAGCAATAGGCTTAATATCGGAGCAATCCATAACAGATCCCATTGTATCGCTATCTTGCGAATCAACTACCTCTATCCGTGAAAATTGCAACAATAAATTCGGCCCCGCATTTGAACCGTTGATGCTTGAAATCAATTTATGATTAGCCTGAGAATCGTCCTTCGCTGCACAGGGCAAATCTAATAAAAAAATTTGGCATAGTACTTAACCTCTCGAAGTCGGACACAAACATATCAATGTTTTGTTTTGCCCGGCAATCAGCATTTGAAACCTGTGGTAAAATATGTTGCTCACTCGACATACCATCATTTACGTCATGGCAAGTATATATTAGCTCCTTTTTCGTCCCAAACACATTATGTTTGTTAATGGTCTGGTTTTCATGGGTCTTGTCCCTGGACACCCAGGGTTGTGCGCTCCTACTTATGTCCTGGCTGTGGAAAGAAGAACAATTATACTTTCCCCCCAAATTGTCTCTGTCATTGGACCTCCCATGACCCCGTTGTCGATTTTGACGAAAATTTCTCTCCGGATGAGTAGTGGTGGGGAGGGGTCTAGCAGGGTTTGGGCAGCGTATCTCAGAGTGGCGTTCCGCCACCTTTGATTCCAGGACGTCCATACGACGATGCATCACAGAAATTGTATGGGCGTCTGACTCGGGAATGGGACTGCGCTCCATCGTATGGCGCATCACGGCAATGCAGAAATGTGGTGAAGGGCGATCCTGCTACCATAGATGTCAACATTCCTGCACAGAGCCTGTCGCGCAGGGACGCAATAAACCGATCCCTGAGATTATTGGGATCGAGGGGTACTGACCCTTCCCGGGTCTGAGCTGCAGTCACCTTCGCAAAAAGGCCAGCCAAACGATGAGAGTAGTCGAGGCACGACTCTCCAGCTCCTTGAGAGGACCCAAAAACAGACAGCAGGGCCTGGGCGACCTATTATCCCCAAAGACCCGTAGTAGACCAGCTCTATCTACCTATCTACCTATCTACCTATCTACCTATCTACCATCTACCATCTACCCATCTACCTACCATTACCTATCTACCCATCTACCTATCTACCATCTACCCACCACCACCACCCACCCACCCACCCACCTACCCACCCACCCACCACCTACCCACCCACCCCCTACCACTCTACCTCTATCGATCTCTATCGATCCTCTATCGACCTCTATCGACCTCTATCGACTCTATCGACTCTATCGACCTCTATCGACCTCTATCGACCTCTATCGATCTCTCCTATCGATCTCTATCGATTCTCCACCGATCTCTATCGATCTATCCACCATCGATCTCTATCCACCTATCGATCTCTATCGATCTCTATCCACCTATCGATCTCTATCGATCTCTATCCACCTATCGATCTCTATCCACCTATCATCTCTATCGATCTCATCCACCTACCCATCTCTATCGATCTCTACCACCTACCCATTCATATCCACCTACCCATCTCTACCCACCTACCCATCTCTACCCACCTACCCATCTCTACCCACCTACCCATCTCTACCCACCTACCCATCTCTACCCACCTACCCATCTCTACCCACCTACCCATCTCTACCCACCTACCCATCTCTATCCACCTACCCATCTACCCCTCTACCCACCTACCCCTCTCTCCCTCTCACCCTCTACCCGTCTGTCTGTCTGTCTGTCTGTCTGTCCGTCCGTATGTCCGTCCATATATCTCTTTATCTATCTACCTGCATACCGTCTACTTCCTACCTGCCTACCGGCCGGCCGACCGTCCTTCCTGCCTCCCTGCCTCTCTGCCTGTCTGCCTGTCTGCCTGTCTACCTGTCTATCCGTCCGTCCGTCTATCCGTCAATCCATCTATATATCCATCCATACATCTATACAGCCATCCAGCCATACATCAATACATCTATCTATCTATCCGTCTATACGTCTATCCATGTTTCCGTCTGTACGACGCCCGTCTGACTGCCTGTCTGTCTGTAACATAGCATATCTATAGAAATATATGATTATTTTTAACTTTAGGTTGAACACAAGAAATATTTTTCTCTTGCTTGTGTAACTGTTTCCTCATTGCTCTATCTGAACTTACTAACATATAGTTAATACGTCTCAGTCCTTCATTACTCTGTACATTCGATTATCCATCCATCCATTCAATCGTCCTCCTATCCACTTAATCATCCATCCATACAATCATTCATCCATCCATCCATTCAATTATCCATTCATTCATACAATTATCCATGCATTCATTATATCCCCCATCCAACTTCACAATTATTCATGCATCCATACAATCTCCTATCCATCCAGTTAAACATCCATTCATCCAATATATCATCCATCCGTGAATTCAATTATCCATTCATTCATTCACTTATACATTCATTCATTATATCACTCATCCAACTATACTATTATCCATCCATCCATACGTTTTTTTTATCAATCCGCACAATCGTCCATCCCTCTATTCAATGGTCTATACATCCATTCTGTCGTCCACTCCCTCCACTCGTCAATGCAATCATCCACACAATATTTTATCCATCGTGTCTATTCCATCGTCCGTCCATCCATTTTGTCATTCCTTTATCCATTCAATCGCCCATATACCCATTTATTCATATTTCTCCCGATACAATCTTTCATATTTCCATTGAATTCTCGACTTATTCCTGCAATTATCTCGCTACTTTCTACAATTTGTCACGTTTTTTCAATCATTTTCTCCGCGTATCTACTTCTTTGCATATCCGCGTGTCTTTTCATATATCTTCTTCTTAATTTATATGTGTCTCTGTCTGTCTCTCTGTCTGTCTCTGCTGTTGTTTCTGATAGTCACTATAAAAGTAAAAGTAAAGGAACCCTTTCATACCTCGTGGTATATAGGTCAATACCGTGTTAGGCCTGTATTTTCATTGACCGTCGGCACACGATGGGTGATGTGGTCAGCATCACGCCGGCTGCCTTTACTTTCCCAGAGCATCTCTGGTACCCAGTTGAGGCTGCGTCGACCTGAGAGCCGTCGCGGTCGGAAAAATTCCACGCGCACTGCGGGAGTTGAACCCAGACCACCAGCCTTGAGAAGCGAGTTCACTAATAACTACGCTACCGCGGCTCTCGACAGTCACTATGTCACTATATATGTGTGTACCGATGTATGTTTCTAAATATGTGTGTATGCCTTTCTATATGTATCACTATTTGTATTTCTCTCCTCCTTTTTCTGTCTGTCTCACTATCAGTCTGTGTCTGTATATATATATATATATATATATATATATATATATATATATATATATATATATATATATATATGATCTCTTTCTGTCTGTTTCTTTTTCTGTCAGTCTCTCTCTCCATCTCTCTCTCTCTCTATCATTATCTCTATTGTTTTATCACTCTAGCTATTTTTATCTGTCTGTCTATCTCTCTATGTCTGCTACAATACAATATCTGAGATAGTTATTGAAAGTCATACTAAGGACTAGACTATGTCTGCTATTGTAATTGTATTCTAAAAAGCTTTGTTATTACTATATTTCTGATCTGTTCTATTGATTTGTACCCGGTCACAAAATCTCTTACATTCCAGGCTTGACTTGAGACAGACAATACACAAAGTCGAAGTTGTTATTAGCAATTGTTAATGTACTTTTGATCGATGTCTAACTGAAATATATATATATATATATATGTTATAGAGCACAGTTTGTTGTTTATTTACAATTTTCGCCCGAGTGGTTACCGGGGCCCAAATGTGGGGAGTATAGAATAGAACCACTGTTACCTGCCAAGCATGTCGTAAGAGGCGACAAAGGAAGTTTGGCTTAAATCGGATGCATGTTTCCTAAGCGTGTAGAAGTCTATGCATTTAGGGCCTACCAAACCAATGTGCAACGTATACACGTTCTTGGCAAAAATCAAAACATATCACAAAGAGTGATTTTTTTTACCGATCCAGAAGCACTTGAGGTTTTAGCTCTTCGGCATGGTGCCATGGACATCGTAACCCTTCCGTTCGGTGCCACGAACACCGTGAATCTGGTGAACCTGTGCCTTTTCTGCCAGCCCGCGGAATTGAACCCGCACTCACAGGGAGCTTGTAATCCGTAGTCCAACGCGCTACGAACACGGTGGGCAGGCGGGCAAAGAGTGATTTAAAATTGGTCGTAAAGAACGAACGCAAAGAAGAAGAAGATTTACAATTTTTGTTTGAATGTTAGATTGAATTTCAAAAGTATATAGTTTATAAGAAGATATCGATACAACAAATAAACTTAATAATTGAATGCTGAATTATATTTCTCAATTTGATTTTTCTCAAAGCAATTTAAAAGAAATGTACGCGTGCTGGTCTTGTTTTTGTTGTTAAAGGAATATGCACATTTAAGCAGTGTTGCATGTGCTCAGTAAAAGTCGTTCATCTTTACTGTCCGCTCCAATTTTCAATTCAAGCTCTAGAATTCTAGCAGTTGATGTGGATAATTTTAGATGAAAGTCCTGTTTGCTGTCATACTCTATAAGGGCATACAGATTATCTGCTCTATACATAGGCTGATCCCCCGGGCAGCAGAGGGTTTTTTAAACGTTCTTGTAGTAAAGAAACAGCAATTGTACATTGTTTTGTTTAAAGCCAACTCTATATACACTATAGATGAAGTGAGTTAGAACACATTGTTACAACCGGTAAAATCGAGGGTAGACGAGACAGAGGAAGACAGCGAGAGAAAATTTGTGGATAACCTGACTTCATAGCACGGTAGAGCGTCAACATCTGAGTTGATAGCAAACACCAACCACAGAGATTTGTGGAGATCCATGATCGCCTTCGCTAACCGGAACGGCACCTGATGATGATGATCATATACACTATTTCTGCCGTGATCAAGACCTCCACCAGTTAACATAAGTAACTCTTCCGTTGCATATTTTTTTCGATCCAGAAGCACTTGAGCTGAAAGCTCTTCGGCTCGGTGCCATGAACATCGTAACCCACTTCGGCTCGGTGCCACGAACACCATAAATCTGGGGAACTTGTAGCTTTTCTGCCGGACCGCGGAGTTGAATCCGCACTTACAGAGGACTTGTCACCCGTAGTCCAACGCGCTACGAACACGCTGGGCAAGCGGGCTTCCGTTGTATATAACATTGACAATGCAGAATTTCTATGTTAAACAAAAAATAAACAGTATAAAAAAAATTATAAATTGCTGAGAAACATTAGACGATCTATATAAAACCAGAAATGTATCTATCAACTAGAGATGCCATATATAAGTTAATTATAAATTGCTGAGAAACATTAGACGATCTATATAAAACCAGAAATGTATCTATCAACTAGAGATGCCATATATAAGTTAATTATAAATTGCTGAGAAACATTAGACGATCTATATAAAACCAGAAATGTATCTATCAACTAGAGATGCCATATATAAGTTAATTATAAATTGCTGAGAAACATTAGACGATCTATATAAAACCAGAAATGTATCTATCAACTAGAGATGCCATATATAAGTTAATTATAAATTGCTGAGAAACATTAGACGATCTATATAAAACCAGAAATGTATCTATCAACTAGAGATGCCATATATAAGTTAATTATAAATTGCTGAGAAACATTAGACGATCTATATAAAACCAGAAATGTATCTATCAACTAGAGATGCCATATATAAGTTAATTATAAATTGCTGAGAAACATTAGACGATCTATATAAAACCAGAAATGTATCTATCAACTAGAGATTGCCATATAAGTTAATTATAAATTGCTGAGAAACATTAGACGATCTATATAAAACCAGAAATGTATCTATCAACTAGAGATGCCATATATAAGTTGCATAGGATTATTGTTGGAAAGAGATATTATTAAGAGCACATTTCTCATCTTCCTTATTCAGATTGGCAATCAAGGAATGAAATTTATAACACGTCGCATATTGATTGACGATTTGCCATCATCAATGATTGATATTACTCAGTTTATTAATAGAAACATGGTTGTAATTGCTAACAATTTTACGCTATCAAATTAACTAGAACAGGAAAAGAAAATAGTTAGATCGATCGATCGATTTATCTAAAAATAAAGAAATGATATCTGGTTTGATAAATATCAAAGAAATACAATTTGTAATGATAAATATCAGCTGTTGTGAGATTTGAATTTTTATTTTTTGGGCAAGGTTGCAGTAATCGTTAATACTATTGTCATAGTATTTATCTTGTGTTTCAATAAACCTTGTACATAAGTGTTATCCAATGTGGCACTGGCGGTTGCTGATCAGAATTTTAAGAAAAAAAAAGTGTTTCAGAATAACGTTATGTTGAAATTTTTTCGTAATCCCTTTTTTTTATAACTTAAACATTTAATCGGGATTACGTTTCCATCGGTTACTATTTTTTTTTAAAATGTTATAATTAACATTACTTTATTATTTTTATTATTATTGTTGTTAGTATTATTATTGCACCATGTCACCAGGCGCCCTAATCACATCGATGTTTTAATTACCTCATCCTATCCATATTTTAATTACCTCATCCCAACTATATTTTAATTACCTCATCCTATCTATATTTTAATTACCTCATCCTATCCTTATTTTAATTACCTCATCCCAACTATATATTTTAAAAAAAAATGTTTTCCGATCCAGAAGGACTTGTGCTCGATGCCATGGACATCGAAACCCTTCGGTTCGGTGCCACGAGCACCGTGAGTCTGGGGAACCTGTGGCTTTTCTACTAGCCCGCGGAATTGAACCCGCACTCACAGAGGGCTACCATCTATATTTTAAGTACCTCATCCCATCTATAATTTAACTATTTTAAGTACCTCATCCCCTCTATATTATAAGTACTTCATCCCATCTATAATTTAACTATTTTTACCTCATCCCTTCTATATTATAAGCACTTCATCCCATCTATAATTTAACTATTGTACCTCATCCCCTCTATATTATAAGTACTTCATCCCATCTATAATTTAACTATTTTTACCTCATCCCTTCTATATTATAAGCACTTCATCCCATCTATAATTTAACTATTGTACCTAATCCCCTCTATATTATAAGTACTTCATCCCATCTATAATTTAGCTATTTTAAACGCTTCATCCCATCCATAATTTAGCTATTTTACAAAAAACATCCATATTCAATTGTGTAAAATCTGCAACTATTGATGTTCAAATAGATCGCTTCATTGAACTCGGATCGGATGTGTTCAGAGTGCATGGATAGATTTATCATCCTGTAGAGCACACGTGCACCAAAAAAGTCGATAATCACTTAGTTCATAGTTCATATGTACGGTTCCAACGTCATAAGAAATGCTAACAACTGTCTCCTGTAAACGAATTCCAGAATGAAACAGCCATACCGTCACAAAAAAAGCAACCTGCACTGCATAAATGCACATGGTCGTCGCTAAAGTGTCAACACAAAACTGTTCATCACTTTAATTGCAATTTGTTTTGAATGGAATATCAATCACGACAAAATCCAGCTTTCTGCACACGCAATATCACTGCATACGCCAGATTGAGTCGGTTCGTCTTAACCGATATCCGCCATTTTCTGAATACCCACAATAAATGCACGGTTGACACAGTAAAAAGCTTTCCATGTAACATTCATAGTTCACAGCGTTTACTATACAAGCACTTATACCTTGATATAATCACTTATAAAGGGTGAGCTGTATGTCATAGTTCTACATCACTGTTACCAGTGGCAACGTATGCATGTGAAGCATGGATATTTAACAAGGTAGTGGCAAAACATATATGTATTTTTAATATAAGTGTTACGAAAAAGCTCCGTATATCATGGACAGAGAAGAAAACAAATAGATCTGTCCAGAAAGAACTCAAAATCAAAGAAAACTGGATGATGCTACAAATAAGAGTGAGAGAGTTGAAGTATTTTGGACATATACAGTGATAACTTTACTTTTCCGATCCAGCAGTCATCTGAGCATTTGCCCTTCGACTTGAGGCCATGGCAGTGAATTTACAGGTCTGTCTGAGTTGTGGTGTGTTAGCATAGAGAGAATTTTCAACATCTGGGTCTGGAGGTAGGTACTTGTGGCGTAGGTCACTGAGTGCAGGGCACTGGAAGAGATGGTGTGTGACAGTTTCTTCTGAACAGTTTCATACAGTGATAAGAAAGGTTGGAAAAGACAACCATTTAATGGATGGATGTATTCCGACAAAGAGGAGAAGAGGAATACCACGGAAAAGATGGATTTAAGATGTAGCTGATGGTTTGAGCATGACTCCTGCAGAGACGGATATTTGCCATTTGAGAGAGAAATCCGAAAGACAGCTAGAGTAACAAAGTTTAGTACATGACAATCTGTGTGATGTTGATGTTGATGTTGATGTATTAAACAAAGAACAATTCAATGAGGTTTAGTGAATATAACTCTCACCAAGTCCTTTCAAAGAATGTATGACACATGCCACAGAAATTCTATCAAGTCATGGCTGCCATAAAGACAATTGTAGCAATAGATCTGTGCAGCAAAATTCTCCTGCAAGCCAAACTTATAAGACATATAAAAAAAAACTACCCGGTAAGCAAACAGGTTGAACATATAAAATCTACTCGTAAGCAAACTTGTAGGACATATAAAAATCTACTCGGTTAGCAAACTGGTTGCACATACAATAAACTACTCGGTAAGCAAACTGCTTGGACATACAATAAACTACTCGGTAAGCAAACTGGTTGGACATACAATAAACTACTCGGTTAGCAAACTGGTTGGACATACAATAATCTACTCGGTAAACAAAACAACGATAAGCCCGATTTAATTAAATTTTCTTTTAGTGTAAAGATGGAATTTCTCCTTGTGGACATCACAGATAACAGAGTGTTTTGTCAAGCTAATGCTTTTATCTACATCATTGAATTTCCGAAACGTAGAACTTCTTGCGTGCATATGCTGTTTATTCTAACGATCGAACAAAAATTGATTTTGCTGAGAACATTGATCGTACTTTTCTGCAGAAATACCAATTTTAATAGGCTTGCAGGTAGGCTTGCAGGTAGGCTTGCAGGTAGGCTTGCAGGCAGGCTTGCAGGTAGGCTTTCAGGTATGGCTGCTGTACAAAGCGGGCGAGCAATGGACCAGGCTGATATTATAAATTCCTTAAGGGAGAGAAGACGTGTACATGATTCACGTAATAGCGGTGAATCTACAACACTAACCAGACTGCAAGAACTCAAAGTTAGGTGTGGTGTAGCTCGACAAGAACGCTATGCTGGCAGACAAAGAAGAATTGTAAACCAACAAAGAACCGGTATCATTAGTCGCCATACGCTGAGGGACATACTGATGGAGAGATCGGAACACTTATGGACTAATTTGTTCGACCTGCAGTGATGGTGATCCGACGACTAAACTAAACTAAACCAATTTTGAAAATATGAATAACATATATCCAAATTGCAGAAATTCAAGAATAAATTTGTGTACAATAAATTATGGATGATACTTGAAACTAAGCTCACCCTGTGTTACTGTGACCCTTAATGGGAGCAAAGAATAGTAATACTGCGACCCACAAGGCATGTGATAAGATTCCACTGATGTAGGGGCCTAGAGAAGATACTCTAGTAAATAAAAAGCGTCGCAGAAATTGGATGTGTTGGCCTACTTTTAGGCGCATAACTGGCACAACAACAATCGCTCTTAGATCACATACAAATCACACAGAGTGGCAAGTGGTCAATGTGGAGAGGTGGATGAAAAAGAATTTAAGTTGTTCATTGAATAGCGATAATTTGAGTTGGATTACATTTTCAAAGCAATTTAGTTAACAAATGCCCGTCTGCCCAGCGTGTTCGTAGCGCGTTGGACTAAGTATGACTATCCCTCTGTGTGTGCGGGTTCAATTCCGTGGGATGGCAGAAAAAGCCACAGATTCTCCAGATTTACGGTGTTCGTGGCACCGAACCGAAGGGTTACTATGTCCAAGGCACCGAGCCGAAGAGCTGAAAAGCTCAAGTGCTTCTGGATCGGAAAAAAAAAAGTTAAAAAAGAGTTAGCGAGATATATAAACTGTATTTGTTTTCCTGTTAAGTCATCCAACATAGTAAATAAAATACTAATTTCAGAGAAAGAGAAATCAGTATGATAAATGAAAATGTCATCAAATTAATCCATGAAACTGAGAGAAAAATTTTTGATAATAATTGAGGAGTCATTTAGTCTTGCTAGGCACTCTTAGTGAGCGTCTGTAGCTCAAGCGGTAGTGAGCTCGATCACAAGCCCTAGCGTACCTGGTTCAAACCCCACGGTGGGCAAGTTTGGAAGCAAATTCGTTTCCATGGTATTTTTACAAAAGGTAAAAATAGACCTCACCGTTCAAAAAGCAATGCCAAACTACTGAACGTATAAGTAGTGTCTAGAAAATCAACGAATCGTTTAATGTGGTGGATACGTCCTGTAAAGGATATGCCACGATTTTCAGGCATTCTTTACCGATCACCGATCTGCTTCTCAAGCAAACTAAGAATGACATTCTACCATCTTGTGAAAATAATATAGCAGAGTCTGACCTTTTTTTTTCAAAACTGAAACATATTTCCCAGAAGTAGTATAATTGATATTTACAAATCATATGTCAAAAATTCACCATTTATGTGGGTGTACATATGTCAAAAATTCACCATTTATGTGGGTGTACACATGTCAAAGAACCAAAAATAACTATCAGCCAAGCCACCAGAACAGAGCAAGACAAAAACAGAAACAACGACACTGGGTAAAACCTGGTAGAAGTGTGACCACAAAAGAATAAGAAAGAAGTCCACACGTTCAGACATGTGTGGATACTTGCTCCCACCCCTTCCCCATCCTTCCCCAGTCATTGGTAAGTTAAGTTTTGATAATACGGTTTTCTGCGAATCTGATTTTCTCCATTTTTGCGTAATACACTACCAACTGTATTTTATTAAAATTTTGCGCCACCATCTCCCGGAAAAAAATATTTGATCGCCCATGACATATTGTTGAGATGCATAATCAAGACAGTAGATTCCAGATTATTATTTCTGTGGATCAAAATAAACTTAGCTGTTAAGTGTTGTGTTTGGGCAATGAACAGGAGGGAGGTTGTCGAATGTAGGTATGGCGCTCGACTCTCGTTCTAAACGTACTGGGTTCGTTTCCCGCATGGATTAATCGGGATATTTTTCAAGACACCAATGATCTCATTTGAGTTGTGATCAAGTTCCTAGTCCTATGGAGGACGGATCATAAAACGTAAGTCCTGTGTTCAAATTGTACACGTAACAGAACCGGCAACAATTGAAAATCGATAACAGTAAGTTGGAAACCGCTGCTTTGGCAAAATTCGTTTTAAATGTTTTTTTAAAATTCCTGCAAAATATTTGAACATTTTTTAAATTACAGCAACACCATCGACGGTGCTACGGAGTTCATGTACTGTCGTTGAGATTTTCATATGTACGAAATATATCTGAGCACTCATGGTTATTCACCAAAGTCCAATGACTATTTCTTCACATATTTTATTAAATATTTCTTGCCCCTGGCTAATAGTTGTATCGTCTATCGCTTTGAGCATTTCTGCAGTAATTTTGTCATCACCCTCTGTCTTATTGTTTATCAAGGAACGGATTGCATCGTTGACCTCATCGGCATTTATCAATTCTTCTTTAATTCGTAGAGTTCCTCTTGCCTCTTCGTCAATCTTTTTTAGTACTGGTGGTCAGGTCTATTTATGATTTCTTTGAAGTGTTCTGCCCATCTTTTCTTCTGCTCGGTATCTGATATGAGCACTTTACCATATTTACTCTTGATTGTGTCACCCGTTAAAACAAAAGTTCCAGCTAGTTGTTTTAGTGTATTGTATAACATTTTTCTGCTTCCAGTCTCAGCTGTCGTTTCCCCTTTTTCAGCCAGTCGATTAACATATGTTCATTTGTAGCAGCTCTTTTCACTTCCTTGTCTTTTAGTCTATTTTCTTCTTTAGCTTTGATTTCATTTGTTGCATTCTTAAAATTAAATGTATCACAAGTCTCATCCTTATTCTTTCTTGAATACATTTCCAGGTGTCATCACTTATCCTGTCTTTCGTCTTTAATTCTGTGCTAATACTTGCTGCCTCCAAAAGTGTTTTCCTTATTTTAATCCGTTTGTCTTTAATGTTTTGTTAATTTTCACCATCTAGTAACTCAAACCTGTTCTTAAGTTCGAGCTGATTTTCCTCTGCTAAATTGTTATTTTGTAGCCTTTGACTGTTTATTCCTAGTCGTTCTAATTTAATACTAACAATTCCATCATATAAAAAAACCTTTACATCACGGAAACAGCAACAAAAAGACTACTTATTCAATGGTATGAAAAGCTACCACGTCAATAAATCATAAGAATGGAAGTGCTAAGTCAGGAACAACATCAAACGAAAACGTGGAAGACCCAAAACGACCTGGAGGAGAACAGTAAAATAAAAACTGAAAAAATGAATCAAAGCTGAAACACAATACATGTTACTATCAAGAATAGAGAGACATAGTGAGCATTTGTTTTTGCCTAATGCGTCGTAGGCTTAACATGCTGGAGATAGATGGGTAGAGAGAGAGAGAGACGGAGAGAGAGATAGAGAGAGAAATAGAGACTAGTTTCCATAATTTATCACATGTTTGTGCATATCATTCTATCTCTCTTGATATAGTTAATGTCTCTTTCCTCACCAGCACCATATCATACACTGTAATATATATGTTTATGTCTCTATATTTCTCTTTTCTAGCGCTCTCTCTCGCTCTCTCTCTCTCTCTCTCTCTCTCTCTCTTGTGCTTTAGATAGTCACGTTTCCCATTCGTAGCAGAAGGTTTGGTATGAATACGTCAGTATACAATGAATATTTTATCTTCCATGCTGATGTTATGTTCTTTAGTCATTGTGTCACTCAGTTTACCAACACGTTGATATTCATGCATTGTGTTTCATTGCTTCTGTCATATCTACCATAATCTGTGCGGTATAGATCCGTCCGGCGTATTTCAACTTTGCCAGCAGAATCATTTTGCAACCTTTGACATTTAATCTAAGTGATCTTTGTAGTTTATATATCTTCATACTTTATGTCTGCATGTCTATTTTGTATGTGTTTATATTGCATTATTCACATGATTAATATAGTGAGTTTGTGGTACTGAATTGGTTTTCATCTCAAACTGCAGTCCTGTGACAAAAATGAATGCGTTCAGTAGATTTTGTACTAAATATCCTTCATTAAAACATGTTCATGAAATCTTTTTATATATCTATATCCTCCTCTTTGTGTTCTGTTTGACACAAGCTCCACTAAACATTTCCGTTGTTGTTATTCTGTTGCCTTTCCAACAATTATCTTCCACGTCAGCTCACAATATTTCAACTTTCTTTCTACTGTTCTCAAAGTTTTCTTTAGAAAAGGGGATGAATTAACTCTCAGTGGTAATCAAAATTGTGAAATTCTCAAAAAGTGTTGCATATTAAAGGTCAGTCGATACACGCTATTTCTTTATGAAGTGATTTTTTTTCCAAGATTTTGTCACGCATTAGTTCAGAGAAATGTTCAGCGACATATACGGAGTATATATCGACAATTGCAAATGTTAAATACATAAAAGTATGGCAGATTGCAACATCAAGACAAGAGACATGACATATTAAATGTCCAGATCAGCTAATATTTGATTCGGTGTCGGTACTTGAGGATGATGAACCGAAATATGACTTTTCCCGTGCAAAGACGGGTAATAAATCTTACCAAATGAGAAACTTAACCCGTTCATGGTTCTGCGACGATATAGTGACTCGCTGTGTTTTTAATATGATAGAAAGCCGTTATATTGGTTACAGAACGCCGGTGTACTGGTTAATTCAGTATACACTGTACTATAAATAGATCCGGTTGTAAAGGAAAATTACGGAATGAAAAGTTTAAGTTTACGATAACATGAAAGAACAAAATATTCTTTTCTTCTTTTGTTAGCAGACTGTTACCGGGCTGTTAACCCAGAGTCGATGTTTTATGTATTTGTCTTCCGCTTCGCTGGTGACTTATGTGATGTTTTCTTAGTCCCTTAGCAGAATTCAGCTACGTTATCTATCCACCTTTCCTCTGTCTTCCTCTCGCCTTCCTTCCTGATATTCTGTTGTAGAAAGCTTCATAGGCAGTTTGGTTTGTTCGCATTCTTACTAAGTGACCAAACCACTTCATTCTATTGAGAGAGATGGATGTCAATATTGGTGCAGCCCGAAAAGAACGACATACTAAATATGCAAAGAGATTGATTAATCAACATCGAACTGGCGTGTTGGGTCGCTGAACTCTGCTGGATTCGTTGAGGCGGAGATCGGAGCACTTATGGACATGTCCGGAGTGCTATGATGATAGTCCTCATACAACTCAATGTCTGAAATTGCAGTAAACCAAATAGAAATACTTTGTTAAATATTTATCAAATTGTCAGCAATATCAGACTAGCACTTAAAGCAGAAATACTGCTGTTGTCTGCTAATTACATTAATATATATCCTCCAGTTGTTAATCTTCATTACCGTGACTCAAACAGATATACTTTACTGTGATGTGGTAACTTGTCTTGCGTGTTTTACTAATAATGTGAGTTACTAACGACTGGTGTGTTACATGTCTGACGTGCTGTACCTTGTTAAATTGTTCCCTCCTGAAGCTACATATTGATAGTGTGTTACATGTGTATAAGTCTGTGTAGGTGTGCGGTTGCTTCGTCTAACATATATATCATCATCAGGTGCCGTGCCGGCTGGCGTAGGCGATCATGGATCTCCACAAATCTCTGTCGTTTGTGTTTGCTATCAACTAAGATATTGACGCTCTACCGTGCCAAGAACTCAGGCTATCCAACATTTTATCTCTCTGTCTTCCTCTGTCTCGTCTACCGTCGATTTTACCGGTTGTCACAATGTGTTCTAAATCTCCCCTCCTCATCACATGCCCGAAAAATTATGGCTGGCTCTTTCTTATATTGACGATAAGCTTTCTCTGTGTCTTGAGGTCATTCAGCATCTCAACATTAGTCATTTTAGCAGTAACATATTTTAACATATACATACATCAATATAGATGTATTTTTTATTTTTTTCCAATTCAGAAGCACTTGAGCTTTTCAGCTCTTCGGCTCGGTGCCATGGACATCGTAAATCTGGGGAATCTGTGGCTTTTTTGCCATCCCGCGGAATTGAACCCGCACACACAGAGGATAGTCACCGTAGTCCAACGCGCTACGAACACGCTGGGCAGACGGCCAACATAGAGGTTAAAACGCCGTGCTTGTGCCAGCACTGTTAGAATATGACCTGGTTTCCCATGTTGTGTAGTCGATGCTGTTGAAAAGACATGACCGAGGAAGAGTCTTTTTTTTAGAGCTAAAGGGTCTATAGTCTACGAATTTACTTCATTGCACCGTAATTTACCCCATATAGCTCGGTCCCTAACCGCAGAAATTGCAAGCCACCTGCAGACAGTATTGCACAAGCACCATCTCCGTAGCTCCGGCAAAATCCTCTGAAAAAATGCACTCGTCAACAGAACAACACGGTCCAGATTTGAACCCGTGACCTTTAAACGGAAGGCAATGGCTTAATCACTTAGCCACAGAACTCCCTCTCCATTTTGATAGCTAGTTAGTCGTAGTCTTAAACACGTACATTTTTTACTGCTATGTGATGATTGCTGAGATAGATAAAGATAATTGTTCAATTCAGTGTTTAATAAAGTCTTTCACGGATCCTCAAATATGTTATCATTTGCCTGCTAGACATTCCTGCATAGACATATCGCCTAATATTGCGCATCTGACTTATTTTGTTTGAAGAACTAGTTCCTTACACCAAGTCCCTCACATTCTTGTCTTATATATACTTATTTATCATGTGCTCAAAGTATTACTCAATTCTGAGTATTAATAAATATCTGGAGAGGGCGTACATGATTCACGTATAGTGAATCTACAACACTAACAGACTGCAGAACTCAAGTTAGTGTGGTGTAGCTCGACAAGAACGCTATCTGGCAGACAAAGAAGAATTGTAAACCCAATAAAGAACCGGTGTCGTTAGATGCACACGCTGAGGACATACTGAGGAGAGATCGGAGCACTTATGGACTAATTTGTTCGACGTCAGTGATGGTGATCGACATAAACTAAACTAAAACAAAGTATTAATGATCAACGTTATTTCTAGAGTTCTAATACACCCATATCGTGGTTAAATACATTTAGCTGATGATTTAGGTAAGAACTTGAGAACCTCTGTAATAAAAATAAATAATAAAGATACCAAGTGGTATATAGGGTTATACGTGTAAGTCCGTATTTTTCATTGACCGTCGACACACGATAGGGGATGAAGTCAACATCACGCCGGCCGCCTTTACTTCTCATGACTTTTCCTAGTACCCAATTGAGGCAGGGTCGACCTAAGAGCCGTTATGGTCGGAACCATTTCCTCGCGAGAACCTCTGAGGGATTTGGAAATACGCATTGAAGATCAAAAGAACACATACATAGTCGACAATTAGTATAAATAGGTATAAATAGAATATGTCTGTTGATATTGCTACTGTAAAGACATCAAAGATGCAGTCACGGGGACAACGTCGCGCCAGGTTTAGTGAGCTGGCACTAAACAAGATCTTAATCAACCTCCACGTGATGACCCTGGCAACAGACAGAGGATTCTGTCTGACCAAACGGGTAGGGATCGAGGGAGAGCTACACTGGTATGTGTAGAGAAGCAGACCTAGTAACGTTTGATGAGACCTGCTCGCAACACAGACGAACGGAATCCCAGAGTAAATACTTCTTGCACGTCTCTCGCGGCCAAGAGAAAAAACTGAATAAATAAAAACAAATCGTTAAAACTGACAAGGTACGAGTCGTTAAGAGGCACGTCCTCGAAACAATGGTTGCAACCAATCTGCCAGCCTTCGACAAGAATCGTCGGTAAAGATGCAACGTGTCGTGTCGACACCAGGGAAGATTGCAGTAAACTCCATAGCAGAGGCCAAGCGCAGATACATTTATTGGGTAAGGTTGGCCGAGCACAAATTCTAAAGTTGCGTTCTAGGGCCTAACGAAACTACCATCCCTGGTAAAACCGGCAAGGGACTGTTGCAATAACAACTAACATCCCCAGAAGAACTGAGGTGGATGTTGTTGGCAGCACAAACTTCTGTTGCGTTGCTATCGCCGAATAAAACGACCCTCTAGAATATATGTCACAGCCCCAGTCCAGTATTTTCCCGAGGACAGGAAAACTGCAGAGCTGATACATTGCATATTGCCAAGTGCGACCGCGACCCGAAACGGCTGAGAATACTCCTATTCAGGAATAAACTCACGACTCTGATAAGAGAGGGTTGTGGGTTTGATCCAACACTCGACGTTCTACAAGTGAGTAAAGGAATTGGCTCTCCTGCACAAGGGTCTATAAATATGAAGTGACCATCACTTCATACCCTAATATCTGAAAAAGGCTACAGGAAAATTTCTTTATTAACCAGACTTCACGAATATAACATCAAATATGGTGTGGCCAGACAAGAACCTTATTCTTGAATTGAGAGAAAAATAGTAAACCAACACAGAACTGGTGTCGTTAGTAGTCAAATACTGAGTACATAGCGGGAGGGGGTTGGGGGATGGAGACATCGGATCATTTAGGGATGGACTAATTGTTTTGATGTGCAGTGATACTGGTCAACTAAACTAAACTAAACAAACTGTTTAGCTGGAGATACGGAGTTTGTACTATGTGCAACACTCTTTTATCAGGTGGCGTTTCATTTCTGCCGACATGGACTCAACCATTGAGGAAACCCCGTGCAATGAAGTGATCCTGCGTTATAGACTCAAGTTTAGAGACCAGACCATCACATGAGAACAATGACAATTTTCAATAGAAGGTTACTTGCAATGAAACCCAAGCTGATAGAAGATAATGCAAGGGAAGATGATGTTGTTGTATATACCGATGGGTCGGTTCATCGTGGTGATAAGTCCGGCTGGGGTTTCTTGGCTAATGCGCATGGTAGGGTTGTTGCAGGCGAAGTGGGGCATACAGGACAACTACTTCTAGTATGAGGATGAAGGTTGAGGCCGTTACTGCTGCCTCCAATGGCTCTCTGGGAATTTATTTACTGGGGCAGTTGTTGTATCTGACTCTCAATCGATGCTTCACAAGATCCAGAAGGGCAGATTTCGGTATGAGTGGATATTGTCTATAGAAGTTTCTAACCTCTAGCGGCTTGCGTGGATATATGTCCTAGGCATGTAGGTGTTTACGGTAATGAGAGAGCGACAGGCTTGCATCAACAGCATCGATTGTTGGGAGTTGAAGATGGATAAGGGGATATTTTTCGGTCTCTTCGCGACTGTCTGTTGGATGAAGACACTAAAATAGATGTTGAATCGATCAAGCGATTTAAGCAGTTTGGATTTACCGTTGTACAAGTAGAACTGGATGCGTGAGGACAGAGTAAGAGGTGTTTTAATCAGAGAGCCACGGAACCATCAGTAGCCTACTCTTCGATATCTGTGGGAGACTGAGAACCTATGGGTCTGCCCGGAGTGCAATGACTTCAGTTTAGTAACCAATAACAACCAATAACCAATAACAAAATCTAAGCAGATTAGTCTGTTAGAATGTTAGTTGTGGTTCAGATATGTTATGGTTCAGATATGTTATTGTTCAGATATGGTTATGTGGTTCAGATATGGTATGTGGTTCAGATATGGTTATGTGGTTCAGATATGGTTGTGGTTCAGATATGGTTATGTGGTTAAGATTGGTTCATGTGTTCAGATATGGTTATGTGGTATCAGATAGGTTATGGTTCAGATATGGTTATGGTTCAGATATGGTTAGTGGTTCAGATATGGCTATGTGTTCAGATATGGTTATGTGGTTCAGATATGGTTATGTGGTTCAGATATGGTTATGGTTCAGATATGGTTATGTGGTTCAGATATGGTTATGTGGTTCAGATATGGTTATGTGGTTCAGATATGGTTATGTGGTTCAGATATGGCTATGTGGTTCAGATATGGTTATGTGGTTCAGATATGATTATGTGGTTCAGATATGGTTATGTGGTTCAGATATGGTTATGTGGTTCAGATATGGTTGTGTGGTTCAGATATGGTTATGTGTTCGATATGGTTGTGTGGTTTGTTCAGGATCCCTAAGAATTTTCCGAGCTACGGAGTTCATGCTTGTGAACACTCTCGGCAGATGGCGTGTCATTTCTGCAGACAGGGTGAAAACATGGTGAAACCCGGTGTAACGATGTCATTCTTGCGCCTATAGATTTGTTATTAAACATCATCATCAGGTGCCGTCTCCACATCGAAGGTTCTGCAATGAATCTCCAGCATCCTCTGTCTTTCGCTTGTTGTTGCAACTGCCAGACTGTAACCGTCCATTTCTTAAAGTTTCTCCCACTTATTCTCGTCTTCTCTTGCTCTTCTCCTCAATTTTCCTCTAGTAAATGTTTTATCATTGTATGCCTTTTTATTGCCCAAAATACTTTACTTGTCTGAATTTTATTTCTCTTAATAATTGTTCTTCATGCTCTAGTTTTCTAAACTTGTTTATTTGATCTGTTTTTCTGTCCATGAAACTCTGCTATCTTCATATATCCAGATCTCAATGCATCAATTCTGTCTTCTAACTGTTATTAAACATACAAGATTAATATGATCAAAGCAGTCTATGGGTGTTCACATCAATAACTTAATTCTGAAACGACATGCTCTAGTTTTAGCATAGAAATCTAAAACACATATAACATTGAACCTAAATTAGCTTATCAACCTCAAGTAGATTTCTCTTGTGTGTGTCTACAAGTGACAGCAGATTCATAATGTAATTTCATTTAATTGTATGAAATGTTTCTATTTGCAACACACAACTTAATTTTAGTATTTGTACCTTATGCTGTAGTAACTTTGTCTCTCTGTGTCACTATATTGTGATATGAAACTTTGTCTAGTATCACCTAAGAAGATCTTTATGATTATATTTTATGGATCGTTATAAGTCAATAAGGCCTGCAAACAATTCTCTATATCGCTTTATCCTGGACAACTCATTCAATGTTTTCTATAGAATTGAGTCCGATTTTCTTGAATCTCTCAGTAATGTTTCTAGAGTGTTTCCTAGCTCATCCTTTCTTTCTTGAACATTTTACCTTCCACTGCATTGCCTGCTTTGTGATTCTAAGATTTTTTCGGTACATAGTATACTCAACATATCTCAATTTTCTCTTTCTTATAACAGTTATTAACAACGTATATCTAAGGATAAAAGATGAGTTTTCTCAATGAAATCTCGAAATATATGATTGCTGAACTCTATCTAATAGTGCACAATGCATATCCACTTATTCTAGACACCTAGTTTAATATATTCCGCTAATCTATTATGTCTGTTTCCTGTATGAGCTATTATCAAACACTTTTCTTTGTAACTTATACAATTTTCATCGATCAGTCTACTGACCAATTTCTTTTCGTTTGTAAAGTGTGCATCAATTGCAGTGATTTTCAGAAGTTCAACTTCGCCACACTGGTGCGGCGTGAGACAACTTATATTCTAAAAGTGTGTCCCAGAGAAAAAAACTTTGAGAAACACTGGTTTAAAATATCGGGAAGGAAAGTATATCGTTTAGACAAGCATGTAGACAAATGTGGTTTTTGTTATTGTTTTCTTTCACTACTTGTAAGATAGAAAACTGACTATGAGTGCAGTTACGTTTTGATGTTGTTATCATGTTCATTGCTGCTCAAATGAGAAAAGTGTATTAGCGGTCTCTCTTTTTTTTGCCCTATGAAACATACGGTCCTTCACTTTTACTTTTCCGATCATGCAGTCGTCTGAGCATTTGTCCTTCGACTTGAGGCCCTTCGACTTGAGGCCCTTCGATTTGATGCCCTTTGACTTGAGGCCCTTCGACTTGAGGTCCGACTTGAGGACCTTCGACTTGAGGACCTTCGACTTGAGGCCGTGTGACTTGAGGCCGTGTGACTTGAGGCCCTTCGACTTGAGGGCTTTCGACTTGAGGTCCTTCGACTTAAGGTCCTTCGACTTGAGGTCCTTCGACTTGAGGCCCTTCGACTTGAGGCCCTTCGACTTCGATCGATTCGAGTGAATTTACAGATCTGTCTGAGTTGTGGTGTGTTAGCTTGTGGCGTAGGTCACTGATTGTAGCCCACTGGAAGATATGGTGTGCGGCAGTTTCTTCTAAATAATCAAACAGTTGACATTGTGGGGTACTCTTTGATTGAAAAAATAATACAGATCTATATACCACGACGTATAAAAAGAGTTTCTTTACTTTATCATCATCATCAAGTAAATTGAATTGTCCCTTTCGGAACTAGGCTAACATGACAGCAACCCTGGAAAGCTCTCTATTCTGTGCAAGTTGACCGTCGTCAGCAGCATCCATTCTCATATCGTCAATGACATTTTGCTCCCATCGTCTTCTAGATCTTCCTCTCATTATTCTTCCAGGCACCATTCCTTCCAAAATTACATTCTCTCTTCACTCATGTCGGTTAACGTGTCCAAGATACTTAATTTTCCTTATTTTTATGCTCTTTAATAACCAACTCTCTTTAATAGCAAGCTGTTGCAGAACAGAAGCATTCTTTAAGTTATGTTACTTATTATCGATGTAATGGAAGACTGCAATTAAGTTATGTAGCAATGACGAAGCACGTACAAACACTGTCGTAATACACAATATTGCATACAATGATTCTGTTTTTCTATGATCGTTCATACAAATTCAATGTTCATATAAACTTATGAGAATTACTTTCTCAAAATTCAAATTTATAAACGCTGATTTATTCTCATCAATATTACAAATGAGATAAGTTGCCTTGAGAACAGAATCAAATCAAATTGAACTGATATCAACATTGTATATGATAGCTTGGCTGAAATCGGATGCACATGTCCTAAACGTGTAGAAGTCTTTGCGTTTAAGGGCCTACCAAACCAATGTGTAACGTATACACGTTCTTGGCAAACATCAAACATATCACAAAGAGTGATTAAAATTGGTCGTAAAAACGAACGCAAAGAAGAAGAAGAAGTATATGATAGCATTAGTGAGGTATTGGGGAATAAAAAGAATGAACAAGTGCAAACCTGTGATATTGATGTAGTTCTAAAGATTGTGTGTTGTCTCTGATGGAATTATGTGCTCTATCAAGAGACATTCTAGTTCAAAATTATCTCTTCGCCAAAATATTATCTTTCGCTACTGATAAAAATAATCCTACATTGATTTATTTTCTAATTTGTACAATTTGAAAATAATATTGCAGTATCAAGTTTTGTGATTTTATTTTTGTTCAATTTATTTTATTTTGTTTTAAATCAGT
The DNA here is from genome assembly GCA_020796225.1 of Arion vulgaris. Lineage (NCBI taxonomy): Eukaryota > Metazoa > Mollusca > Gastropoda > Stylommatophora > Arionidae > Arion > Arion vulgaris. The sequence continues at coordinate 8,447,498 of CM036763.1, forward strand.
GCCAACATTATTCTGTTTGTTTTTCTGGGTTTGTGGGGAATGCTTGTTGATTTACGTAATTCATAAATGGTCGGCTATCAACTCGGAAACAAGAGTGTTTTGGGTTGAATCCCCACTAAACATTCCACATGTGAGGAAAGGAAATTGCCATCTTACCTACTGCATTCTAGGTTGATATTAATTGTTTTAGTTATGAGTAAAAGGTACATTAAAAGCTGAAAAGAAGAAATATCTATAAATTTGAAGTGCACTCATGAGTTATTGATTCCTTTCATTCAGCAAAAATGTCAGCGTTTATGCATTTGCACAATAACTGCGGTACAACTCCGGAAAATCTACTTACCGGGAAAAAAACATCGTACACAGCATCACGAATTTAGCTCAATGTCAGGTCTTGGGGACTCAGTGCCTATTTAACATAGAAGCACTGAAAATTGTTGAAAGACATGATCATATATTAGAATTTACTTAAACCATGATGATAGTTAGTGTTTGATATTCAATTTATTTGTCTTTTATGAACACGTACATGTAGGCACAAATTATCTATGGAGCTGGTGCAAAGAATCTTTGAGAATTTTGAAAAGATATAACACAAATCATCAGTTTTCTTCTTCTTCGGCCGCTCCATATCGACCACTTGTTAACCACTCTGTGTGATCTGTATGTGATCTGAGCCTAACAGCGATTGTAAGTTGTGCCAGTTATGTGCCTACATGCACATCCGATTTCCGGATGCTTTTTATTTACTAGGTAGATTCCTAGATCCTACATCAATCGCCACTTACAACATGCTTTGTAGGTAGCAGTGGTACTATTCTTGGCTTCCCTTACGGGCCCCGGCACAACACGGGCGTAATTAGTTATAATCATTCCGAGTTTCTCATCAAAATTAACAAACAGACACAAGTGAAACTTGAAGAAAGAAAATTGAAGTTGAGTTTGATATACATTTTAGAAATCAAAAGAAAATAGTACTGCAAAAAGGGTTTTAATTTGAAACCCAACGGGAAAAAAGTTTTAATTTTAAAAAAAAACAGCATGAATAAGAATCATTGAAACCGATATTAATATAAAATGTGACAGCATGGAGAATCATGAAATGCTAGACCATGATATTCAATAAATGAGAAATGTAGATTGAGGATCTGTGCCACAGAGATATCTGAAAGAATTATTATCTATCTCAAAACACTTTCTAGTGACGACCTGGTACAGCTACATCTACAATTCTGAGTGATCGTGTTAATCTAGTGTAGTTCTTCTAAATCCAACGATTCTCCATGGCTTCACTATCAAGTCTGCAATAAATTATGCATGCTATCATTGAAAAGCTGATAAACAGAATAACGGAAATGAGATTCCCAAAGGAAACGCTTCACGTGCAGATCGTCGCGTGTTTCAGGAAATACCAGATCGTTACCAAATGAACAACAAATGTCAAACTCATAACACCGTCAATACAACAAGTTGAAACATCTAATACTGACACAGACATGATTTGTTCTTTTATTTTATGTCAAAAGATCATGATATTTCTCCTGTCATAAATTTAAACGGATTGGTATAAAGAGAAAGAAATCTTGTCAAACTGGAAATAAAATTGTCAGAAATATTAAGCACTACATTCTTAGTTGAGATATCTGAACATCACTTAATTACTATTCGAAAACAGAGATATCTGATTACTGTCTGTAGTACCTCTATTTATGGCTGTGTGGGACAGGTCAGTTGTTGTACTGTTGTTGATGGCTACATCCTGTCAAGGATATGCCACGATTCTCATTTTCAGGACAGTTCGGACGAGATCATGGGGAATTTAATGGTCGTATGACTAGTGCCGTTGCCGCGAAGCTGTTCAGGTTTTGAATTTTTATTTATGCCCATAACAGAAAAAAAAGTTGCCACCTTACCGTGAATTAGACACGGGTCTCCAGCATGGAAGCTTCCGCTCTAATCTATTCGGCCAGAGATTATTAAATTACTTTCCGAAAACAGAGATCTGAACATCATTTCATTACTGTTAGAAAAACGATACAGAATCTAAACATTATTTCGTTACTTTTAGAATGAAGTTTGAATATCATTTTCTTATTTATATTTCTCTTCTCTCCTTGTTTAGCATAACACCTCAACAGTTAACCTCCACATTTCTAGGTCCATGGCTGTTTTCTTTATCCTTCTTTTCTCTCCTTGTTGAGCAAAGCGCCTCAACAGTTAACCTCCATGTTTCCAGGTCCATGGCTGTTTTCTTTACGACTTGCCAGGATTGCATAGTTCCTCAAGATGGCTCTATCTTCAAGTCTGTTCATACGTCACCTTTCTCTATTTTATTTGCGAGTTCTACTCAAATGCTTATCTAGTGAAGCTATCATTTACTTACTACTAAAAACAGTACAAAATATACATTGATGAAGGTGGTTAGTTGTTGAACCCCCCCCCCACCCCACCACCCAACCCTGGAAGCAAGAAGGACACAATTTTAGAGACGAGTGGGAAAGTAAGATGACAAGCAGTAGAAATTGTATGTAAAAAAACAAAACTAAAACATAATGTTACAAATTTTGATCATAAAAAGTATGGAAATCTTTTGTTACGTAAATGCATTTTTAATGCTTGCTTTCTACTGTAAGGTCATCATTTAATGTTGCCATGACAACCTGCGCTGACGGCTGTTAGACATAATTTGTTCAGTTGAAACAAATGTTTATCCGATGTACTCTCAAACCATATGTTCATTTACACTGATGCAGAGTTGAAGAGCAAAACCTACAGATGGTTTGTGGACTTCAGTTGATTTTCTATTTATTAAATGATCTAAAAGCTTTGCGACATTCACTTTACACTAACAAATACAACAGTCCGTACATGTTTTGTTTGAAATACAGCTGGACATCTGATGTAATTTATAACTCTAGCCTGTGATGTCTATTGTGCTTAGGCCAGCAACAAATGCAGTCTATTCTTCTCTATTCTTGGCTATCTTCTGTGTTGTGTTCCAGATGTGATTCATTTCCTTAACTTTTTGTTTTACTGTTCATCTCCAGGTCGTTTAGGGTCTTCCACATTTTCGTTTGTTCTCTAGTGTCCATTTTAGGGTGGTTTTCGTGACAGAGAGTTTCCATGTGTATCACACGTCTGAGCCATCTGTAGTTCTGCTCTTTATTTCTGATCGGCATCTGCCATCTGATGTTACGAGGCAGAGCCAACTATAAATTTATGGGCCTGCGGACTCAGGTAAGAATTATGGAAAATCAGACCACAACTACACCACGTGACCTAGCATTCCAGTATTGTTGTATATAGACGAATTCACTTAAAAATCAACACAAAATGCTAAATCGAAGTTATAGTATGCAACAAGTTAAGTTTAAAAAAAGGAATATCAATATTATATGAATATTTTTCACAAATAAATAACCATAGACTCACAGAATTCAGTAAAATTGCAAAAGCTTGCAGTGTTCTATCAAACATCTATATTTTCCAGCCCTCTTCTCTGATCTAGGTCAGGGATTTTCCAGTCAGTTGTCTGGCCTCTAGTCATCTAGAGTTGACTGTGTACGAGGACTCGTGGTTTTAATTTGCTGCACTTGTCTTATTTCAATCCCATTCAATCGTTATATTGACAATACCAGCAAATAATATAGGAACATTGGCCCTTAAACGAACACCGCCATTTCTTTGTGCTATTATCTAAGTTTCTTTTCAAGAAGATCGTGATTTGTAAAATACTCTTGGCAGGTGGCGTGTCATGTTTACGGAGAAGGACCGAGCAATATGGGTGAACCCAGTGCGATGAAGTCAATGCTTCGACTTGAAACCTTTAGCATTTTCCCGTAACTTAATTTTACTATTTTTTGAACGTTGATTAAGTCATATACGTCGAAACGTTGAGTAGTTCTTTCTTTCTTATTTTGTGACATACTTACACGTTTACACAAACCTGCCATCTACCTGTTCCCACAGATATCACCTGTTTGTTAAGTTTTACCGCAGCCACATATCCCAGTTCGTTTGTATTTCTCTCTCTCTCTCTCTCGCGATCGTTCTTATGTCGTTTTTATCATTCTATTGTGATATATAAACAGCCAAACATCATAATGGAATGTACGTGCACAGCCTTCAGTACAATTGGAGCTCAAGTGCTTATCTTTCGGTGGTGTGTTCGGTTTCAACCAGCGTTTACTGGGTTCGCTCTCCGTTAGCCTTTTGCTGTCCCCAGCCAAATCCCACAAGGCAGCAGGTTGCTATTGTCTTTCAGAGCTGCGACCGTAGACGACCTGTCCTCTGGGCTTATAGCGTCATCTGCTCAGCTTTTGTATCTGATTGCTTCCACTTTTAAAATTTGATTATCAACAATAAAAGTTTCATAAATTTTATAATCACTTTGCAAATCGGTTGCTATATCTATATTTAAACTTTACTATATATCAACGATTTTTTTTTTTTAAAACCTGTTTTTCAAGTATTAAACTTCCTGGTTTGGATACATGCATTTATAGGTGACTATGAAACATTGTCATGTGTAAATTCGACAACGGAAGAAAAATATGTGTTTATTTTAACCAAATGTTTGGACGTTACAAACAGTGGTCTTATACGAGTGTTAAATAGGTTATGAAGTTTTAGAAGGGAAGTAAATCTTACAAATAAATAAAAACGAATTATACATAGTTTGTGTTTAACATTAAGTCAGCTGTTGATTCTAACTTACTGGGAACATACATCTACTAAAGTTTACTACAAATTGAAGGATATATTTTCTACAAAAATAACGGTATAAATTGGACATTGTGGAAGGTGTGTTTGTCTCGAGGGATTAACTAATTAGTAAACATGATCAACGCTGCAGTTGTCGCCCTTTCTATAGTGGGACAAGAGGTCAGTATATGGAATTAGTGTTTTTCACGTGTCGTGTCTGTAGTGTGTAATGGGAATGTTTACATGTGTCGTTGTGTAATGGTAGTGTGTGCATGAGTCGTCGTTTAATGGTAGTATGTCAATGTGTCGTGTCTGTAGTGTGTAATAGTAGTGTATCCACGTGTCCTGTCTGTAGTGTGTAATAGTAGTGTGTCCACGTATCGTGTATGTAGTGTGTAATGTTAGAGAATATAAATTCACGTGATATAAATATGTTAATTTTTTTATTAAAGTTATATCTCTTCTAAGTTTGTGCATTTATGTCAGGCAAAACGCTGTCTCCCGGACTGGAAGCATTGCAAAACATACACTAGTTTGGAACCGCAAAGAAGAAGTAGTGGAGGGCCTAGAAATACCTGGAGAAGAGAGCTGGAGACTGATACTCTTCTTCTTCTTCTTCTTTGCGTTCGTTCTTTACGAGCAATTTTAATCACTCTTTTTGATATGTTTGATCTTTGCCAAGAACGAGTATACGTTGCACATTGGTTTGGTAGGCCCCTAAACGCATAGACTTCTACACGTTTAGGATACATGCATCCGATTTCAGCCAAACCTCCTTAGTCGTCTCTTGCGACATACATGACAGGTAACAGTGGTTCTATTCTTTACGCCCCAAATTTGGGCCCTGGTAACCACTCGGGCAAGACTCATACTAAAAGGATAAGCAAGACGTGGAGAGAATTGGAAGAAATGACAAGAGAGAGGAAGGGCTGGACGAAGTTTGTGGAGGACCTGTGCTTCATTGGGAGTTGAAAGGGGAAGAAGAAGAAGAGGAAGAAGAAAAAGAAGAAAGCTCTGTCTCCACTTTGAGGGAAGACTGTAGATATATAAATATACACAAAAGCGTACACACATATGAGCATACATAGCACACACATCTACATATATGTTATGTATATTTGTGTTTCTCGAACATAATGCATTCAATTGTTATCCCTCGAAAAAGTTGCTAGTATGCTTCTTATTCGTCTTGTATGTTCTATGCACATATAGTGCTGCTTAGATTGTATTTAATTTCCTCATTTAGTTTAATAAGTATTTTGAATATGGGACGGATTAGCACAACGAATACACAAATGTGCGATCATATCCAGCACCCGACGTTCTATACGTGAGGAAAGGAATTGACGCTTCGGGATACTTGAATCGAGGGCTTACTATAAAGTCTACAAATGCTACAAGAAATTTTCACTAATTTCATTTATTGCGTGCACGTCAACAAATCAATCAATCAATCAATCAATCGCCTCAAAGTACATAGCTACATGTACTATATAAATGAAAATCATGGCATTTTCTTTACAGGATGTCTCCATACCACAGTAAACGAGTCGTCGATTTTCTAGTTATCACTTACTTATACGTCTACCATTGCTTACTGAGCTGTGAGGTATATTTTTACCGTTCATAAAAATCCACGGGGACAAATTTGTTTCTAAAATTTGCCGCCGCGGAATTTTAAACCAGGTACTCTTGGATTGTGACCGAGTTCACTACCGAGTAAGCTACAGACACCACTATGTACTATAAAAGTTAATTGCATATCCTTTACAGGACTTTGCGAATCAACCCAAGCTTTTTAACACTGTTTGTGATTTTTCTAGGCCTTATTACGTTCAGTAGTTTCCCATTGCTTTCTGAACGGGTGGCGCCAGCGTTATTTTGTAAAAATCCACGTGAAACAAATTGTGTCCGCAGCGTGATTCGAACTCAGAACCCAGAAGGGTTAATAGACCGAGTCACTATCCACTAAGCCACAGACGCCACCTAGTACTATATGGAGATCTAAATTATAATTCTTTCTCAAATATTACCGTGTTTTCATGTTTTGTAACTGCTCTTTGTGTTTTTCTTAGTTTTCTATGGTAGTTACAACATTCTTCTCTAAGAGACCATTATTCCATGTTTCTTTCTTCGAATTTCCCTTAGCGTTATCAGACCTTTTCTTTCTTCGAATTTCCCTTAGCGTTATCATACCTTTTCTTTCTTCGAATTTCCCGTAGCGTTATCATACCTTTTCTTTCTTCGAATTTCCCGTAGCGTTATCATACCTTTTCTTTCTTCGAATTTCCCGTAGCGTTATCATACCTTTTCTTTCTTCGAATTTCCCGTAGCGTTATCATACCTTTTCTTTCTTCGAATTTCCCGTAGCGTTATCATACCTTTTCTTTCTTCGAATTTCCCGTAGCGTTATCATACCTTTTCTTTCTTCGAATTTCCCGTAGCGTTATCATACCTTATGGTATGAAGTCCTTGTCATTTTACATTTCTAGGTCCGTGTGTACAGAAGGTAGGTGGGCCAATTACTTTCTTTACATGTGGGACGTCGAGTGTCAGTCTGAACCGACAACCCTTTTGTGTCTGATTCAATTATCGAACGCCTTATGCAGTACGCTAGCCCGCCTGCCCGGCGTGTTCGTAGCGCGTTGGACGACGGCTGGCAAGCCCCCTGTGAGTGCGGCTCAATTTCGAGAGATGGCAGAAAAGTCACTAGTTCTCAAGATTTACAGTGTTCGTGGCACCGAACCTAAAAGTTACGATGTCCATGGCACCGAGCCGAAGAGCTGAAAGCTCAAGTGCTTCTGGATAAAAATTCGTCGAATATTTTTGTATCGCTTCAGTTAATCATTTCAATGTTCATTTTCGTTCATTTTCTGTTACCACCATGAGAATTTTTCTTTTTCTATGTTCAAGTTTTTGATCATGCTAAGCGTTTAGCAAAGTCGCTATGGACTAACATATATAGTTTATATAGCGTATTCTAAGTGGAGAATTAAATCTAATATTTTCTGGCTCAGTTCTGTTCTTTCTGGTCAGACCTGACTGGTCAATGTTAGCTATGTAGTCTTCAAGTGTTTGTTAATTCATATCGTAATAACTGCCGCAGGTTACGCCATGATTATCTTTTAAATAAACATACTGCCGCACGCTGCGCAAAGTATTATTTCATGTCAAACTAGTTTTAAACTTACATCAACACATTACAATCCAATTTTCAGTTTGTATCTAACGTAAAGGTATCTAATTCTACATATTGGTCCAATCGGCAGTTTTGTAAAATTTATTAATTTAATGAAATTTATATATTTTTCAATCTGGAAATTATGAACACAAATTAATTTGGTCCCGTTGTGTTTTTCTAATTTTGCAGTGAATGTGTAATGGTGGATGACACATCAGATTGGTTTGGCATTAGACAAGGAGTCAGACAAGGCTGCGTTATGTCGCCTTGTCTGATTAATATATGCTGGGAAAAATTATGATGATCGTTATAGAAATTAGCGGAAAAGAACGCTACAATCATTTTATAATCGTGGGAAGAGAAATACCTGAACTAAGATATGCTGACGATGCCGTGTTACTGTCAACATCGTAAAAAGCAATAAAGAAGCGAAAAGTAAAATAGATATCTGAATGTGACAAAAACAAAGCTAATGGCAACGTACAAAACAAGAAGGACAAAGATAGTTTTATAAAAAAGAAAGGAAATAGAAAATGCGAACAGTTTTGAATATATCGGTTCACTAGTAACAGGAAATGAAAATGGAATGATGGAAATTAATAAAGGAACAAAAAGGGCTTTACAAAATAATTAAACAACTAAAAACAGTATGGACTGGAACTGATAGAAAAATAAGGATCAAAATACTAAGGGCATGCATATGCACAGTAGCAAAGTATGGATGTGAAACATGGATATTTAACAAGGCAGTCGAATAAATATTGATCTGTTTTTGAGTATAAGTGTTACAGAAGAGTCCTCCGCAGATCATGGACATAAAAGAGTTCTTAGATCTGTTCAGAAAGAGCCCCAAATTATAGAAAACTGGCTGATGCTACAAATAATAATGAGAAAATGTATGTATTTGTTATCTATAAAAAGACATGAAGGTTTGAAAAAGATCATTACTCAAGGAGACATCCCGACAAAGATGAGAAGAGGCAGACCGTTGAGAAGATGGATTCAGTATGTAACTGATGATTTGAGCATGGTGGCAGTAGACGCGGGACATCTGGCCTATGAGAGAAATAAGTTCGACGGACTGTTGGAGTATGTGGCAAAGTTCTGACCAGGAAGCTATTTCATGATGATGAGTTTATGTTTCCAGTGGTCTGTATTTTGATTCTATATTGATATTCCAATTATTTTTCAAAATGAAATCATAGAGGAAGTTCAGGAAACCTACCTGCTAAGTACGGTATAACAGGATAATGTTTCGGGAAAAGGCATCATTGGACAAGTCAAGAAAGCAAGACAAACTTTCACCCATGCTCAACAAAAGCTGGAAAGTAAAAATATAAAATCTTAAAACAGAAAATAAAATAGATTTGAGAAGCAGAGTTCTGTGAGTATTATACACAGTAGTTAGTGCTGAAAATGGCACACAACATCAAACACAAGTTTGAGAAATTTAAAAATAATTTTTTAAGATGAATCCTGCAAATTGTCTGGCTAAGTACGATAGCAAATAAATAGCTCTTAAAACGAACAAGCTGTGCATTATTGGAGACGCCCATTAAAAGACGAATGTATATATGGATAGGTTATGTGTGTCGTGTGCTATTAGAAGCATTCGATATGACAGCTCTCCGATGGACAGCGGTTAGAAAGAAAAGACCTGGACGCCCAAAGGGTGACAGAAAGGGAGTTAATATATTGTGGCATATCGTGGGAAGCAATTAATAAAAAAAGCAGGAAGAGCGGCAACAATCGAAACTTTTGTTGAAGATTTATGTTTCAAAGAGAACACGAAAATGGTATAAATATATACATATATAGATATTCCTTTGCTCCGTTAGCGACACTGTCGCAATTCGAAAATCTCCCATTCTCAAGCGAGACATATGGTAGGGTCTACTCCTACCCATAAACTGACGTCGGTGAAATATGACATCTTGCTAAAACATGTAACAATACTTCAATGGGACATAATTAGGCTTTTAAAAATATAGTTTAATTCTCTCGATAGCTTGCCCTTAGATTGCATTTTTAGACTACTATTTCAGAAACACAACCATAATGAGAAAATTAGGAATATTCTTCTTCTGCTCTTTCTACACTGTACATAAATAAAATGTTGGGGGAGATGTAACGATCTTCTGTATCCCTTGTCTATGCACTTTATAAGTTGGTATTTATTTATCTAAAGTTGATCTTCATGCCTTCATTTCATATTTTGCGTTGCCTCCCTCTTGCTTTGTATTCATTATATTTTTTTTTTAAAGTTTGACTCTAGACGACACCAGGACATTCTTGTCAGGTGAACAAATCTGTAGTTATTTTATGAACTGATTGTCTGATGTCATTCGTAGTTTTCTAATTATCATTATTTCACCGATAAAATTTAAATAATTTTCACTTACTGTACCATTTGTTTGTTTGTTCTTCAAGAACAGTCAGTGTTTGAGCTGTTGCGTTTTTGTTTAAATATGTTTATTTTGTTTATTCATAAGATGAATTAATTGTTGTGTTGAGACACAATGTATTTTATCCCAATATTAGTATTACGGTACAGTTATCTATATCACTTCCAATAACAATCTTTGCGACTCAATTTCCGAACGGCTTTAGAGCATGTCTTCATACAAGTCTAAAGAGTTGAAGGCCAAAGGGTTGACCTCTTTGCACCGGGATTTACTCCCATATAACTCGGTCCCTGTCCGCAGAAATGGCACACCACCTGCGGAGACTATTGCACAAAGCACGAACTCCTAGCTCCGGTAACAAATTTGATTCCATATTGCTCGCCGTGGTGTTTGAACCAGAAACTCTTGGGTTGTAATCAAGTTAACTACCACTAAACCACAGTCATGCATTTCTTTAATGTCTTTTCTTCATATGTCGGTAGTACCATACTATACACGTTAGTTTGTCGCTGAGCTAAATGTCATGGTATTAAGTTGACTAGTGTCATGATATTAAGTTGACTAGTGTCATGATATTAAGTTGACTAGTGTCATGATATTAAGTTGACTAGTGTCATGATATTAAGTTGACTAGTGTCATGATATTAAGTTGACTAGTGTCATGATATTAAGTTGACTAGTGTCATGATATTAAGTTGACTAGTGTCATGGTATTAAGTTGGCTAGTGTCATGGTATTAAGTTGACTAGTGTCATGGTATTAAGTTGACTAGTGTCATGGTATTAAGATGACTAGTGTCATGGTATTAAGTTGACTAGTGTCATGGTATTAAGTTGGCTAGTGTCATGGTATTAAGTTGACTAGTGTCATGGTATTAAGTTGGCTAGTGTCGTGATATTAAGTTGGCTAGTGTCATGGTATTAAGTTGGCTAGTGTCATGGTATTAAGTTGACTAGTGTCATGATATTAAGTTGACTAGTGTCATGGTATTAAGTTGACTAGTGTCATGGTATTAAGTTGACTAGTGTCATGGTATTAAGTTGACTAGTGTCATGGTATTAAGTTGACTAGTGTCATGGTATTAAGTTGGCTAGTGTCATGGTATTAAGTTGACTAGTGTCATGATATTAAGTTGACTAGTGTCATGGTATTAAGTTGACTAGTGTCATGGTATTAAGATGACTAGTGTCATGGTATTAAGTTGACTAGTGTCATGATATTAAGTTGACTAGTGTCATGGTATTAAGTTGGCTAATGTCTTGATATTAAGTTGACTAGTGTCATGATATTAAGTTGGCTAGTGTCATGGTATTAAGTTGACTAGTGTCATGGTATTAAGTTGACTAGTGTCATGGTATTAAGTTGACTAGTGTCATGGTATTAAGTTGACTAGTGTCATGATATTAAGTTGACTAGTGTCATGGTATTAAGTTCACTAGTGTCGTGGTATTAAGTTGACTAGTGTCATGGTATTAAGTTGGCTAGTGTCATGATTCACTGGAACGAAATATCGCGAAAATTACATGTCATCTGAATAAAACTGTCAGAGTTCAGTGTTCCCATTGAGACTGTATAATGTTCTGGTGATAATTTTCCACTTAATACTTTTGTTCTCTTACCAATAAAAATGACAAGATAATGGAATTGTACATAAGTAAACGGGTTTCAACTCCTGGTATAGTGAATTATCAAACCACCCAACTTGTTTGGATATGCGAACTTTCTGTCTTTCGAGAATTTAGAAATCGTCTCTGTAGTTGCCTTTTTTATATGTTATGTAGTTGATAATTTCTGCTATATTCTGCTGAAGAGAAGCTAGAACATTGATTGATTGATTGATTAATGTTAACCTCTACGTCACAGAAATGCATAGCTAGCACATACAGGGGCGTAGAAGTGGTTAATGTAAAGTATTTCTGTTTGAAGTTGATGCCGTTAATAAAGTATCCGTACCAAGCAATTATGGCCTGTCACACTACTCTTTCTGGTCAGTTCAAGCCACAATCCAAGCTTTTACAATCTAAAGAGGATTGGTTTAACTGAAAATCCTTTTGCTGGCCACACTCTTCGATAGTGTTCAGATTGTCAGCCTTATCCATTGGCTGACAACCCGATATGGTGGGTGGAAGAGAAATTCAGACTGTATGCTCTTTCATTGCCATCGACATCTATTTACCACGGACCGTAGGTTAATGTAATTCAGCGAATTGCTAAAACTTGTCGGGATTCAGTCCATTGTCTGCGCACCCGCCCGTGTGGCCCGCAAGGGAAGGAAAGAATCGTACCACTGCAACCTACAAGGCTTGTCGTAAGAGGCGACTGATGTAGGACCTAGGTAAGCTACCCTAGTAAATGAAAAGCATCGCATAAATTGGATGTGCTGGCCTAATTGTAGGCGCATAACTGGCACAACGTACAGTCACTCTTAGGCTCAGATCGCATACAAATCACACAGAATGGTTAACAAGTGGTGGATATAGAACGTTCTAAGTTTAAGTAACACTGGAAAGGGTTGAGCAGTTTACATATCTTGGTAGAGTACTGACACTAAATGGTGGCACAGAGGAAGATATAAAATCACGTCTAAGTAAGGCCAGAACCGCTTTTTCCAGAATGAAACCAGTATGGAAGTCCAAAATCTACAATAGGACCACAAACTTAAACTCTATAAAAGCATTGTTTTGCCAGTTTTGCTCTACGGATCGGAGTGTTGGATGACCAAAGGAGATACTAGCAGGCTGTCAGTTTTCTACCACTCTTGTCTTCGCAGAATCTTGGGAATCTTTTGGCCAGTAAAAATATCCAATAACCAACTACTCCAAGATACAAGACAAGAGGCAATGAATGACATACTCAAAAAGAAGATGGAAATGGCTCGGACATGTTATGAGAATGAGACAAGAAATGCCTGCAAGGTAGCCCTCACTTGGACACCAGAAGGAAAGAGAAAGAAAGGCAGACCACGGACAACATGGAGGCGCATGATGGAAGAGGAACTGGACACCGCATCTCTGACGTGGGGCTCTGCGCTGAAGGTTGCACGGGAAAGGAGAGCATGGAAAGTCCTTTCTGAAGCCCCATGTGTCACTAGGCATGACGGGATTAAGTAAGTAAGTAAGATTAAGTAGAAGAAGTCTGCGCACCTTAACCATCCTTCACCTTCCCGATCAATCTCACTGAGTCACTTAAAATGCACACATGAGTATAGTTAGGTGACTCAAGCCAGGGTGACGTCTTAGTCACCACCATAATTTTCATTGTCATGCTACTTGTTATTATACTAAATGCATCCAAAAGGCTTTTTTAATTATTCTTTCGCGTGAGCGACAATGCACGAACTCCTTAGCACCGGCGAGAGACGTCAATGTAATTTTGAAGATGTTGAACATTTTTTGTAGGACATTTATTTTAATCTCTTGCATGAACTTTGCCGGTGCAACGACGTTGCTGCTTACTCTGATCGATTTTCAACTGTCGTGATTCTTATACTTATTCAAATTTGCCCGTGTTTTACCAAGGCCCTTAGGGAGAGCAAAGAATCGTACCACTGCTACCTACAAGGCATGTCGTAAGAGGCGACTGATGTAAGACCTAGGAAGCTACCTAGTAAATAAAAAGCATCGCAGAAATTGAATGTGCTGGCCTAATTGTAGGCGCATAACTGTCACAACGTACAACTGATCTTAGACTTAGATCACATACAAATCCCACAGAGAAGTGGTCGATATAGAACGTTTGTAGAAGGAAAAGAAGGTTCCTGGAAAACCGATCTGCATGATCAAATATTTATAGAAAGCCAAGTAAACTAGACTTTATTGTCTCTGACGGGAATTCAAATGAAAGTGAACAGACTTGATTGGATAAAAACTAATTTTGCTGTTTGTTTCTTTTGGTCGCAAAATTGCTACTCGAGGACCGTAATTCAGCATGCACTTATTTAAGTAGGTTGAAACTTAGCATGCACTTATTTAAGTAGGTTGAAACTTAGCATGCACTTATTTAAGTAGGTTGAAACTCAGTTTTCACTGCTCTGAAATCATGGAAAATCTGCATGCACTTATTTAAGTAGGTTGAAACTTAGTTTTCACTGCTCTGAAATCATAGAAAATCTGCATGCACTTATTTAAGTAGGTTGAAACTCAGTTTTCACTGCTCTGAAATCATCGAGAAATTGAATGCTGCCTAATTGAGAGCTGCATCAAATGTCTAAATCGACAACTGATCTTGAGATTATGATCCATAGCAAATCCTAAGAGGAAGTGGTCGATATAGAATCGTTTGACTGTCTGAAAGAAGGAAATTCCTGAAACCGATCTGAATGATGAAATATTTATGACTGCCAAATGTGAAACTCAGAGCTCTTGATTGCATCACTGTCTGGAATTAAATGAAAGTGAACAGACTGATTGGAAAAAACAATTTGCTGCACTGTTTCTGAATGTGCAAACTTGCTACTCGAAGATGGAAAATTCAGCATGCACTTTTTGAAGATGGTGAAACTCATGACTGCTCTGAAATGATGGAAAACCTGCATGCACTGCTCTGGAATGATGGTAAACCTGCATGCACTGCTCTGGAATGATGGTAAACCTGCATGCACTGCTCTGGAATGATGGTAAACCTGCATGCACTGCTCTGGAATGATGGTAAACCTGCATGCACTATTCTGGAATGATGTAAAATCTGCATGCACTGTTCTGGAAGGATGGAAAACCTCATGCGCTGTCCTGAAGCGACGAAAAGATTACATGCACTGCTTTACATAGACCGACAATTTGCATGTGCTTCTCTACAGCAGCTAACACCTTGCATGCGCTGTTCTATTACGAATGTACACGTGCATGCATTGTTCTGCTTTACGACGATAAGAATCCAGAAGAGACGTATCTTCTTCAGTCAGAAAACAAAAGCACATAGATTGAAACTCTAGACGTAAAACTTATATTTGCGATTTAAACAAAGTTTTTATCGACAATGGACCTAATAAGGATCTAACGCAGAAAAACTGACTTCATTTCACTATGGTTTATCCCATACAGCTTAGTAGCCCTCTACATAAATTGCACGACCAACGCCAAGAATATTTTATAAAGCCCGAACTCTGTAGCCCGGCAACAATCCTAGGGTTCTCTGAAAAATACATTCGTGAACCGAAGGGTGTGGACAGGATTTGAACCCACTACGTTTAGAACGCATGGCGAGGGCTGAACCACTTAGCCACTGAGAACTTCAAACGAAATATAATATAAAATTTACGGTAGCCTTTTCAGAGCTTAGGGTATGAAATGAGGTTACTGACGTTTTAGACCATAGTTTGCAAAATGAAGTGATTGTCAGACTTTTTCTAGACCATAGTTTGAGGATATGAAAGTATGGTCATGACGTTTCTCAAGTTTAGGATGATGATGGTCACTTGACGTTTCTAGACCATAGTTTGCAGGATATGAAGTGATGGTCACTTGACGTTTCTAGACCATAGTTTGCAGGATGAAGTGATGGTCACTTGACGTTTCTAACCATAGTTTGCAGGCATGAAGTGATGGTCACTTGACTTTCTAGACCATAGTTTGCAGGGTATGAAGTGATGGTCACTTGACGTTCTAGACATAGTTTCAGAATGAGTGATGGTCCTGACTTTCTAACCATGTTTGCAGGGTATGAAGTGATGGTCACTTGACGTTACTAGACCATAGTTTGCAGGGTATGAAATGATGGTCACTTGACGTTTAGACCATAGTTTGCAGGATGATGATGGTCCTGACGTTACTAGACCATAGTTTGCAGATATGAAATGATGGTCATGACGTTACTAGACCATAGTTTGCAGGTATGAATGATGGCACTTGACGTTACTAGACCATAGTTTGCAGGATATGAAGTGATGGTCACTTGACGTTACTAGACCATAGTTTGCAGGAGGTAGGAGATCCAATTTCTATCCTTGCGTGTGAAACGTCTAGCGTGGAATTGAACCCACAACGTTCTTGTGACTGAGTCATTCATTATGTGAACGCTGATGCATTACGCTAATCCGTCCCACTCGAAATAATAACATTAAATCACCCATTAGCCGAAGTACTTCATGGCGGCGCTGTGACACTTGTTACCATTTTCCTGTGACACCTTGAACATACAGTTATAAAATAGCATGTCTCTTTTGATGTAAGTATCTTGTTGTTTACCTGACTCGCTGCCTGGAGTATTTATTTAAAACATATCACATATACTCACTACATTTGATACATGATCAAGCATATTTCTATTAGCAACGTATGGGTGTAAAGCATGGACATTTAACAAGGCAGTGAAAAAAACAAATAAGTTATTTTGAATATCATTGTTACTGGAGAATCCTCCCTATAGCATGGAGAGAGAAGAGAAGAAATAGATCGATCCAGAAAGAACTAAAAAAAATGGCTAATGCTATAAATAAGAAAGATAAAATTGAAGTATTTATATATATAAAGATAGACGAAAGGCTTGAGAAGATCATCATAGAATGTGGCATATCGGCAAAGAAGAGAAGAGGAAGACCACGGAGAAGATGGATCGGGATGTAATTGATGGTTTCAAAATGATGGCTGCAAAGGCGTGACATCTGGGTTATGAGAGAAAGAAATTCCAAAGGATTGTTGGTTTGGCAAGATTCTGCTCAAGACAAGCTATTTGATGATGATGATGATGATTTGAAACATGGCGTCGAAAGTTAAGATCGCATTTATTTCTGAACCGACGACAAGATAAGATAAAATCAATAATCTCGTTAGGATTTGCCGGCTCAACAACAAAATATTTTTAACACATTATCAAGAGAACGCAGTATTGGACATGGGTGTAGTGAGTGTTAGGTAAAGCATGTGACAGTCAAGGATTGCGATGTAAATGAGTGTGCAGCATTTAAGAATCGTGTTGAAGAGGCGTTTGACGTTGGTTAGACTTTTTCCGATCCAGAAGCACTTGAGCTTTTCATCTCTTCGGCTCGGTGCCATGGACATCGTAACCCTTCGGTTCAGTGCCACGAACACCGTAAATCTGGGGAATCTGTGGCTTTTCTGCCATCCCGCGGAAATGAACCCGCACACACAGAGGGATAGTCACCCGTAGTCCAACGCGCTACGAACACGCTGGGCAGACGGGTTTGGTTAGACTTTAAAGAAGTTGAGGCTGTATAGCAAAGAGATTGATTAATCAACATCGAACTGACGTGTTGGACCGCTGGATTCTGCTGGATTTGTTGAGGCGGAGATCAGAACAGCTATGAACATGTCCGGAGTGCTATGATGATAGTCTTCATATAACTGATAACTCAGGCTGTGTAGGAGGTATCACTAGTTTTCATCGCGTCAAATGTCATACTAGACAGAGAGAAAAATTGTCGAATCTTGTGTCTTTCTCTCTACCTCTAGTTCTTCTAGACTCTTCGAACGATCTTCGAATGTTCTTCGAACGTTCCATATCGACCACTTCTTAACAACTCTATGTGATTTGTATGTGGTCTGTGCTTAAGAGCGATTAACTTTGTGCCAGTTGTGCGCTTACAAGTAGGCCGCACATCAGATTTCTGTGACACTTTTATTTACTCGGTAGCTTCCTAGCTAGGCCCTACCTCAGTCGCCTCTTATGACATGCCTTGTAGGTCGCAGTGGTGCTATTCTTTGCTTCCCGTGCGTGAGCAGGCTCCACACGGAGCTCTCTACCTCAAGCTTCATGCATGGTCTTGTCGTATGCATGGTCTTGCTATGAGTCTTGTCGTATGCATGGTCTTGTGGTATGTGCGATGCATGGTTTTGCTATGTCTTGTATGATGGTTTTTAGAGGTCTTGTCGTATGCATGGTCTTGTGGTATGCATGGTCTTGTCGTCATGTCTTGATGATGGTCTTGTGATGTCATGCCATGATGTCTTGTCGTATGTTAGGTCTTGTCGTATGCATGGTCTTGTGGTATGCATGGTCTTGTCGTATGCATGGGAGTCTTGGTATGCATGGTCTTGTCGTATGCATGGTCTTGTCGTATGCATGGTCTTGTCGTATGTTAGGTCTTGTCGTATGCATGGTCTTGTCGTAATGCATTGGTCTTGTCGATCATGCTGTCGTATGCAATCCCCGGTAAAGCCATACATTTTTTTCTGTCAGGAGCATAAAGAAATATCGTAACCTGAACCGTTTCACGACCGCTGCACTAGCGATACGTGCATTAAATTTCACAAGCACAAGCTCCCCCACCTCACTACCACCCCTTAAAAGCGATATTACAGACAGTAACGACCTCTATGTCTTGTTTATTGTCCCTCTGTTCCAGCGGAGTCCACAGCATTGCATGTTTTTGTTGTCTTTCTTTACTGCTGATATGTCCAATCCATCACAATCCTCTCTTTTTCTATCCCTTTTGTGGATATTTCCCAGGTCATTTTGTGCTTTAAATCTGGTATTGCTAATCATTTATTCAGGCATATAATGCGAAGAATAGACTTAGAACATTTTTTTATAACATTTTAAATTCAAGGAAGTAGAGATCGGGAAAAACAGAGAGAGAAAATGTTGGATGGTGTGACATCTTGGTTCGACAAAATGGTCGAGGTCAGAACTGATTACTTGCACGAAGTAGAATGAGTTGTGGAGAGACATGATCGCCTACGCTGGAAGACATGGCTCTTGATTGATTGCTAATTACTACTTCCCAGAGATACCAAAATTAGTCTTTCTTTTAATGCTATTAACCCCTTCACACTTCTGAGACGATATATTGGCTGGATATATTTTTTTTTTAAATGTCCCAAAGGCGATATACTGGTTAATTCAGTATACATTGCAATATGCGTGCGTCCGGGAGTAACAAACATTACGGAGTGAACGGGTTAAGATACTCCATACTGGATTCCATTTCACAGCCACTTGTTGGAGTCTGGTATTTTGCATTCTTAACTCCTTCGTTATTCTGAGCCGATATATTAACTCACTGTATTGTTTTATTCAATGACTCAGTTCCAGTATACTGACTAATTCAGTATACGTGACACTATAAGTACGCTCGAAGTATAAAAAAAGTGGAAAGCTTAATGTATTTCACAACCACTTTCAACTCCTGCTTTTTATTTTCTCGTTCATATTATGATTCATATGTATCGGATGACCTCAGTAAGTGGTACAGATTAACGTAAAGCTTAAACATTCGGCTTTCGAATCATATGTATCGGATGACCTCAGTAAGTGTCGTTAACGTAAGCTTAAACACTTGGCTTTCGAATCCCTATGTAATTTGGATGACCTCAGTAAGTACAGATTAATGTAAAGCTTAAACATTCGGCTTTCGAATCATATGTATCGGATGACCTCAGTAAGTGGTACAGATTAGCGTAAAGCTTAAACATTCGGCTTTCGAATCATATGTATCGGATGACCTCAGTAAGTGGTACAGATTAAAGTAAAGCTTAAACATTCGGCTTTCGAATCGGAAACCGGAGCCTTGTGGGTTGAATACCACACTCGACGTTCCACACGCGATGGAAGGAATTGACACTACTATCCCCTGCACATTAGAGTCTAGAAATGTGAAATGACATGCACTTCATAACCTAAGTTCTGAAAATACTATGAAACTTTTTTGAATGAAAATATCTCATTAGTAGGCTTTCTTTGGTGCCAATGAATTCAGATATCTTCCCTCAAAGTCATATCGTTATTATAGCATTTTATTATGGTCGTTTTCGCATCTGTCGCAGTGCCGGATTAAGCCAGCGAGGGGCCTGTAGCATATGTTACCAAGAGGCACTAGGTTTTGTGTTTTGAAAAAAATATTTAAACCGAAATTTTACAAGCTAAACATTTTCTGCTCTATGAACGGGGACTCCATGAACGCGGGGCCCGTAGCATTTGCTACTTCTACAATATGGCTTAATCGGCATGTATCTGTCGTATTGTTAGTCATTATCATCCATATCATCGAACTCATTACAGTAGTAATTGGTCCCACTTGACCACATATTCTAATTGAGATATCACCATTTCCAGATGAGCGCGGCCACTGCAGTACGGCGTTCGGTGGCCTCCCCGCGCTCAAGCATTAGGATGAGGAATAACTCTTTGTCTGACCACGCCCCGGAGACTTCGAGTTCGCCCGGGTCACCCGCCAGCTCACCAGGAAGGTCTGGGGACCGACCCTCCAGAGCATGCTGCTTTTGCTGGTGAGTACATTATTTTGTAAATTGTATTGTAATTTTTTAAAATCTATCTTACAATGTGTTGGCTTGGGCTCCAAGGGAGCAAAGAATAGAAAGACTGCGACCTAAAAGGCATATAATAAGATGCGACTGAGGTAAGGACCTAGGGAAGCTGGCGTTGATAGTAAATAAAAAGCATCGCAGAAATCGAATGTGCTAGCCTTCTTGTAGGAGCATAACTGGCACAACATACAATAGCTCTTAAGCCCGTCTGCCCAGCGTGTTCGTAGCGCGTTGGACTACGGGTGACTATCCTCTGTGTGTGCGGGTTTAATTTCGCGGGATGGCAGAAAAAGCCACAGATTCCCCAGATTTACGGTGTTCGTGGCACCGAACTGAAGGGTTACGATGTCCATGGCACCGAGCCGAAGAGCTGAAAAGCTCAAGTGCTTCTGGATCGGAAAAAAAAAATAGCTCTTAAGCTCAGATCACATACAGATCACAGAGATGTCGTATCACAAGTGGTCGATATTAAACGTTTGAAGAAGAAACAGAACAAGCACATAACATGGAAACTGAACAAGCAACTAGAAGACAAAATTACAACATTTATTGTCGATTTTTGAAGAATTGGTCATTATCCATGAACACAGAAGACAAACATATGAAGATGTGGTCAGTTCGTTAGAATCTCTAATGCACTGACCACAGACCATCCAGTCCTTTCCAAATGCACACCCAAACCAATCCCGGCAATCGACAAGTGCTCGCCATGGAAGACCAAAATGCCAGAACTAAGGGAATCAATCCACAAAGTGGACAATACTGAACAAAAGAGGCCAAAAAACCCTCGAGAGAAAAATTGCAACAGAAGAACACATAGAATCAGAGTACCCTGAAAATGAGTGGACGCACGTATACACGGACGGATCGGCAAATAACGCAATAAGCGATGGCGGAGGAGGAATAGTACTTAAATCTCAAAGAAAGTAACAGTCACAAAGCGATTGCCACTGGCAAATACTCGAATAACTACCGAGCAGAGGCAGAGGCAATCAAAGCGGCGGCCGAAATGATCTTGGAGAGAAGAAGCACTACACGCAACAAGGTCGTGATATTCACCGATGCTCTATCGGTCATCACGGCACTCAAAGGCGTCGGCAAAACTGAGATGAATGAGCTCAAACGTCCCTCGCTGAACTAACGAGTTCACTCAAACGCACCGTCATCAGTGGATACCGTCACACTGCAACGTTAGGGGAAACGAAGCAGCCGACAAGCTAGCCAAAGAGGGCGGCGACTACCTCAGACTGATCTCGAGATCGGTTATGAGGAAGTCAAAACAACCATCGGTTCGCAACTATAGAAGCAAATGGGCAAAAGACCACCCTCAGCACACAGCCAGTGACGGATACTATGGTCTCTCTCGACGTGAACAAGTTGCCATACTTCGCCTCCGTACTGGCCACAACAAGCTCCGAGCCCACATGTTCCATAAATTTAAAATTGGCACAACTAGCCTGTGCCCCTGCAATATGGCAGACATGACGGCAGAACATGTCTTGCAAGACTGTCAACGTTTAGCAGGTACAAGGAAAGAGTACTGGCCACAACACACAGAGCTTCGCGAAAAGCTGTACGGAGGAACGGAGTCCCTAAAAACAACAGTGAAATTCATGATAAAAGTTGGTCCATCAGTCTAGGCTGGGAACGCAAGAGAGAGATATGAAGATGCTAATGACAAGAAAGAATGATAAGGGAATTATAGAATGAGATTAAACAGATAGAAACTAAACACTTTACACACATATAGAGACGACATAAGACTGCTGATAACCTTATTTGAGAAGAAATCTTACAGCTAACAGGACTAGAAAAGGAAAAAGATATATTTAGAACAAGAGTATAGATAGTGCTTGAAGATGGTTAATTATTGTTAATATTATGGTCTTTTATTCATTTACATTGCATCCTGTTATGTTGGTTGTGTTTTATTTAATCTAATAGTTTACTTCTTCTTTATTCATATTCTTATTATTCCTATCCGATTCTCATAAAGTGTAGGATATCAACAGTTATCCATCACTTTGGAGTTTGAAGGCAAATGGGGTTGATTTTTCCGATCCAGAAGCACTTGAGCTTTTAGCTCTTCGGCTCGGTGCTATGGACATCGTAACCCTTCGGTTCGGTGCCACGAACACCGTAAATCTGGGGAATCTGTGGCTTTTTCTGCCATCCGCGGAATTGAACCCGCACACACAGAGGGATAGTCACCCGTAGTCCAACCCGCTACGAACACGCTGGGCAGACGGGCGAGGCAAATGGTTAAAGAAAGAGAAGACATCTTAGGAAAACCCTGTAACTAACTTTAGTGAAAGATTTGAGAACAATCAGACTCAATCCCATAAAAGAAATTAAACAAGTTGCCCAGGATAAAGTAGTATGTAGAAATTGCTTGCAGCTCCTTCATAACAGTTGTCACTAGTGGTTGACATGTCTGGTCAACCACTAGGAGAAACTGTTATAGAAAGAGAAGATGGAGATATGTTGGGACACCTTGAGGAGAAATGATCAACGAATATCAAAGCAGGCATTGACGTGGGATGCACAGGGTTCAAGAAAGAGAGGTCGACCTAAGGAGATCCTGAAACGAACTTTGCTGAGAGAGGCAGGAAATATCGGTCTCATTTCCATAGAGGAGATTGAGCGAGTTGCCCAGGATAGAGCGGTATGGAGAAATTACTTGCAGGCCCTATGTAACGTATAACGGTACGAGATGAATAAGGTACAACACATTACTATATTTTTGTCAAATCAGATTAGTTAAGTCCAGTGTCTACATTGTTATGTTTGCTATTACATTATCTATGTATCAGTTATCAGTTATATGAGAACTATCATCATATCACTGCAGACATGTCTATAGGTTCTCCGATCTCCATCTCAGCAAATCTAGCAGCGTCCAGCGATCCAACACTCCAGTTCGATGTTGATTAATCAATCTCTTTGCAAATTTAGTATGTCGTTCTTTTCGAACTGTACCAATATTGACATATTATCTATTTAAATTATGTTGTATGTCTTGTATCTACATTCTAGCAGAGACGGTGTGTTCACGATGATTATCTATTTGAAATTTCATGTTGTATGTCTTGTATCTACATTCTGCAGAAACGGTGTTCACGATGTTTACTTGTATCTACATTCTAGCGAAGTGTGTTCGATTTTATGTCTTGTATCTAAATTCTAGAAGAGAACGGTGTGTTCACGATGTTGTATGTCTTGTATCTACATTCTAGCAGAGAACGGTGTGTTCACGATGTTGTATGTCTTGTATCTACATTCTAGAAGAGAACGGTGTGTTCACGATGTTGTATAGTTTCTGTGTTAATTTTTTTACATTCTAGCAGAGAACGGTGTGTTCACGATGTTGTATGTCTTGTATCTACATTCTAGCAGAGAACGGTGTGTTCACTTCTTGACGCATTCTTTCTACCTATCTATTCTCTATCCCTGTTTTTGCCTTTCTGTGTCAGATCGAAAAATTGACACCTGGAGCAGAGCCTCCTATGTTCTTTGTCTTCTTTTTCTTTTCTCTCATCCTCTTTTGCCTCACAGCGTCAGGTCAAGAAGAGATTTCTGAAACAGACCTTTGTGTGAGCTTCGTAGATAATGTCTTTCGTCGCCTCTGTTATCTCTGAGGTCCATCTTTTGCGTGGCTTGCCTTTTGCTTTGTACCCATTGTATCGGAGCGGGATTGCTCTTTGAGGTGCACTGTTTGTTGGTAATCTGCTTACATGGCCGAACTATTTAATTTGTTGTTTCTTGATGAAGTCTAGTACTGATGTTGTACCTACTTTTTCCTGATGTCTTCATTTCTCTACCGGTCTCTTCTTGTTACACCCAACATTCTGCTTAGACACTTCATCTCTGTCGTGACTAGTTTTCTTCTATCATTTATTGTCAGTGACCAGTTTTGGCACTGGTAACATAATGTGGGGAGAAAGATTGTGTTGAACATTGCTTTTTTTGTGTCCATGTTGACATGTTTCTTTGTACGTGCTTTGTGCGTGGTGGAATGTAATATCTCGGATATTCCGTTTATCCATCGTCTACGTGATAGTCCTCTAGGTCTGTTGCCGTTGTATATAGTGATATTTACATGTCTGTGAATCCCTCTCGCTGACCAGATTGAGAGAGATGGGTGTTAATATTGGTGTAGCCCGAAAAGAACGACATATTAAATATGCAAAGAGATTGATTAATCAACATCGAACTGGCGCGTTGAGCCGCTGGACGCTGCTGGATTTGCTGAGGCGGAGATCGGAGCACCTATGGACATATCTGGTGTGATTTGATAATAGTCCTCATATAACTGATAACAAAACTGATAGTGATATTTGTGGGCGACTGTCTTGTGGTAAACCTTGATGCTTGTCTAAACCATTCGACCTGTTGTTTCTTAATATATTGTAGCATCAACAAGGTTCTCACTTGTTTTCTGATTTCGTCATTTCTGATTTGATCTCTTCTTGTAACACCTAGAATTCATCGTAAACACTTCTTCTATGTCGATTGTAATATTCTGTTATTATTTGTTGTCAGTGTTCAAGTCTGATACTGTTAGCAGACAGTTGGTTAGAAAATTGTGTTGAACTCTATTCGTGTCCGTTGTTAATGCTTGTTTTTCAGTATTGGTGACATTTGTCTAATAATCTGGTTTGTCTTATTACATCTGTGTTGTATTTCCGCTGTAATTCTTCCATTGGATGAGATCATGCTGCCTAAATATTTTATATTCTCTGGTTTGTTTTAGCCGTTGTTTATCTACAGTGATTGTGATTGTTCTGCTCTTGCGATGGTCATTAATTCTGACTTTTCGACATTGATTTTCATATTTTTCTTTGACTGCTTGGCTTAGATAATTTATATGCTTTTGTAATTTGCCTTCATTGTTAGCAATTACTGTCTGTTCGCCAACAAAGAGAAATGTAATACATTTGTTTTTAGTTGTATTCTTTCTATTTTTGATATATCCTTACCTACTTGTTATTCCAATATCTTCATTGTTTCTGCTGTTCTAATTTGTCAATGAGGATGCACATCTTTTTCTTGTATAAAAACTTTCTATTTCACTAGTTTTTGTCAAATCACATTCTCTATTTCTCCTTTCATTGTGAGCTTGTAAAATCGTGTTTTCATCCCACCTCTTCACTTCTAATTTTGACACGCGCTAGCGAGTGCTACTGCTTATTCTAAGCGAGTGAGCTGGTGTGATCGTTTGCAGGCTACGTCTGGAACCAAAATATAAGGCTGATGCTCTCTGATCGATCGATACCCGTTCGTTGATGTTTGCACATGCGTGTGTACGAGTGTAAGCTGTAAAGCGGGGGTGGTTACATGTGACTTTACATCAACGTGTACTCTGGGATTTCGTTCAATATTTTATGTGTGTTCTGGTTAGAAGATGGCCTAATTTTATATATACCTTTGTGGCGTATTCAAAGAAAATCCGTTATGTCAGTTTTAGGGGAGTGTCATGTGGCTATTTGAGTTTACAGATAAGTAAGAAAATATATAGGGATGTTGTGTCGAAGAATATTATCTAAAACATATAAGGACATTGTGTCGAAGAATTATCTAAAACATATAGGAAGGGAAAAAAAATGTTGTGTCGAAGAACATTAAATTATATAGATTTGAAAATATCGAAAATATGAGTATGCTGTCGAAGAATATCGAAACATAGAATATTGAATGGAATAATTTCTAAAACATAGAGATATATTGAATCGAAGAATAACATTTAGATGCGATCGAAACGTAAGACACGAAGCAATTGAGACAAAAATCAATAAAACTGGAGTTATAATATATATATATATATATATATATATATATATATATATATATATATTTCAAACCAATTTGTGCCTGTAACGACTTGGAATGTCTGCACGAAATTAGACAAGCTAGGAAAATATTATCCACGTGATGGCTAAAACGTAAACCTCCCTAATTATCCACACACACTCTAGCTTCTGCAAGAGCGACAGCGTAGTCAAGAACTTACATTAGAAAACAATCTGTTACATAAATTGTACTTGTCTGTACTGAACAACTAGTTATTAAGAATGTGATGGTAACAACATAAATATATGAACTAGAGGTATGTTACATATCTTTCATAGGAACATTCTGTGCTAAAATAGAACTGTAGAGTTAATTGATTGTTTGGTTGATAGGATCATCATTCTTGCACTTCAGTGAGTAATCATGTGTGCCCTGATCTATTTCTTACACAGGAAAATCTCAGCTACAGTGTGCGAACTCCGAGCACTGGTGAGGTTTCGATGTAATTTGAAGATATTTTTGTAGGAATTTTATTTTTAATCTTTCTAATGAATTTTGCCCGGGCTGCTGTTTTCCAGCCTGCTCTTATCGATTTTGAACAACTAAGAGTTTTTTTACGTGCTCAAATTTAACACGCTACCTAAGTTTTATCGTTCTTCTCCGATAAGACTAGGAACCCGATCTCACCTACACTAAGATTAGTGATCTCTGGGAAAATATCAAGATGGCTCCACAAGTGAGCGAACCTGGTACCTTTGGCATTAAAGACGAGCACCTGACCTCTTTGACCACTGAGACCCCCTAACTGTAGAGTCATCTGAATGAAAATCCTGGCATATCCTTTAGAGGACGTTGTTATCAACAACAGTAAACGAGTAGTCCAAGCTTAGATTGATGTACCAGATTTCTTCATAAATTCTACTGTTGTTTTTGGGCTCCGTCTCTCCGTGCAGCTTCTCATTCAGCTGACCAGGTTTTCCTACCATGTTTCGTTTCTCAGGCCAGCTAGCAGTTGACAGTCTTGCAGTAGGTGCTCTGCCGTCATCTCCATCTTCTCGCAGTGGCACAGGCTAGTTGATCTAATTTTAAATTTGTGTTCAGTGGTTTACCATTGATTTCTGAACGATGAGGTCTATTTTTTACCGTTCGTAAAAATTCACACCAACAAATTCATTTTTCAAACTGCCGGCCACGGTGTTTAAACCAGGTGCTCTTGGGTACCGCTAAGCCACAGACGCCCACAGTTACTGCGAACTTGAAAAAAGAAGATCAGCACTTATCCACACTTATCAGCACCAAAGGGCGGGGAGCAGGATGGGGCCTCATAAGGTGACAGCGCAGAACCCACCGGCGAGTGGTACATGCTCTGGCTGCAACCAACCCATCCCCCAGCTATGGGTAAATAGCAGTCCTCTCTCTCTTGAGGAGGACATCCTTTTCTTGTCTTCCCTTCTACTTCTTTGTTGCACACTCCCTGTGGTCGGTTTGTGCTCTGCTGATGCTCTGGTTCTAATCAAACTTGCAACAACCTAGGGTCAATGAAAGAAGAAGACACCTCAGGAAGGGATATGCATCAACGTCTTCTCGACCATGAAAACATGCACGTCTTCGCACTGACACTAACGATCCAGGACGTGATGATCCGTTTGTCTGTGTACAGTGGCATAGATGCTATCTCACTCTAATCTATTTATGAATTGCAACAGCATGCCAGGAGACAACGGTGGCGGGGAATGAATCAGAGTGGCTCGTGCCTGGACGACACGTTGGACAGGTGGGAGATGTCTGTTGCGTTGCCCCTTTTGCTGAAGGAACGAAGTACTAACATTCCCTTGGTAAGCAGAGGGTTGGAGCTAGCTGTCGGCAGATCACAGACCTGGGTGGTAAGGAAAGCACAGGCTCCCAGCAAACATGGCAGAGAAAACTAAATGTAAAAAAATACGAGCTCGGGTGTCGCCTCGGTTACCAAGGCCCGCGCCGGGTAGTAAGTCTCCAGGCTACCGGTGAAAAGTTAGCAACTGGAAACAAAGATCTGTTCTCTCTTAACATTTTACAATTAAATATCTGTGGTCTGTCAACAAAGAAACTAGAATTAACACACCTGCTACACCATAAGAAAATACACATAGCACTCTTACAGGAAACCCTCCATCGGAACACAGACCAACATATTCCAGGATACACACATTACACCTGTAAATGTAATGACTGCAGAGGAATCATCACTTATATAAGAAATGATATCCAGGGGAACGTGACAAACATCACATCTCATCAACCGTCTGATATACAGAGAGCAACAATTTGGCAAGACGGGAAAAAATACACAGTCTATAATGTGTACAATCCCCCTGGTACCAATTGCAGCTTTCCATATCTCAGTGACACCGTGTATTCTGGACTCATCCTTGCTGGAGATTTCAATGGACACTCCCCTCAGTGGGGCTACAAAAATATAACCAGACTGGGAAAGCGATTGAAGAAATGTGTAACACAAGCAATCTACTGGTCCTTCAAGACAACACATCAACTCCAACCCTCTTACACAGGGTACACAACACGTTAAGTAGGCCAGATTTGACCATTCTTTCATCTGACCTCCTCCAAAGACATACTTTGGAAGTGCTTAACGGCCTAGGAAGTGACCACAGACCTATCCTAACATCCATACTGACACCATCTCCCAAACGATTTCTACAGAGAGCACGCTGGAATTTCAAAAAAGGCCAATTGGACAAAGTATCAAGAAACAACAGATAAACTTCTAGGTGAAATAAAGTGTAATACAACAATTGAACACCACTGCGCTGTGATCACAGAAGCCCTGTTGAAAGCAGCCTCCATCTGCATTCCTAGAGGATGTAGAAAGAATTATAAACCATTCTGGAATGAAACAATTGCCAAAATAGTACAAGAAAGAGAACAAGTGAGGAAACATTTTGAAGAGAAGCCCACACTAGAAAACAAAATCCTATACAATAGAACTAATGCGGAAGTAAAACGGACCGTCAATACGGCCAAAAGAGAAAAATGGCATAAAACAGTAGCAGATCTTGACATAGGAAGAAATAGGGCTAAAGCATGGTCATTACTGAGCAATTTGTGTGGAGAAAACGTCGAAACAACCCCAGGCCTATAAGTACAGATAAAGCAACAATAGTGGAAGATCAAAAGAAAGCAGAAATATTTAACAAATACTTTGCTTCCATTAACAGAACAGATAAACATACAACGAAGGACAAAGACCGCATACATGAGCTCAAGATAAAAGAACATGCCTGCAGCACCAATATTGCACTCTTTGAGGACGACTTCACACAAACTGAGCTCACTAGAGCAATGAAGAAACTAAAACTTCGGAAGTCACCAGGTCCAGACAAAATACATAATGAGATGCTCATCCACCTTGGTAATGTTGGTAAAGCAGTGATCCTAGATCTAATTAATAAAACTTGGAATGAGGGTACATTGCCCAAGACATGGAAGAATGCAACAATAACACCTATCTTGAAGAAAGGAAAACCATCTGAAGACGTGAAAAGCTATAGGCCAATATCCCTCACTTCATGCCTAGGTAAACTAGCTGAAAGAATGATTAATCACCGGTTATATTGGTGGCTCGAAACCACCAAGATGCTGAACAGTAGCCAAGCAGGGTTTAGAGCAGGACAGAGAACTGATGATCAGATTTTTAGACTGAGCCAAATGATCATTAATGGGTTCCAGGGGGGGAAAACACACTACTGCTGTATTCATTGACTTGCAACAAGCATACGACAGAGTGTGGCGAAAAGGACTGCTGGGTAAAATGTTAGATACAGGAATCCATGGTAAGATGTATCGTTGGGTGAAAACATCCCTCACAGACCGCACAATCCAGACAAAGATCAACAATGGCATCTCTTCCAAGCAGGTGCAAGAAGAAGGTCTACCCCAGGGCTCCCCACTAAGTTGTACACTTTTCCTCCTGTTTCTGAATGACATGCCCAAAGAGCTACTGACAGAAAAAGCATTATATGCCGATGACCTGGTTCTTTGGCACACCAGCAAGCACACTGGCTTCAGTGAAAGGCGGCTAAATGAAGACCTTGACAGGCTTAGCAAATACTGTGAAACATGGAAATTGAAAGTGAACTACACCAAGACAACCTACTCTATTTTCACCAGGAGTAAAAGGGCAAAGAAAAATATTACACTAACACTAGATGGTAATATTTTAAAGAAAGAAGATAACCCAACATACCTAGGGGTGACGATGGATAGGCAGCTCTCATTTAACAAACATGTCCAAAACCTGAAGTTAAAGTAAAAAAGAGACTAAATCTCCTAAAACGACTTGCAAGTACCTCATGGGGGGCAAACAAAAACACACTTAGGCAACTCTACATCGGTTATGTACGCTCTGTAATGGATTGCAACCTAGCACTGCAGGCAACATGTAGTAAAACAACAAAGGAAGCTCTGGACAAAGTACAGAGCCAGGCAGTGCATTTCATCTCTGGAGGTATGAGATCAGCCCCTACAGCAGCATGTGAAATCCATACAAACATCGAGCCCTTGCGAATGCGTAGGGAGGCAGCAGTAGTAGAGACAGTGGAAAGATATAAAAGACTTAGTAGAAACCACCCTAACAGACAATTAGTAGACAACTGGCGACCACAGCACAGACTGAAGCAAAAAAACAATCCTAGATGTGGCATTAGGCCTGCAAGAAAAATATCACATGCCGGAGAACAGAGAAGAGACACAAATTGTACACACAGAAGTCCCTCCAAATTGTAGTCTCGCCTGTCCAAAAATAAACACCACACTTACCAAAGACATCACCAAGAAGAACTCAGACCCAGTAGATCTCTGGATGGTGGCCCAAGACACCATACTATCTTTCCCAGACGAGTGGATACATGTATATACAGATGGCTCAGCCTTCAAAGGGACTATTAATGCTGGATACGGTGCACGAATAGAATACCCAGACAAATCGTGTGACGAGTTGCAAAATGCATGTGGAAAGTACTGTTCTAATTTTGAGGCCGAGACCATTGCCATTGAAGCTTCAGTGCACCATCTTACAAACATATTCCAGCTCCATCCCGGAAAAACTCAGCACACTGTTATCTTTACTGATGGTAAGTCAGTGCTACAGTCACTAGAAAATGCAAACCCTGAGAGCCCAGCGTGCCAGTCCCTGGCTCTATCCATCAGTTCATTCATCAACACCTTTGCCGTCAAGCTTACCTTACAGTGGATACCAGGACACAGCAACATACAAGGAAATGAAAGAGCAGACATCCTTGCAAAGGCAGGGGCAAATAGTCAACAGCATGACAGACCAATAACTCTGCAGACTGCTAAACAAATAATAAGAAGTAACAAGAAGGAGGAGTGGATGAATGAGTGGGCAATGGGCAAAACTGGCAGAGCCCTCTTTAAACACATGACCACTCCAAATCCCAAAGATGCTATAAATGACCTCACACGACAAGAACAAGTCATTATTTTCCGCCTTAGGACACAACATGTGCCCCTGAATGCTCACCTACACCGCATCCAACCAAAGATTGCCCCACAATGTCAACTGTGTGACTATTCAGAAGAAACTGTCACACACCATCTCTTCCAGTGCCCTGCACTCAGTGACCTACGCCACAAGTACCTACCTCCAGACCCAGATGTTGAAAACTCTCTCTATGCTAACACACCACAACTCAGACAGACCTGTAAATTCACTGCCATGGCCTCAAGTCGAAGGGCAAATGCTCAGATGACTGCTGGATCGGAAAAGTAAAAGTAAAGTAACCCCATTTTACTCGGTCCCTCTCCACAGAAATAGCACGCCACCTGCCGAGAGTTTTGAAGAAGTCACGAACTCCGTAGCTCCAGCAACAATCCTAGGGGACTCTCACTCAGCCACAGATACCCCCTGTGTGAACTGGTAAAACAACTTAAGGCAGAGGGTACAGAAAGAAACACAACAATTGCATAAACTTCCTCACAGGAAACAAGCAGTTGATAACTTTGCAGATTATTTAAGGACAGCAACATTGAAGTTAACCAAAAAGATAACAAAATATTTGTTAGAAACACCAAAAATTAAGGACGAGATTAAGTCCCACCTAAAGTTTTGGAAACGCCAACAACATTAAGAGAAGCATAGCTGTTACTACTGCAGAATGCAATATTAAAATAAATTAAACTTTAGAAAAACTTTAGGAGTCAACAGAGTATCAAATGAAATGAAAAAAAATAACCTAGAAACTACAGCAAAAATAAAGCTGCTGGAGATTTGCAACAAATGTTGAATCTTGGGTCAATTTCCACAGACCTGGAAATAAGCAATCAAGATACCGCTCTCAAAACTAGGGAAAGATAGTTCCGATGCCTCCAGCTAATGACCGATATATTTTTTACAAGTTGTCTATGCAAAACAAGGAATCGTTCATGTGATACCCAACTGGCAGCTCCTGCAACCAAACTGATACAAGAAGTCGTGCTTGTACTTCTCTGAACTCTATCAGCGAGATCGAGAGGGTGCAGTTGAAGCTTGGGCAACTCAGCTACTCCATACAAATTTCCCAGCCATGCGTCACAGGGAGACCACATAGCGGTGGACTGGATATTAATAATTATCTTAAGCTGTTAACTATATTTTTGTTCATTCCTTTTCTCTTCCTAACTTACATTTCGTTTGTAACATCGTCATTTTTTATATTTTCTCTATTTATTATATTTGCTAAACTTTATATATATATATATATATATCGGTCTCAGTTCCATGGAGGAGATTGAG
Organism: Arion vulgaris; assembly: GCA_020796225.1. Classification (NCBI taxonomy): domain Eukaryota; kingdom Metazoa; phylum Mollusca; class Gastropoda; order Stylommatophora; family Arionidae; genus Arion; species Arion vulgaris. The sequence goes on from CM036763.1 coordinate 8,480,588, forward strand.
CGAGTTGCCCAGATAGAGCGGTATGGAGAAATTACTTGCAGGCCCTATGTAACGTATAACGGTACGAGAGGAATTATTATTATTATTATATATATATATATATATATACATATATATATATATATATATATATATATATATATATATATATATATATATATATATATATATATATATATATATATTTTGTTCTAGTGTCGCATATTGCATTTTATTTTCAACAATTGAATCTTCTTTGTTTTGAATAACATCATTGATTTTTGCTTTCTCGACGTTGATTTAGTATCCATATAATTTATATCTTTTATTTACTTGATTCATCAATTTTTCCAATTTTTTTCTCACGAAACATCGGTGATTTATCTAACTATCTAATTAATTTGTTATTTTTATACTGATGTTACGTCTTGATGCTCCTTCCACTTGTTTGTAAACTTGCTACTGTATACATAAAAAAGAGAGGATAGATACAGGAACGTTTTCTATTTATTTGCATGTAAATATATATTTAATTTTATATTTATAATAAACATGCAAATTGATAAAACATATTCTAGTTCTATCTTCACTTTTTGTTAATTTATTGTAAAAAGTGTGTGGATGGGGAGAAGGATCACAGAAATAGCAGATGCAGTAATGAACTGTTTATGAAGTGCACACAAAAACTCGTTGTATAAATCTCGTCGTATTATCCTGACACTGTGAGGAAATACAGGATTCGAGAAAAGAAGTCTGTGTCATTTTTTATTGTTGCTTCTTATTTGAAGCAAAATTGACTGTTATTTCTGATGTCTCTCCCTTTGCAAATCTACTTATTTGAGGTGTTAAGTTAATGAGTATTACTGTATTAAGCTGAAGTTTTTCTTATATATATCGTATATATATATATATATATATATATATATATATATATATATATATACAGTGGCGTCTCGTCATTAAGGGCCAGTGGGGCCGGGCCCCACCAAAAATAATGTGTAACGTGTATTTATTATTTTATAAATTAAAATATAATTAACCTAAAACCATGATTTTCCTGAAAATTTGTGTCTGCCCCACCAACAAAAATGAGCTCAGCCGCCACTGTAAAATATTATATATATATATATATATATATATATATATATAGTAATTTTCTATTGGTTACTGAACCGAAAATCAAAGCACTTTAGGTAAACCTACAGGTATTGAGTCTCCCCAACACATGTCGAAGGGCATGTATGCTGTTTGTTCCTGTGGCTATCTTGTTCACATACTCATCATTCTACTTCGCAGGCATCCATTTCTATTTCTACAACATGTAACTTCAAATTCCTTAAATTGATGGATCGATTCAACAGCTATTTTAGCGTCCTCATCCAACAAACAGTCGTTAAGAGACTGAAGAACTTCCGCATTATCCTTTCTGAGCTTCCGACAATCAATGCCGTTCCTGCAAGCGTGTCCGATTTCTCATTGTCTCAAACACCAACATGCCAGAACTTTAGATCCTCATAAGCTTCTGGAGGTTGGAAACCTGAATAAATTTTATGAAACATCAATTGAAACTCCATCTGCAAAGAAAAACAAACAACTTGTCATCTATAGCATCAAAAGTTGGACTGCAGATAAGCTATGAAAAAACAAATATAATGAAGACACTATGGCAAGTAATGCAGATATCACCCTGGAATCTAAAATGATAAAAATAACAGAGCAGTTCACCTATTTAGGTAGCAATTTTGATTGCACATGAAATGTTAAAAAAAGAAATTTGATACGAATTGGCAAAGCAATACCAGCTTTTAAAAGTCTATTTAAAATATGAAACTGCAAGTTATATAGTATTAAAACTAAATTACGAATTTTCAATTCAAATGTTGTATCAATCCTAACATATGCTAGCGAGAGTTGGAAAATGACTATAGAAAGCAAGTTGGATGCATTTGAAAATAGATGTCTGCAAAAAATAATGAATATAAAATGAAACGAATTCAGAAAAAGTGATGAAATCAGAGATATGTCTGGTCAACCACCAGTGACAACTGTTATAAGAAAGAGAAGATGGAGATATGTTGGGCACACCTTGAGGAGAAATGATCAACGAATATCAAAGCAGGCATTGGAGTAGGATGCAAAGGGTTCAAGAAAGAGAGTACTACCTAAGGAGACCCTGAAACGAACTTTCTGAGAGAAAAGAAATATCTCTCTCAGTTCCATGGAGGAGATTGAACGAGTTGCCCAAGATAGAGCGGTATGGAGAAATTGGTTTGCAGGTCCTATGTAACGTATAACGATACGAGAGGAATTATTATTAACTGGAACAAAAGAAGAAAATTAAGAAAAAGAAGAAAAGGTACAAAATTATGGGAACGACTTGGAACAAATCTTGAAGTGACGTAGGAATGCTGGAATCGAGCCACGCTCGATAGCCTAATCCCAGATAGAGTTCACATAACGACAAAATAATGCAAACACGCCTTGAATAATTTATGCAGGAGATATATATTCCCATCTATATAAATGATGTACTGTAATCAGCGATAAGTGACCTTGTAGATACATTCGTGCAAACATGGAAATGACTTTACATGATTGCGAAATATGGAACGAAGAACGATAAAAATGGCTGATATATTATTCAACCTCCCTCCCTTTATGGTTAATCAGAATGTTGGCATGTGTCAAAGTGTGAGATTGAACAATCATCGAATGTAGCTTTTATAACACCTATCAAATTTGTGATGAGACGACGAAAAAATTAAAATGCCTCCGTACCCTTTGTCGACTGTAGAGTGCGAAACGTCTTTCGGGTCACATTTTGATCTCTAAGTACGCAGGAGGTACGATTGACCAATTCATTTCTTCATTTGCAGAAAGTCAGTTGCTTGAGTTGCTTAATTGACACAATGTAAAATCGCTCTTAGGCTCTGATCACATACAAATCACAAGAGTGGTTTAACAAGTGGTCGATTTGGAGCGTTCGAAGAAAAAGATGAGGATTGAGTTGAATCGACAACACTTACTTCTTTATGCGATAAAGGAAATTCTATGTGTTGCACTGATCTGTCTAAGCCATGAACAAATAGTTAGACCATATTCAACGACTGAATCATAATACGTCACACAGATACAAGAAGATAATCACACTGGAAGTTAACTAATACGTCGCACAGATACCACAAGATAACTAATGCGTCGCACAGATACAACAAGATAACCACACTGGAAGTTAACTAATACGTCGTACAGATACTACAAGATAATCACACTGGAAGTTAACTAATACGTCGCACAGATACCACAAGATAATCACACTGGAAGTTAACTAATACGTCGCACAGATACAACAAGATAACCACACTGGAAGTTAACTAATACGTCGCACAGATACAACAAGATAATCACACTGGAAGTTAACTAATACGTCGCACAGATACCACAAGATAATCACAATGGAAGTTAACTAATACGTCGCACAGATACAACAAGATAATCACACTGGAAGTTAACTAATACGTCGCACAGATACCACAAGATAACCACACTGGAAATTAACTAATACGTCGCACAGATACAACAAGATAATCACACTGGAAGTTAACTAATACGTCGCACAGATACCACAAGATAATCACAATGGAAGTTAACTAATACGTCGCACAGATACAACAAGATAATCACATGAAGTTAACTAATACGTCGTACAGATACTACAAGATAATCACAATGGAAGTTAACTAATACGTCGCACAGATACAACAAGATAACCACACTGGAAGTTAACTAATACGTCGCACAGATACCACAAGATAACCAGACTGGAAGTTAACTAGTAGTAGAGAATTACACTTTATAGATATCAAGATTAACGTAAAAAATAAAGGAACTCTTTTTTACACGCTACGAGATATATTTGGAAATACGTTCTTAGGCCAGTATGTTTCATTGATCTTCGGCACACGATGGGTGATGTGGTTAACATTACGCAGCGGCGTTTACTTCTGGAAAATAAATAAGACTGGATTGATATGAGAGCATTAACGATCCACACAAATGGCACATCTACTGTGGAAATGAACTCAGACTCTGCACCTAACGCAATACACTAACCACTACACTATTGCGGCTCTACAGAGATAAGAAAGTAAAGAACGAAAGCGACAATGAAATGATTGAAATGAATCAAACAAAGACAACTATGATTGTAACATTATGTTACAATATTTACAACCATACTTGTAGTGAGAATGAATGTCCAAGCATGGCAACATTATGTTACAATATTCACAACCATACTTGAAGTGAGAATGAATGTCCAAGCATGGTAACATTATGTTACAATATTCACAACCATACTTGAAGTGAGAATGAATGTCCAAGCATGGTAACATTATGTTACAATATTCACAACCATACTTGAAGTGAGAATGAATGTCCAAGCATGGTAACATTATGTTACAATATTCACAACCATACTTGAAGTGAGAATGAATGTCCAAGCATGGTAACATTATGTTACAATATTCACAACCATACTTGAAGTGAGAATGAATGTCCAAGCATGGTAACATTATGTTACAATATTCACAACCATACTTGAAGTGAGAATGAATGTCCAAGCATGGTAACATTATGTTACAATATTCACAACCATACTTGAAGTGAGAATGAATGTCCAAGCATGGTAACATTATGTTACAATATTCACAACCATACTTGAAGTGAGAATGAATGTCCAAGCATGGTAACATTATGTTACATTATTCACAACCATACTTGTAGTGAGAATGAATGTCCAAGCATGGTAACATTATGTTACAATATTCACAACCATACTTGTAGTGAGAATGAATGTCCAAGCATGGTAACATTATGTTACAATATTCACAACCATACTTGTAGTGAGAATGAATGTCCAAGCATGGTAACATTATGTTACAGTATTCACAACCATACTTGTAGTGAGAATGAATGTCCAAGCATGGTAAGATTATGTTACAATATTCACAACCATACTTGAAGTGAGAATGAATGTCCAAGCATGGAAACATTATGTTACAATATTCACAACCATACTTGTAGTGAGAATGAATGTCCAAGCATGGAAACATTATGTTACAATATTCACAACCATACTTGAAGTGAGAATGAATGTCCAAGCATGGTAACATTTAGTTACAATATTCACAACCATACTTGAAGTGAGAATGAATGTCCAAGCATGGAAACATTATGTTACAATATTCACAACCATACTTGTAGTGAGAATGAATGTCCAAGCATGGCAACATTATGTTACAATATTCACAACCATACTTGAAGTGAGAATGAATGTCCAAGCATGGTAACATTATGTTACAATATTCACAACCATACTTGTAGTGAGAATGAATGTCCAAGCATGGTAACATTATGTTACAGTATTCACAACCATACTTGTAGTGAGAATGAATGTCCAAGCATGGTAACATTATGTTACAGTATTCACAACCATACTTGTAGTGAGAATGAATGTCCAAGCATGGTAACATTATGTTACAATATTCACAACCATACTTGTAGTGAGAATGAATGTCCAAGCATGGTAACATTATGTTACAGTATTCACAACCATACTTGTAGTGAGAATGAATGTCCAAGCATGGTAACATTATGTTACAGTATTCACAACCATACTTGTAGTGAGAATGAATGTCCAAGCATGGTAACATTATGTTACAATATTCACAACCATACTTGAAGTGAGAATGAATGTCCAAGCATGGTAACATTATGTTACAATATTCACAACCATACTTGTAGTGAGAATGAATGTCCAAGCATGGTAACATTATGTTACATTATTCACAACCATACTTGAAGTGAGAATGAATGTCCAAGCATGGTAACATTATGTTACAGTATTCACAACCATACTTGTAGTGAGAATGAATGTCCAAGCATGGTAACATTATGTTACAATATTCACAACCATACTTGAAGTGAGAATGAATGTCCAAGCATGGTAACATTATGTTACAGTATTCACAACCATACTTGTAGTGAGAATGAATGTCCAAGCATGGTAACATTATGTTACAGTATTCACAACCATACTTGAAGTGAGAATGAATGTCCAAGCATGGTAACATTATGTTACAGTATTCACAACCATACTTGAAGTGAGAATGAATGTCCAAGCATGGTAACATTATGTTACAGTATTCACAACCATACTTGAAGTGAGAATGAATGTCCAAGCATGGTAACAACAAAAGTGGGAGGAAAGGATCTAAATGGGCGGGATTTACTTCAGTGCACCGGATTTCCCTATAAAACTCCTTCTATTTCAGCATAAATGTCACGCCATCTGCCGAGAGCGTTGCACAAACACGAACTCTGTAGTTCCGTATATACTTGGGATCTGATGGAAAAATTGCACATGTGACTCGGCCCGGATTCGAACCTACAACCTTTAGTACGACAGACAAACGTCTTAACCACTTCACCATTGAGGCCCCAACGTGAAAGGAAAACAATAATAAATGGATAAATAATAGGTTGATTGAATACATAACAAAAACAAGAGGATGAAAATGTTAAGTATCCTTTACATACGTCCTTTGATGTTAAGTTGACATTTTTTTTTCCGATCCAGAAGCACTGAGCTTTCAGCTCTTCGGCTCGGTGCCATGGACATCGTAACCTTCGGTTCGGTGCCACGAACACCGTAAATCTGGGGAATATGTGGCTTTTTCTGCCATCCCGCGGAATTGACCCACACACACAGAGGGATAGTCACCGTAGTCCAACGCGCTACGAACACGCTGGGCAGACGGGCGTTAAGTTGACATATGACAGTGATGATCCACAAGACATCTATTCCTAGCTATTAACTATAATTATATGGTCATGGTTCGTTTCTTTTGTAGGGTATCCATATTTGTTCTTATCTTATCTTAACCACATTTGCCGTGAAGCGACGTGGGAGAGTTAGTTTTCTATCTTGTGCCAGGCGTGTTGCGCTTGACGTTGTCAGTCCATGCTTTCGCAGGGACTCTGAGATGTTATCTATCTATCTATCTATCGTGTTCTTGGCTTGCCTCGTGCTCTGCGCCCTGAGTGTCGATTATTGTAGGCACGTGATGGTAGTAAATGGGGTTCCATTATCATTAGATGGCCGAACCACTTGATTCTTTGCTTCTCGATGTACTGTATGCATGGTATAGTACCAACGATGCTTCTGATATTCTCGTTTCTCACTCTATGTCTCCTTGTAACGTTGAGGTATTTGTTACTGCTGATATATTTTTGTCTCGGTGTGGTGAGTAATTGACTCTTCTCTCAACCCCCCTTCCTATTATGTTCTTATGTTACCTGTCTGCGTGGCCCCCGGCAACATTAGACCGATTAGCTCAGACGGGAAAACCAAAACTCCTGTTTAATGGGGGCAGGGTTTTATAAGTTACTCACAGATTTTCATTTCGTGACCGTTGGAATATCTCTTTCAAAGGTAAAATAGACCTCACCGTTCAGAAAGCAATGGCAAATAACTGAACGTATAAGTGGTGCTTAGAAAATCAACGACTAGTTTACTGTGGTTGATGGCTTCGTCCTTTAGGATATGCCACAATTTTCATTTTAGTCTTTATGTAGTGTGTTGTGAAATTCGTCACTCCTGTTGTATCGTTTGCTTGATAAAAGCGTTTTGGTCGAAACGTTGTTATGTATTGTCATTGTATTTGTACTTTGTAAAACTAAAGTACTTTGTTATTACGTGTTTCGTCATTCTACATAGTTTTACTGCAGTCCCCCCTTATATCGACCTCCATATGAATAATCAGATCTGGCACTATACTATAGTATAATTCCAAACGTGGCACTTTACACTTGAGTTATTCTGTTTACAAAATCTTATACTTTCTTGTGTGTACATATTTGTGTCATGTTTACATGCTTGCGTATTCCTCTCTGCTCCTCCAGGAGCACAGGAACTCAACAATGATCCTTCACTTTTCCCTGTCTCTTACCGTTTTCATTTAAATGACTTCCCTGAATAATCCGACACCCTTCAGTTGTTCAAGAGGACACCTCTTCAGGTCTGCTTAAGATTTCCGATTCTCCACTTCCTTTATGGGTTCCACTCAAGTGCCTGTCTAGTTCTAATCGCAAGGTACTGTGTCTTTCGCAAGGTATGCCCGACTCATCTCAATGTTCTCCATCTCACCTGGGTCATCCTGGGTTCCTTAGATCTTATCTATAGATCTCTTGTGTCATGTTAGATAATAAATGCACTTTTTGTCGACTTTCAGATTGGCCTGTTCTACATGATATAAGAGCCTAACAGATGTGCAACTTACTCACGACCTCGGCGTATAATACACAGGTCACAAGTAGTAGTTAACTTGGTTGATATGAGCTAGCACAAACAAATAACAACAACAACCATATTTTTCGTTAAGACTTCATCAGTTTTTTAATATATTAAATGTAAAAATATTGGAACAAAAGAAGTATGATTATAGAAATGTTTAAGTCTGTCTTTTTCCTTTTTGATTCTCACAGTCTATTATTCCCGGTTTCCATAACTTTATCTCATATTACCAGCTTAATTCTTCTTCTTTCTTTCAACTTTACTCTAATTCTGTTTGGCCGCACAGCGTCAGGATAAGAAGAGATTTCCAGAACTGGCTTTTGTATCTGCTTCATAAAAAGTGTTTTTCATCGCCTCTGTTATCTGTAAGATCCATCTTTTGCGTAGACGACCTTTTGCTTTCTATCCACTGTATCGGAGTAATATTGCTCTTTGAGGCACACTGTCTGTTGGTAATCTGCTTATGTGGCTGAACCATTTTTTAAAATGTTTTTTTAATGAAGTTCGGTACTGATGTTGTACCTACCTCTTGCTACAGCTTTATTGCAGTTATCCAAATATTATTTGTTTTAGTTGAAACTTGGCTAAACATTTTATCAATTATTGCATTTCATTACCTGTGTAAATTGTTACCTTCTAAACATTCTTTAAATTCTTATTCAATCTTCAAGTTTGAGTGTATTTACAAATATAATCGTTTGTCTAATTGTGATTTTACTGTGTCAATGCATTCCTTTCTTTGAATGTCGGCAAATAGTTCATATACTTTAGTCCAGTCAAATACATATATCCGACTGACGTTCTAGATTATGTGAGACTGTCAAGTCCAAGACTCACTACTGATACCTTCTTCTTCTGCGTTCTCACTAGATTAGGATTTCGGATTCTCTAATAAAGGCAGCCGTCTGCCTCAGATTATCAGCCCGCCATACAGTTTGTCTTCTGCGTTCTCACTAGATTGGGATTTCGGATTCTCTAATAAAGGCAGCAGTATGCCTCAGATTATAGACCACGCCATACAGTTTGTCTTGGACGCTAGTGTAAGTGGGCCACCTCTTTTTTTCAAGTCTGCATACAGGGGTCAGTTCTGTAGGATATAATTCCTATGATTTCTGCTTCCCCGTTTGTGCCGACCTCTTCCCGCAGTAAGTTTTGGCCACCCTCATAATGGTAGGTCTGACATTCTTACTGCGTGGCTAAATCTTCGAGGCAGATTGGCGACCGTAGAATCCGTTATCCCATTCCTCATTGTGAGGGTCGTTGCACCATGTTATGCGCATTACGGCCTGGTGCATCCGTTTACAAGCATTTGTTTCGGGTTAGCATTCCCTAGCGGACACGTGCATCCGATTTCAGCCAGACCTCCTTGGTCGACATGTGTGGCGGGTAACAGTGGTTCTATTCTTTACACCCCAAATTTGGGTCCTGGAAACCACTCGGGCGACTACTGATATAGCCGACTCACTACTGATATAACCGACTGAAGTTCTAGATCATGTGAGAATGTCCAGTCCAAGACTCACTACTGATATAGCCGACTGAAGTTCTAGATCATGTGAGAATGTCCAGTCCAAGACTCACTACTGATATAGCCGACTGAAGTTCTAGATCATGTGAGAATGTCCAGTCCAAGACTCACTACTGATATAGCCGACTGAAGTTCTAGATCATGTGAGAATGTCCAGTCCAAGACTCACTACTGATATAACCGACTGAAGTTCTAGATTTGTGAGAATGTCAGTCCAAGACTCACTACTGATATAGCCGACTGAAGTTCTAGATCATGTGAGAATGTCCAGTCCAAGACTCACTACTGATATAGCCGACTGAAGTTCTAGATCTGTGAGAATGTCAGTCAAGACTCACTACTGATATAGCCGACTGAAGTTCTAGATCATGTGAGAATGTCCAGTCCAAGACTCACTACTGATATAGCCGACTGAAGTTCTAGATCATGTGAGAATGTCCAGTCCGACTCACTACTGATATAACCGACTGAAGTTCTAGATCATGTGAGAATGTCCAGTCCGACTCACTACTGATATAGCCGACTGAAGTTCTAGATCATGTGAGAATGTCCAGTCCAAGACTCACTACTGATATAGCCGACTGAAGTTCTAGATTATGTGAGAATGTCCAAGTCCAAGACTCACTACTGATATAACGGAAGCTAAAGGCTAGGGCAGTAAACTCCTGATGAAAACTCTCACTACATTGTGGGTCAGTACCTTATGCTGACGGCTAGAGGAGTAAATCTGACCACAATCCAAGAGAGGACCAAAAGTCAGTTGATAATAAGGTCTATATTCCATTCCACATTCTGCATCCTCTCTGATTCCAATGCATGAACTGTGTCTTTCCTGTGGATAAAAACAGTAGGGTAGAGGATCTGTAGGATAGAGGATCTGTAGGGTAGAGGATCTGTAGGATAGAGGATCTGTAGGGTAGAGGATCTGTAGGGTAGAGGATATGTAGGGTAGAGGATCTGTAGGATAGAGGATCTGTAGGATAGAGGATCTGTAGGGTAGAGGATCTGTAGGGTAGAGGATCTGTAGGATAGAGGATCTGTAGGGTAGAGGATCTGTAGGGTAGAGGATCTGTAGGGTAGAGGAAGGGATGTGTACTAAATGGGCAAGGCACATTCCGAATATTATCTGATAAGGCTAGACTTAGAGATGAGCTTAAAGGCAAGACAAACAAACGCAAACTTAAAAGTCATCACAGTTACACACTTACCAATTGTTAGCCTGTAAAGACGAAAAAATCAAACATATATAGAGTCTAAAACCTAAGGATTGATTTCATTGCACCGGGTGTTACCCCATATAGCTCGGTCCCTTCCTGCAGAAATGGCACGCCATCTGCCTAGAGTAGTGCCGTCAACAATCCTAGAGTCTATAGAAAAATGCACTCGTGAACAGAACGGCGAGGTCCGGATTCGAACCAACGACAATCGGAAAGCAAGGAAAATGCGTAACCACCTAACCCCAGAGACCGCCAATATATATATATATATATATATATAGAAAGTCCTCCTACAAACGGAAACCTCACCACAAGATTCCATTTAGATATAGGCACAAGAGAATGTTAAACATATAGTTCGTGTCTCGACCTCGTCAAATCGATAATGTTTAGATCGATCGGCTATAAGGCTGGGACTTTTCTTAGCTGCAGGCTGGACAATATTTTCTAAAGATCTGGAGAGATATTGTCTGTCTAACCGTTCTGTACATTTCTAATCTTTACACAGACTGTAATTCTTGCAAGCGATCACTTCAGCATCACTTTCTTCATTTTCTATATTTTAATGAATTGCTACAATTGTCAAGAGCTAGAAATAGAGAGAGGAAGTATAGGAGAAAACACTAAACAGAGTAAACAGAGAGGTAGAAATAGGGAGAAACAGAGAAAGGGATAAATAGAGATAAACAGTACATGGAGAAACAGAGAGAGGAAGGTATCTGAAGTAAGAACGAAAGAGGAGAAACAGAGAGAGGAAGGTATCGGAAGTAAGAACGAAAGAGGAGAGACAGAGAGAGGAAGGTATCGGAAGTAAGAACGAAAGAGGGGAAACAGAGAGAGGAAGCTATCGGAAGTAAGAACGAAAGAGGAGAGACAGAGAGAGGAAGGTATCGGAAATAAGAACGAAAGAGGAGAGACAGAGAGAGGAAGGTATCGGAAGTAAGAACGAAAGAGGGGAAATAGAGAGAGGAAGGTATCGGAAGTAAGAACGAAAGAGGAGAAACAGAGAGAGGAAGGTATCGGAAGTAAGAACGAAAGAGGAGAAACAGAGAGAGGAAGGTATCGGAAGTAAGAACGAAAGAGGGGAAACAGAGAGAGGAAGGTATCGGAAGTAAGAACGAAAGAGGAGAAACAGAGAGGAAGGTTCGGAAGTAAGAACGAAAGAGGAGAAACAGAGAGAGGAAGGTATCGGAAGTAAGAACGAAAGAGGAGAAACAGAGAGAGGAAGGTATCGGAAGTAAGAACGAAAGAGGAGAAACAGAGAGGAAGGTATCGGAAGTAAGAACGAAAGAGGAGAAACAGAGAGAGGAAGGTATCGGAAGTAAGAACGAAAGAGGAGAAACAGAGAGAGGAAGGTATCGGAAGTAAGAACGAAAGAGGAGAGACAGAGAGGGAGATGTAGGAAAAACGAACGAACGAGGAGAACAGAGAGTGGGAGGTATAGGAAGAAAAATGAAAGGGTGAAACAGACGGAGGAGGTATAGAAAGAAAGAACGAAAGAGGGAACAGTGAAGAGAAGGTATAGACCGAACGAATGAAAGATAGGAAATAGAAAGAGGAGGAATAGGAGGAAAAACAATGCAGGAAAAACAAAGGGAGAGGTGGTACAGTGATAAAGAATGATACAGGGGAAACAGAGAAAGAAAGGTATAGGAGACATACTGATCAGGGAAACAGAGAGAGAGATATGTATAGGAAGAAAGAACGAAAGAGGAGAAACAGAGAGAGTGAGGTATAAGGAGAAAGAACAGAACATGGGAAACAGAGAGAGGAAGATATTGGAGAAAAGAACGAAACAGGGGAAGCAGAGAGAGGGAGGAATGGGGAGTAAGAACCAGATACGGAAAACAGAGACAGTGAGGTTTAGGAAGAAAGAAGAATAAAGGAGAAGATGAAAGTTGGCTCTGCATAAACACAAACTAACATATACTTCTCTTATTTTATTTTATCTTATTTGATTACAATTTATTATCTCTGATAGTTCCTTGTCTCGAAAGGATAATTGGAACCATTAGATGTGTTTGCTTGTTAACTCATGCTAGTAGTGTAACACTACGGTTCTGGAACCGTTCTACCGCCACTCGTACCTCCGCGCCCTGTCTGTGAGAGTCTGTGTATGAGTTCTCTGTTCTATGTCGGTGAAAGAAGAGCTGGCAAGGAGGAAGCTTGCGCTGGAAACGACAGAGGCCATTGATTTTCATAACGTAAAGATGCAGCTTGTCCTGGCGTAATTTATCTCATCGTCATAGCTAGAGTTGTGTTTATTGTGTATATGTAAGAGAATTACCGTCATTTTGAGGTATCTTTCCGACAACATCGTGAGTGAAGTTTTATTAAATGTATCGCAGAGAAACATAGGAACATACCGGCTGTTATATCATCATACCATCTTCGATACGGCTGTTTTAGTGGTGATTGATCATTGAGCTCATCCGCGCGAAAGCTGTGTCACGAATCAGGGATGTTTCACTAACACAGTTCGATCTTAACGACAAATCTGAGACATCAGTACTAAACTCGACTAAGGCTGGAAAAAATCATTTAGATTTTCCGTGTTAGTTCTAATAGATAGTGAATTATCAAGTTTTAGTTTTAAGATGAATGTGTAATTGTGATTAATAATCAAATTCAAGTGAATAGTTCAAGCTATTGATGACATCATTTGTGGGTGAGATGTCTACAGTCTGATCAAAATCTGTTGATGTGCAGTCTCAACGTCTCATCACCTGGTGTATTCTTCTCTTTACAGGGAATCAATAATGACCTCAATTCTGTTTGATAGATAAATAATGATTGCACAAGATCGGCATTCAATCAGATTGTTGGGAAAACTATAAGACAAGATACAATTCAATAAGATTTTGTGAGAACTATGCAGGCAAGATAGACATTCAATCATATTGTTAGTAAGAACTATGGAACACAAGATAGACAATCGATTAGATTTGTAGAGAACTATGAAACAAGATAGACAATCGATCAGATTGTAGTAAGAACTATGCAATACAAGATAGACAATCGATCAGATTGTAGTAAGAACTATGGAACACAAGATAGACAATCAATCATATTGTAGTGGAGACAATGGAAGATAAAATCAACAATCAATGAGATTGTAGTGAAAACTATGGAACATACAAGATATGTACTACTATCTCGAAAACTTAATGGATACCATCAAGAAAGCCTACCACAGATGGCGTGGAATTTGTTCCTACCGTTACAGCTCTCAAGTCGACCCAGCATCAATTGGGTACCAGGAAAAGTAGTGGGAAGTAAAGGTGACCCCTGTGATGTTGACTACATAACCCATCGTGTGCTGACGGTTAATACGGGCCTAACACTGTTTGTGTACTAGCTGGTTCAATTTCTATATGGTTAATATTTATATAGAAACGGCGTTAACATGTTGGACCAGTGTAACCAGTGTAAAATGGTGCAACTTGAACCACTTATACGGTCAGATCATTTCACGAATATCTTTCTTATGCATATTTCTCTAACGAATATCTATTTTAACAGTTTTCTTTCTGTATCTTAACTTGTTGGTATTTTGGGAAAATCGTACGTCTTTTAATTTAACACATGTATCATCCCATGTGTTGCTGGGGTTCACATGGGGAGCCAAGAATAGTAACACTGCGGTCTACAAGGCATGTCGTAAGAGGCGACTGAGGTAGGGACCTAGAGAAGCTACCTAGTAAATAAAAAGCGTCGCAGAAATCGGATGTGTTGGCCTACTTGTAGACGCATAACTGGCACAACGTACAATCGCTCTTAGGCTCGGATCACATACAAACCACAAAGAGTGGTTAACAAGTGGTCGATATGGAGCGCTCGAAGAAGAAGAACTGGTGTGTTGAAAAATGATTCCTGAATATTTGCCATTATCATAAATTTACCAGTAAAGAGCCATCAGTATGTGATCAAATATTAGTGATATCACAGGAAAATGTTCATATTATTGGTTATAATTGTACTATTTGTTATCTCTTTACTTTTGTGTGAGATGATAGTTTTCTGATGAAACTCGCCACTTGATGATAGTTTTCTGGTGAAACTCGCCACTTGATGATAGTTTTCTGGTGAAACTCGCCACTGGATGATCGTTTGCACGTTAAACTTGTCACTGGATGATAGTTTGCTGGTTAAACTCTCCATTGCATGATCGTTTGCTGGTGACACTCGCCACGTGATGATAGTTTACTGGTGAAACCTCCTGCTACACTTGATGATAGTTTCTGGGACTTCGATTTCTGGTTAAACTCACCCTTGCACGATAGTTTGCTGGTTAAACTCGCCACTGTATAATAGTTTTCTGGTGAAACTCGCCTCATGATGTTCTTATCAATGTTTCGATATTTATTTCGTGTTTATTCATTCTTTGACTGCCGAGTTTTTGATTTACCCACACGTGCTCGTGCATGAGTTAACACACTTTCCCAGTGACCTACTCTTTGACTGGTTTCATTGTACAGCTTGCACGATATGTTAGATTTTCTCTGTCTGTGCTTTCTGTTCGTGTCACTTTCTCTTGCATTTTCTATTACAGGACTACTACTCTCTTTTACTGATGTCTGTTATTTGTGTCTGTTACTTGTGTCTTTTACTTGTGTCTTTTACTTGTGTCTATTCTATCTAATACATAGTATATCTGAACGCACGGTCTTTCTGAGCACAAGGTCTATCTGAGCACAAGGTCTATCTGAGCACAAGGTCTATCTGAGCGCAAGGTCTATCTGAGCACAAGGTCTATCTGAGCACAAGGTCTATCTGAGCACAAGGTCTATCTGAGCACACAGTCTATCTGAGTACACAGTCTATCTGAGCACACAGTCTATCTGAGCACACAGTCTATATGAGTAAGAGAGCACACAGTCTATCTGAGTATCTGAGCACACGGTCTATCTGAGTAAGAGAGCACACATTCTATCTTAGCACACAGTCTATCTGAGCACACAGTCTATCTGAGCACACAGTCTATCTGAGCATACAGTCTATCTGAGCGCACAGTCTATCTGAATGCACAATCTATCTGAGCACACAGTCTATCTCATACATTGTATACCTTACACACACAATCTGTCTCTGCACATTGTATTTCTTACACATTCTCTCTATCTCTCTTCTCTCTCTCTCTCTCTCTCTCTCTCTCTCTCTCTCTCTCCGCTCTCTCTCTCTCTCGGTCGTTCTTTTTCGGCCATTTTTATCATTCTTATTTTGATATATAAACCAACTTTGCAAAGAAGGTAATTTTACGTCACATCGTCATAGCGCCATTTGAAGTTCTAGTGCTTATCCTTCGGTGACGTGTCCGGTTTCAGCCAGCATTTACTGGGTTCGCTCTCCGTCAGCCTTTTACTGTCCCCAGCCGACCTGCAAGACAGCAGGTTTTACACATACAACCGCCTCACATTGTATACCTTACACACAATATGTCTCGACTGCTACCTCACACCTCTGTCTCGTACTTGCCTCACACTCTGTCTCAGCACAAACCTGCCTCACAATCTCTCCACCTGTCTCACGCATCATGTGGCATCACACCTGATATTGTGATGTTTAAACATGAAATGTACCAGGAACAACCGAAAGCTCAAAACAGTTCTTCCGGGTTCAACCAATGTCAAGTCTTTCTGATCGATTAATTAAATTCGTCATTTATGTAGCAACCTTTTCATACATCAACAACATCGATAACTCTACACATCGAAAATGTCCAAACAACATCTGATACACATTCGAACACATCAAACAAATCTGAAATACATCACAACATCTAAACAATCTAAACAACATAAACAACGTCTAACACATCACAACATCTGACAAC